>CM038707.1:40366191-40849154 GCA_021613375.1 Megaleporinus macrocephalus | reverse complement strand
TCTCTATCTCTCTTTTTTCTCTTTCTCTCTCTATCTATCTCTCTTTCTCTCTCTCTCTCTTTCTCTCTCTTTCTTTCTCTCTCTCTCTCTCTCTCTCTATCTCTCTCTATTTCTCAATCTCTCTTTCTTTCTCTTTCTCTCTCTCTCTCTCTCTCTTTCTCTCTCGTTCTCTCTCTCTCTCTATCTCTTTCTCTCTCTCTATCTCACTATCTCTCTTTCTTTCTCTTTCTCTCTCTATCTCTCTTTCTCTTTCTCCCTCTCTCTCTCTCTCTCTCTATCTTTCTATCTCTCTCTTTCTTTCTCTTTCTCTCTCTATCTCTCTTTCTATGTCTCTCTCTCTCTCCCTTCCTGTCTCTCTACCTACTTCTCTTCCTCTCGGTATATCTCTCTCTATCTCTCTCTTTTTCTCTATCTTTCTCTCTCTCTGACTCTATCTCTCTGTCTCTCTCTCCCTTTCTCTCTTTCTCTCTCTTTCTCTTCCTCTCTCTCTATCTCTTTCTATCTCACGATCTCTCTTGCTCACTCCTTTGTCTCTTGTTCTCTCACTCACTTTCTCTCTTTCTTTGTCTCTCTCTCTCCCTTCCTGTCTCTCTACCTACTTCTCTTCCTCTCTGTATATCTCTTTCTATCTCTCTTGCTTCCTTGCTCTGTCTTTGTCTCTGGCTTTTTTCTGTCTCTGTTTCTCTACCTATCTTCTTCCCTCTTTCCCTCTCTCTCTTTCTCTTTGTTTCTTTCTGTCTCTGTCTCACTCCCTATCTCTCTCCCTCTCTCTCTGGTTTTCTTTCTGTCACTGTCTCTTTCCCTCTTTCCCTTTTTCTCTCTATATCTCTCTACCTATCTCTCTTCCTCTCTCTGTCTTTGACTCTTTCTTGCTCTCTTCCTCCCTCTCTCTCTCTCTCTCTCTCTCTCTCTCTCTCTCTCTCTCTCTCTCTCTCTGTCTCTGTGTGTTAATTGTTTCTCAGTGAGAGATCAGTGTGCGTAGTTGGTTTAATGAGCTGTGAGAGATTGGCTGGCTAAATCCCCAGCATGAAGAATTAAGTGTTATCCTGATAACGATCAGTGGAGCTGCTTTTCACATCACTGTCCCCAGTTTGCTCTCTCTCTCTCTCCCTCTCTCTCTCTCTCTCTCTCCCTCTCTCTCTCTCTCTCTCCCTCTCTCTCTCTCTCTCTCTCTCTCTCTCTCTTAAACAGACCCACATATCATGCAGCACATCATTTCTGATGGCCGGGTCAGATTTGAGCCGCTGTGGATGCAGCGCGTCCCGGATCAGTCTTCCAGACGTATTCCCATTTACACTAATCACACTCACATGCGTGCTGTCAGCACTCCGGCCGGCGTCTGGAGGTCACATTGGTTTTATTTCAAGCTGAGTTGTGTAAAGTTTTACAGCTGTGATTCAGACGTTCTCACACGGAGCCCAGGCAGCTGTTGAGCAGCGGTCAGAGCCTGGACGACTCCCCGAGGCCCCATTTCCCCAAATGAATATCAGAATTCAGCCAGCGCTGCTCTTTTAGTAAAAGCTGCTCCTCTGATTGTCCGTCTTATAAGGAGACACTTCCACTCTTCCACTGTAACACGAGAGAAATCGCATTGCTGAGTTGTTCGCGCTACACCAGCAGTCGTCACAGACGCAGCAATTGGTTGCTGAGTGGTTTCATTTGTCTGCAACTGGAACAGAAGTGCAGTGTGCACTTGGCTTAAGGAGGAAATGGGGAGATGTGGCCCTCGAATGCTGAAAAGAAGCAATTTTGTCCTCCCCATTATGAGGCTAAAATATGAAAGAAAGCAGAAAATGGATTAATCGAAAACAGTCATGGGGTCCTGTACCGCTGCAGTGCAGGGTGCCCGGCTCCTGCTCTGTCCTCTGGGCCCGCTGAGTGAGCATCACTGCACCTACTCTCACACATTCAACTGAACCTATTCATTAGATCTTAAAACAGATTTATGATCTTCCAGAGGCCTAGCATCCTGCTCATATACACCAACCAGCCGCTTAATTAAGTACACCTGCCTTGTGTCTTCTCTCTTTGTCCAATATACCAGGTCCACTTGATATAAATCACAAATACCAACACACATTTACACAGATCAGCCATTCAAACCACCTCCTTGTGTCTACACTCACCTGAACTGTAGCTGAACTCTATAGTTCTACAGTTACAGACGGTAGTCCATCTGTTTCTCTGAATACTCTGTATCTGCGGCCACCTTTCACCCTGTTCTTCAATGGTCAGGACCCTCAGAGGACCACCAGAGCAGGTTTTTATTTAGGTGGTGGATCATTCTCAGCGCTGCAATGACACTGACAAGGTGGTGGTGTGTTAGTGTGTGTTGTGCTGGTACGAGTGGATCAGACAGAACACTGTGTCCACTCAGTGTCCTAATAGACACTCTAATAGACACTCTAATAGACACTCTAATAGACACTCTAATAGATACTCTAATTGACACTCCTACCTTAAAGAAGTCAGAGACGACAGCTCATCTCTTGCTGCACTGCTGTTTGTGTTCTTCTAGTCCCTCTCCCATGGTCACGAGATGCTGCCCAAAGGACACTGTTGGCTGGACGTTACTGGTCAGTGGACTCAGTGGTCCAGCAGTGACACTAAGGTGTTTAAAAACTTCTGTGTCAGAGATTACACTTGATATTCATGCTATTTTTTCATGACAACACTGGCGGGGCCATCTTTGTTTACTTTGTATTAGAACCTCCAGTGCGGTCGTGGACACCTTAATACTAATTACAACCAAAATGACAATAAACATATAAAATGACTAGCATAATATGTTCAGTTAGAGGGAGTCAGTAATTGGAAGAAGAGGAAAACTTGGCTTGAACAACAGAGTTACGAACACAGCACATAAAGATCAGAGTGTTGGGGGGCCGCCTTCTAAAGAAGAGGACCTGCGTCTATGACTGAAGCTCTAAATTTAAAACATCCACCCCAAACCTCCGTATGTCTGCTCTTACCATTCTGTGGAGGAGAACCAGCACCAGAGCTTCCTTATCCAGAGAAATGTCTCGCTTATGAAGCTCAGAGGAAGCAGATGGGTGAGGTGCTGGTGAGGCTATGAGTTAAGAAACTCTTTTAGGATCAGTGTCCACCACGCTAGGCTATCTGGGCTGTAACTAACACCCATGCAGAGTGGCTCGGGCAGCTGGCTTTCAGAAATATGAACTCACCATCTGTGTGTAGGAGCATACGGCCGACCTTCTCACTGTGCAGGTACTGATACGCTTCAGTACTTTTATAGTTTTTCATTACTGAACCGTCTGCACTTTCCGAGAGTACAAAATAATTAAACATGTCTCCATAAGTAACCTCAGGCCACCTTTTCATATCATCCATTCACTGTGTTATTAACCTCGGATGAGTTTGTCTCTCTGGTCTCCTTCCATGTAACTGTATTCATTTTGGTTAGCTGAGTGGACGTTCTAACACAAAGGCGGAACAAACATGCGGTTGAAAGTGGGTGTGGTGAAATACAGTGAATACGCCTTTTTTGTATTCTAGTACTGTTGTCTAGTACTGTTGTCTAGTACTGTTGTCTAGTACTGTTGCTCATTGGTCCTCCTTTCTGGCACAATGATCACTGGGGTTTTGGCTCCCGGTTACTAGCACTGGCCTTGGCCAAGGCGAGCCACTGATAAAGCAAAACTCCTCCAGAAGGCCACTGTTTCTAGAATCCCACCCGTATCCTACGCCTTGGCTGCTTCGCCCCGCCAGGTGCAGAAGAGGTGGGTCTGGCGAGCGCCGAATTATGGCTGCATGTTGGATGGCCGCTGGCTGCTTGGTTTTGTGTACCACTTACCTTTCCTTACCTGTTGCTAGTTCTGTTTAATAGTGTTGAATGTGCTCATATGCGGGAGCAAAGTCTGAGGGTATGTCTCTTTTTTCCCTCTCCTTTCCTCCATGTATCCCTCTTTATTTTTCACATTCCCTATCTTCCTGTCCTGTCTCCCCTCCCACCTCTACCCCCTTACCTTATATTTGTATGTACGGACAGGTTGATGGCCGTCAACCTGCTTTTTCGCCCTCTCTTGTACTTGTACTTGTGACTTGGTGACAATAAAGGCACGTATTCAATTAAATTAAATTCATTTCAATTCAATTAGTACCAAGAATTGATTGGATTTCCAGAAGAAATGACTATATATGCATGTCAGAATAGCTCTGAAAATGATATCATGTTTCCTAATGACATAACCCAGGGGTAACACTCTCAAACACAAAGAAGCAAAGGCCCTAAAACTGAGCCTTGTGGGACTACACAAAAAAAACATTCAACACATTAATACATGAGCAGAATTGTTATGTTGCTAGTTGCAATTACAACTGCAGCAATAACCTCATTTGAATACTTAATTAGCTCGTAAATTAGAGGATCTGCTGACAGTCAGGGGGAAACGTATACAGGACCAGCAACTAAAGCATGACCCCCGACTACAGAGGAGTCAGTCAGTGGAAGTTGTCCTCTGTCTTTGGTGACACATGCAGTTCAAACAGTTTGGTTCATTCTTTCAGCTGAGGATCCAGGTGATGTCATCAAGCCTAACGGCAGTGCACTAGATTTAGATCCAAGAGTTTAGAAAGGTGGCTAATGCTAACATTATGGTGTTATATACAGTGCTGGCCAAAAGTATTGGCACCCCAGAAATTCTGTCAGATAATGCTCCATTTCTTCCAGAAAATGATTGCAATTACAAATGCTTTGATATTAAAATGTTCATTTAATTTGTCTACAATGGAAAACTACAAAAAGAATTGCAAAAATCCAAATTGGATATAATTCAACACCAAACATAAAAAAGGGGGTGGACAAAAGTATTGGCACCCTTTGAAAAATCATGTGATGCTTCTCTAATTTGTGTAATTAACAGCACCTGTTACTTACCTGTGGTAAGTAACAGCTGGTGGCAATAACTAAATCACACTTGCAGCCAGTTAAAATGGATTAAAGTTGACTCAACCTCTGTCCTGTGTCCTTGTGTGTACCACATTGAGCATGGAGAAAAGAAAGAAGACCAAAGAACTGTCTGAGCAAAATTGTGAGGAAGCATGGGCAATCTCAGGGCTACAAGTCCATCTCCAAAGACCTGAATGTTCCTGTGTCTACCGTGCGCAGTGTCATCAAGAGGTTTAAAGCCCATGGCACTGTGGCTAACCTCCGTAGATGTGGACGGAAAAGAAAAATTGACGAGAGATTTCAACGAAAGATTGTGCGGATGGTGGATAAAGAACCTCGACTAACATCCAAACAAGTTCAAGCTGCCCTGCAGTCCGAGGGTACAACAGTGTCAACCCGTACTATCCGTCGGCATCTGAATGAAAAGGAACTACATGGTAGGATACCCAGGAAGACCAAACTTCTGACCCAGAGACATAAAAAAGCCAGGCTGGAGTTTGCCAAAACTTACCTGAGAAAGCCAAAAACGTTTTGGAAGAATGTTCTCTGGTCAGATGAGACAAAAGTAGAGCTTTTTGGGAAAAGGCATCAACATAGAGTTTACAGGAAAAAAAACAAGGCCTTCAAGAAAAGAACACGGTCCCTACAGTCAAACATGGCGGAGGTTCCCTGATGTTTTGGGGTTACTTTGCTGCCTCTGGCACTGGACTGCTTGACCGTGTGCATGGCATTATGAAGTCTGAAGACTACCAACAAATTTTGCAGCATAATGTAGGGCCCAGTGTGAGAAAGCTGGGTCTCCCTCAGAGGTCCTGGGTCTTTCAGCAGGACAATGACCCAAAACACACTTCAAAAAGCACAAAAAAATGGTTTGAGAGAAAGCACTGGAGACTTCTAAAGTGGCCAGCAATGAGTCCAGACCTGAATCCCATAGAACACCTGTGGAGAGATCTCAAAATGGCAGTTTGGAGAAGGCATCCTTCAAATCTCAGGGACCTGGAGCAGTTTGCCAAAGACGAATGGTCTAAAATTCCAGCAGAGCATTGTAAGAAACTCATTGATGGTTACTGAAGCGGTTGTCCGCAGTTATTTTGTCTAAAGGTTGTGCTACCAAGTATTAGACTGAGGGTGCCAGTACTTTTGTCCGGCCCTTTTTTTGAGTTTTGAGTAAAATGATAATTGATTTGACTTTTTTTTCATTCTCTTTTGTGTTTTTTCATTGCAAGCAAAATAAATGAAGATATTAATACCAAAGCATTTGTGATTGCAATCATTTTCTGGAAGAAATTGAGTATTATCTGACAGAATTGCAGGGGTGCCAATACTTTTGGCCAGCACTGTATATGCATGGCACCATCCCATTGTGCCCCAGTAGAGATTTATCTGACTAATCTGAATGAACTAATTCTCAAGTTCATCTCTCTCTCTCTCTCTCTCTCTCTCTCTCTCGCTATACGTCCTCTCTATGGATGTCCCTTATCAGGTTTAGAACACAGTCAGTACGGTCTGGTCTTTTTCCGAAGACTGAAACTCGCAAGGCGTAAAGCGCTGCCTCTTTTCTTGGAGGTTCACGCTGCGTTTTTTAAAGTCTTCTTCTGGCTGTGCTTCTTTCTGTTGCCAAGCAACAGTTGCATCAACTGTTTTTCTAGGCACCTACCCGGTTAATGTTGTCTAGCGTAGTGAGCTTTCTGTCATTCCAGCATGTGCAGCAGAAAGCTCTGACACCTGCCCTTTCTAGAAAGTGAGGCAAGCAGGTGAGGCAGTGAGAGCAAAATCTGTAAAATTACCTTCCCTGTCATAAAGGTACCAACGTATCTCAGAAAACCACTTAATAAATAATAATTAATAATTAAATAAATAAATAAATATATAAATATAATAAATAAATAATACAGGAATGTGTGAAGAGCATATACAGTCAAATATGAAAGTTAATTACTTTTGAATTACTTGTTTTTGTGATGTCACACACACACACACACACACACACATACATATATATATATATATATATATATATATATATATATATATATATATATATATATATATATATATATATATTCTGCAATAATAGACTGTGGTTCATCTGTTTCTCTGTATACTTTGTTATCCTGTTCTTCAAAGGTCGGGACCCCACAGGACCACCACAGAGCAGGTATTATTTGGGTGTAGGGTCTTTCTCAGTTAAGTCATTCTGCTGCTGGAGTTTTTAAAAACTGTGTTCACTCACTGTCCACTCTAATAGACACTCCTATCGTGTTGGTCCACAAGTCAGAAACGATAGCTCATCTGTTGCTCCACGTTTGTGTTGGTTATCCAGTGATGCTCTAACTCTAGCAGCAATGAAGCATCTCTGTTTCTGTCTCTCTCTCTCTCTCTCTTTAAGGATGAATTGATAGACTGACAGATATAAGCAGGATTGGCTGTATCACACTGAGTGCTGGCCACTTGAAGTCACCTCTGACCTGGACACCGGCCACCCAGAGTGACGGTGGCTCAGAGGTCTCTCTGTCAGGAGCAGTTTGCTGTTTGTTTGTTTGTGTATACGTTCGTGCATAGAAGGCTGATGTTATGCACAGTGAAGGGGGTCAGGGTTCAGCACTGGCCTTTGAGCAGGGTGTAACTCAGAGGGGCCGTGCTCCGAGCCCTGTGGGTGACCGGCATGTTTTGACGTGTTGCTCAGACTGTTTGTGAACACACTTCATCGCTACCGTGTATACGCTGTTAAATCCAGAGTACGAGTATAACAAGTATAACCCAGTCTCTCTGGAGAGAGGAAAGCCACTGGCCCATAATTACTGCTATTCATATTTTCATATTTAATTTACTGCTAGCAAATTTCACTTAACAGATCATTCGAGGTGACACTGCTCTACAGAAACTCTTGGCAACGTCTAGAATAAAGAGGTCTAATGAACGCTCAGCGTTGCTGTACAATGAAGCCAAGTAAATCCACCTCAGTACATCTGTAGGCACCTTAGAGAAAGCATTCTGAGAGCACTCCAAACCTGCTTGACTTGTGTGTATGTTCTCCTGTCTGATGCTTTGCTGTGTTGCCTTCAGCCCTAACTGAGTAGCGGATCCTGTAGAAGCGGCCAACTTTCCTAAGCCACACCCTCAAAACACACGGCCTGACTGGTCTTGAGTGTTGAGAACTAACTAGGTCGTCACCACATTTGTGAGGCATCTCATTCAAAGCTGATTTAGATTAACATAAGATACATACCATCAAACAACAGTTGTTGATTATAAACATTAATGTACAAGATTAACATCTATCTATCTATCTATCTATTACAAACGTGGTGACGACCTAGCTAGATCTCAACACTCTTCATCATGACCAGTCAGGCCGTGTGCGTTCATGTGTTTTGAGGCTGTGGCATAGGCACTCATACGGCTAAGCTATCTATCTATCTATCTATCTATCTATCTATCTATCTATCGATAGATAGATAGATAGATAGATAGATAGATAGATAGATAGATAGATAGATAGATAGATAGATAGCTAGATAGATAGATAGATAGATAGATAGATAGATAGATAGATAGATAGCTTAGTCGTATGAGTGCATTTTTAAACACCTCAGAGTCTGGACTGAGAATAGTCCACCAATCAAAGCTATCCAGCCAACAGTGTCCTGTGGGCAGCGTCCTGTGACCACTGCTGAAGCACTAGAGGATGACCAATACAAACTGTGCAGTAACAGATGAGCTATGGTCTCTAATTTTACACCTACAAGGTGAACCAGCAGGGTAGGAGTGTCTAATAGAGTGGACAGTGAGTGGACACTCTGTTTAAGTGCTCCAGCAGCACTTCTGTGTCTGATCCACTCACACCAGCACAACACACACTAACACACCACCACGTCAGTGTCACTGCAGTGCTGAGATTGATCACCACCCAAATAATACCTACTCTGCGGTGGTCCTGTGGGGGTCCTGGCCATTATAGAGAAGGTAACAAATGATACAGAGAAGCAGATGGATTGTAATTGTAGACCTACAAATGGAGCTGAAACAAGTGGCAGTGTACGTATATACATATAGCAATAAGTGTATTTTCACCAGTCATAACACCAGATATGACTAGAACAGATGTAAATAATCACAAATACAATAGAAAGTAACATGAATGTCTTATGGTGAAAGAAGTAGATCAGATCTTGAGCTCCAGTTTGAAGAACGAAGTGTAGTTCCAGATTTCTCCTGGACGCCCCAGACATTGTATGAACGTATTCAGTTCCTTCAGCAGCAATCTTGATTTAGTTTAATGAAGTACTGAGCAGTCAAAGCAGGTATTAGATGAGAACTGTTAATAATACTGGGTTGTTTTCACAAGGAGAAGCTTGGAAAGGGTTAAATAAACACACTTACTGTATTAATACTATATTAATAAAGTGTTCTGCTGAGGAAATTAAAGCTTCCTGTCTGGACAAATAGCTTTTTAAATATAATAATGTTTCCATGTGCTTAAAACCTTTATACAGCACTGTATATAAGACAAGATATATTGAACCAGATCTGTAATATCACCAGGTTTAGAAATCAGCTTTGCGTTTTCTCCTCACAGTGTAAGGTTGCTGGGTCTCCAAGAACAGTGAACGCAGCACTTGTTTATCTGTGATTAAATAAATAAATAAATAAAGTAATCATTAGGCAGGGTATACGCAGTCAGATAGCTTTGAGATTTGCCTGAACAATTTACAATAAAAACAGACGAGGCTCTAAAGGGATTTCCACCAATTTTGCTAAATGTCTTCGTAATTCAGTGGTTAGGATGTAAACAAAGCAATTAAGAGTGGAACGCATTATGAATACACTGCCTGAAGTATCGTTTTCTATAAAATATAAATATCATGCATACAGAATTAAATGTATTAAAACAGTAGCCAATGCAAAAAAGCACCTGAGGAAAAGGTGTGTTTTGAAGATTTACTGTTATTTTACTTTATTATTATATTACATACATTAACATTTACATATAGTACATCATACATACCTCAGAAGACACTTGTAGGTTGCATTGCAGTAACAGATTTATGCAGAGATTTTTAAAAGATTTACAAATTCAGCTTTAAATTAGATTTAAATTGGTTTTAAATTTTATTATCATTATTTTATTATTATTAGTAGTAATTCTATATATTTTTTTGTCATCTAAAAGAGGTCAGTACTGTCTGGACCTGTGCCCTCCAGCGCCTGCACACGTTGGCCACTATAAAAAAAAATGTATAAATTGTGATGTAACGTTGCCTTAATCGACATACATCTGATTCGTGCTGTATATTATGTAGTTTAAAGTAATATTTTATGTATTTTTTGTGTAATTCACTATCCCATGTGTATAACCATGTGTAAACATTGTGTAAAATGAGGCCCCTGGTCTTCTGCCAGCTTCTCCACCACAGCCTTAATCAATTATAGGCTCCCCTGCGATGAGGCCTTGCCAGTGAATAGGGCCTGTTTTGGGTTTTCCATTGAACAGGCCTGATTGAACAAGATATCATTCTCTTATTTAAGTCAAGTCAAACTTTATTAACTTTGCTTTGCTTCTCCTGAGAGAAGAGGAAATTACAGCTCCTCTGAAACATTTAACACAAAGCGTCAGGAGACAAATGGATAGTGACAACAGAAGAGCACTCAGTAAAAACAATAAATACAGACAATAGACAATACAGTACACTATACAGTACACCACCATAAACATGAATTACACAACAGCAGACAATAAACAGAGAACAATAGACAATAAGACCGACGGAACAAATACACGGTCCTTGTTCGACGATGTAGACTTCAAACTTAGTCCTCATTATCCTCTCGCTTCACGATTCAGCTCCACGTTTACGTGTTTTAAACTTACTTGGAGTAAGTTTCATTTAAATGTAAAGAGCCTAAACTGTCTGAAAGACAGGGGTCCCAGTGGTCCACTTCATTAAAAGGAAAGGCCTGATTCCTGGGGGCCCCACAGGCCAGGCGTTTGGAGACGCAGGCTTGCCGCTGGCTTCTTCCTGTGTTTAAGTTCTAATAGAAATATCACTAGACATTTCCTCTGACAGGCTGTGCTGTAGTTCAGGTAGCTAGCACACATACAGAATCAGTCCCAAGCAGTGAACCAGAGTGCAGCCCTTTTCCAATCATGGGTTCCTCTGAGACTCAGGCCCCTCTCAGCTCGCTGTCTGCAGGACGAGAGAAGCCCGTCAGAAAAATGTGCTTACTGGAGTTTAGAAAGCCTTCAAAATGAGCAAGAGAGTGAGAGCGAGAGAGAGGGAGAGGGAGAGGGCAGGGCCTCATTTTCAGATGCTGAGATGTGTTAGGACTACAGTGGCTGACAGATAGAGTATTATACACCATTCCCCCAATGTCTTAATAGAAGTCTTAAATATCTTAAGCTCGCTCTTACTCCAAATTTCAGTGGCAGTGGCAGTATGGCATTAACAGTTGCGTTTGCACTGTATTTGCAAAGCTTTTAAAGGATTTCTAGAATTAAGTTGTGTTCTTATCATTCAGACGCTACTTCTAGGAGTCTGTAAGTAGCTTTTTTAAGTTTGTGGTTAATTATTTAGCAGCTGCAGTGATATAAGTATGAAAGCGATGTAGCTATGAAATAGAGGGATTCAAGTGTGGGCTCATGGGCAGCCCCATAGTAAGACTTCTACATTAAAAACCAGGGACATTTCCAATTCGGCAGCCAGTAGATCATTAAAATAATCATTTTTTATAGGAAATTAAAATATATGAAATTGAAACTGCTAGTCCCTTTAATGTTACTCTGAGCAGCATGCATTTAAATAAATGATAATAGTCCTATTAATTGTTTCTTGCGTTTCTCTCTTGTGACGGTCTCAAAAGTAGCAGCTCAGTTTTGGATGAGGTAGTGATGAGGTAGTATACTACAAACAATTTGCTGGTAGTATACAACCATGTATATACATGAGTTTCATAGATTTTGATCATGGTGACTGTTGTACTGTAAATAACTATATAACTTTTTTTTAGCCATGTCAGAAAGTCTTACAGTAGCTTAAGTATGTAACAGCATATACACAGTGTGAGAGGAAGGCACTGCTGCCAGAGGAACTGCTGGTTGAGACTAATGTTACTGTTGAGCATGCATGGGATTAAATTACTACAGCTCTGTAGAAGATTTGTACTTGTCCTCACAATAGTTGTCCCTCATCGCTTTTTTAAAAATAGTCACTTAGTAAAATGGGTCTCGAGTCACTGTTTTTAGGTGCTCAGTCAGGAATCAGTCAATCAATCAATCAACATTTATTTGTATATCACTTTTTACAACCAGTGTTGTTTCAGAGCAGCTTCACAGAAAAGCAGGTAATGGAAGAAATGAGAAAACAAATAAAAGGATGTAAAGAAAAAAGAAGAGTCCATGCATAAACATCAACGTGAGAAAGAGTATCCAGGTTCAAGCCCCACCAGAGCAAGCCAGAGGCGACAGTGGTGAGGAAAACCTCCCTCGGTAAGAGGAAGAAGCCTTGAGAGGAACTTGAAAGGTTTGAGGGAGGAACCCATCCTAATCTGGTTGACCCCAGTAGAGAGAGAGAGAGAGCAACAAAGTCATAGGTTCTTTGTCAGAGTGAGAGATGGTGCCAGATTGGTGGTTCTACTGTGGTGATTCCGGTGAAGGAGTCATCAAAAGGAGAGCATCAACAGGTCAGACAGGAGGGACAGTTGATCAGCCAGTCGGGATGGAGCTCTGGTGATTTCCGTGTGATGACTTAGGCAAACGTTGACAGAGAGAAAGAGAGAGAGTTAGTCTGTTCATGGAGAGATGAAAGACAGTAATAATGCAAGAAACTGATATTAGCAGAATGAAATAAGTGTCCACAAAAGAGACGCCTGGCCATAACCCAATAGCCAATCCCTAAACACACCCCTGGACCAGCTCCAGTTCTGGAAAGACGGCTGATATCAGCATATGCCTTATATCATATATATGGATGCTGAGAAAGTATAAATGATGCACGATGTGTAGAAGAAATGAAGCTACAGTCAAGCATGTCTATACAAATTAGATCTACCGTCACCTGGTAGTATGATTCCAGTCCCATTACCACCCCTGCTTTTAACCCCTGCTTTTTAACCCTCATGTCTTGAAAAGACGTTTGTGGTGATGCTGGTGGAGTTTCAGACTGCAATGTTCTCTAAAACTAGGCCAGCAAGTGGTAGAAGTGGTTAGTAGATAGCAGCAGCGCCTTCTCTTGGCTAAAACAAGCACAACGTGAGACTTTTGCTTGTCTGCTTTGCTGCAAGTCTTTCGTAAGACCTTCTGGTGTGTTTTTTTTATTTGTGGTTAAAAACAGGGACAATTTCAGGGACGGGCTGCCAAAAATGGGGAGCAGTTTAAAAGGAAAACATGCAGCTCAAACTTGTGCAATTCCAAATATAAAAATATATTTATTTGGGATTGCATAAGAAGCAGCAACCAGCCTCCAAGACTGAACTCGTGGAAACGTTCCATTTAGACGGTGAATGAAATAAATGAATAATTGATATTTGAATATTGCACAGAACATTTATGTCATCTAAAATCTTCACTGGGAAACATAGATTTCTATTACATTAGCCTTGTTAGCTAGAGTCAGCTTGAATTAACAAGGAAAAACAGACTTCAGACTCTGATCATATCTGGTCTGATTGAATAAATTCAGGGTAACTGGAAACTGGGAAAGAGTGTAAATGAGATTTTCCTCTGAAACATTGTTTTTAGACAAATTTCAAACACATCATGTGCTCACAGTGAACTCTGCACTACATCTGTTTCTGAGTCTACATCTTCTTGGCCGTACAGCGTTTGGACGAGGCGCTGACTTTTAACTCCAGAGTGCAGAGACTCTGACAGCACCATTAAGCTAATTGTGAGGTGTGAAATGATATTTACTGAAACTTCAGAGTTGGATGAGCAGACTGTAATTCAATTAAGCAAGATCCATTAAGTTTATAAAGATGGCTATTGGCTGAGCCGTGCGCTATAGGAAGAGCAGAGTTTCTGCTTGGGCAGAAGCTGTTTTAAAACTCACAGTGCCGTCGGAGTGGAAAATTAGCCCGAAGACGTTGGCGCACGCTTTGATTAACCTACGCTAGCCTGTACAGGACGGTGGAAATTGAGGCCGTGTTAAGAGGGCATCTTAATTCTGCTCTCTCACGGTGGCGGCTAGTTCACCGTGATAATGTATTGCCTGCACAGTTCCTTAACAGATGATGCATATCCTAATAATGTATACGTTTAATGGGGAAGCGCTTACACATGTTTTAAAGACAGCAAGGCCTTGTTTGCCTAGATAGCTTGATAGTTTGAAGCTTCATAAGGGGCTTAACCGCTGCAGCTGGAAAAAGCATGTGGGGATTTATACAGAAAGATTAGATGCCTTCTCTCATCTCATCTCATTTCAGTAAGCATCAGATTAATTTATGCATGTGCTCTGCCTCCATGGGGTTGGCGCACTGCTGTTGTTTTACTGTGCTCAGGTAGAGCGTCCCAACATTCAAAGGTGTCAAAAAAGTATTCACATTCATCACTCATGTAGAAGTGTAGATACTAGAGTTTAAAAATACTTCTGTAGAAGTTGAAGTATCAACTCAAGCTACTCCAGTAAAAGTGTAAAAGTACTGCTTTCAAAACTACTTAAAGTATAAAAGTAAAAGTAATGTAAGGAGAAAATGCCATTAAGGACAAAAGCTTAGGCCGGACCACAGGGGTCTATAGTGCACTAGCCCACCTCCCCAAAAACCCCATTCTTCGTAAAGCCATAATGACTATAATGTTATATTAAAATGTTAAAGTTGATAAATTTGGGATGCGCTAGGCTTCCTGTTTTAGCCGCATATACTCACTTTGAAAATGAATGTAGTTTAGTACAATGTAAATATATTAAAGAAGCATATCTGTTACTACTGAGCATTAACATGTGTTTCATGGAACAGAAGATATGATGACTAGTTGTCTATAAGTATTGTAATGGAGCAAAAAGTCAAACTTCAAAGTCATGTTATCAATAATCTTTACTGGAATGTAGATGTACATGAATAAAAACAAGCTGAAATGAAATAGGAGTAACGAGACTATGTTTAAAATGTAAGGAGTAGAAAATACTGATAATGGAGTGTAAATGTAAGGAGTAGAAAGTACAGATAATGGAGTGTAAATGTAAGGAGTAGAAAGTACTGATAATGGAGTGTAAATGTAAGGAGTAGAAAGTACAGATAATGGAGTGTAAATGTAAGGAGTAGAAAGTACAGATAATGGAGTGTAAATGTAAGGAGTAGAAAGTACAGATAATGGAGTGTAAATGTAAGGAGTAGAAAGTACAGATAATGGAGTGTAAATGTAAGGAGTAGAAAGTACTGATAATGGAGTGTAAATGTAAGGAGTATAAAGTACAGATAATGGAGTGTAAATGTAAGGAATAGAAAGTATTGATAATGGAGTGTAAATGTAAGGAGTAGAAAGTACAGATAATGGAGTGTAAATGTAAGGAGTAGAAAGTACAGATAATGGAGTGTAAATGTAAGGAGTAGAAAGTACAGATAATGGAGTGTAAATGTAAGGAGTAGAAAGTACTGATAATGGAGTGTAAATGTAAGGAGTAGAAAGTACAGATAATGGAGTGTAAATGTAAGGAGTAGAAAGTACTGATAATGGAGTGTAAATGTAAGGAATAGAAAGTATTGATAATGGAGTGTAAATGTAAGGAGTAGAAAGTACAGATAATGGAGTGTAAATGTAAGGAGTAGAAAGTACAGATAATGGAGTGTAAATGTAAGGAATAGAAAGTATTGATAATGGAGTGTAAATGTAAGGAGTAGAAAGTACTGATAATGGAGTGTAAATGTGAGGAGTAGAAAGTACTGATAATGGAGTGTAAATGTAAGGAGTAGAAAGTACAGATAATGGAGTGTAAATGTAAGGAGTAGAAAGTACAGATAATGGAGTGTAAATGTAAGGAGTAGAAAGTACAGATAATGGAGTGTAAATGTAAGGAGTAGAAAGTACTGATAATGGAGTGTAAATGTAAGGAGTAGAAAGTACAGATAATGGAGTGTAAATGTAAGGAGTAGAAAGTACTGATAATGGAGTGTAAATGTAAGGAGTAGAAAGTACTGATAATGGAGTGTAAATGTAAGGAGTAGAAAGTACAGATAATGGAGTGTAAATGTAAGGAGTAGAAAGTACAGATAATGGAGTGTAAATGTAAGTAGTAGAAAGTACTGATAATGGAGTGTAAATGTAGGGAGTAGAAAGTACTGATAATGGAGTGTAAATGTAAGGAGTAGAAAGTACAGATAATGGAGTGTAAATGTAAGAAGTAGAATGTACTGATAATGGAGTGTAAATGTAAGTAGTAGAAAGTACTGATAATGGAGTGTAAATGTAGGGAGTAGAAAGTACTGATAATGGAGTGTAAATGTAAGGAGTAGAAAGTACAGATAATGGAGTGTAAATGTAAGGAGTAGAAAGTACTGATAATGGAGTGTAAATGTAAGGAGTAGAAAGTACAGATAATGGAGTGTAAATGTAAGGAGTAGAAAGTACAGATAATGGAGTGTAAATGTAAGGAGTAGAAAGTACAGATAATGGAGTGTAAATGTAAGGAGTAGAAAGTACAGATAATGGAGTGTAAATGTAAGGAGTAGAAAGTACTGATAATGGAGTGTAAATGTAAGGAGTATAAAGTACAGATAATGGAGTGTAAATGTAAGGAATAGAAAGTATTGATAATGGAGTGTAAATGTAAGGAGTAGAAAGTACAGATAATGGAGTGTAAATGTAAGGAGTAGAAAGTACAGATAATGGAGTGTAAATGTAAGGAGTAGAAAGTACAGATAATGGAGTGTAAATGTAAGGAGTAGAAAGTACTGATAATGGAGTGTAAATGTAAGGAGTAGAAAGTACAGATAATGGAGTGTAAATGTAAGGAGTAGAAAGTACTGATAATGGAGTGTAAATGTAAGGAATAGAAAGTATTGATAATGGAGTGTAAATGTAAGGAGTAGAAAGTACAGATAATGGAGTGTAAATGTAAGGAGTAGAAAGTACAGATAATGGAGTGTAAATGTAAGGAATAGAAAGTATTGATAATGGAGTGTAAATGTAAGGAGTAGAAAGTACTGATAATGGAGTGTAAATGTGAGGAGTAGAAAGTACTGATAATGGAGTGTAAATGTAAGGAGTAGAAAGTACAGATAATGGAGTGTAAATGTAAGGAGTAGAAAGTACAGATAATGGAGTGTAAATGTAAGGAGTAGAAAGTACAGATAATGGAGTGTAAATGTAAGGAGTAGAAAGTACTGATAATGGAGTGTAAATGTAAGGAGTAGAAAGTACAGATAATGGAGTGTAAATGTAAGGAGTAGAAAGTACTGATAATGGAGTGTAAATGTAAGGAGTAGAAAGTACTGATAATGGAGTGTAAATGTAAGGAGTAGAAAGTACAGATAATGGAGTGTAAATGTAAGGAGTAGAAAGTACAGATAATGGAGTGTAAATGTAAGGAGTAGAAAGTACAGATAATGGAGTGTAAATGTAAGGAGTAGAAAGTACTGATAATGGAGTGTAAATGTAAGGAGTATAAAGTACAGATAATGGAGTGTAAATGTAAGGAGTAGAAAGTACTGATAATGGAGTGTAAATGTAAGGAGTAGAAAGTACAGATAATGGAGTGTAAATGTAAGGAGTAGAAAGTACAGATAATGGAGTGTAAATGTAAGGAGTAGAAAGTACTGATAATGGAGTGTAAATGTAAGGAGTAGAAAGTACTGATAATGGAGTGTAAATGTAAGGAGTAGAAAGTACTGATAATGGAGTGTAAATGTAAGGAGTAGAAAGTACAGATAATGGAGTGTAAATGTAAGGAGTAGAAAGTACAGATAATGGAGTATAAATGTAAGGAGTAGAAAGTACTGATAATGGAGTGTAAATGTAAGGAGTAGAAAGTACAGATAATGGAGTATAAATGTAAGGAGTAGAAAGTACTGATAATGGAGTGTAAATGTAAGGAGTAGAAGTAAAAAGTCAGCTGAAGAATAATTACTCCAGTAAAGTATAAATAACCAACATTTTTACTTAAGTAAGGTAACAAAGTATTTGTACTTCGTTATTTGACACCTCTGCCTACATTCAAAGGACTTGTGAACTGTACATTAGCTCCTCTCACCCTTTGTTGCTCCACAGAGTTCGACTTACGTCCCATTACCTTGGGTAATGGTCCAGCAGGAGATGTTAGTGTGGCATCAAAGCTGGACACTTAGCCTCCATGGTGAGAAGATACAGCAGACGAATCTTTCAAGAGAGTCTCAAAGCAGCATCAACACTGAAGCGCGAGCTGGTCACCCTCCCTTCACTTATTCATACTAGAGCTATTCATATACAGTAGCTGACAAAAACAGCAAAAAAGCACAACCATCAATATTGCATCCGAGCTCTGCCTCAGAGTGCAGCGAGAGCTGGTCCAGGAGACCAGAACGCCTGAACTTCTTAAAGCTGTCGTTTCTAAAGGCCCAAGTGTTTTTATTTAAAACACTGGAGCGAGAGGCAGGATCTCATTCACACTGCCAACTCTGCAGGCTAAAGAGGAACGCCAGGCACGTCCTAGCACAGCGTGAACTGTAACACAGGTTGTTTACATAGTTAAGCAGGTCCAAGTAGGACATGCTTCTGGCAATGTTCCTGCATTTCCATAGCAACATCATCTGTGGATTTTCACAGTCGGAGAGACGTTTCTCGTGATTCATCCTGAAGGCCATAAGAGTGACTTTTTTTTTCTCCTAAGTGTTTTAATTACTGAGTTATGAATAAGTGACAGAATTCACACCTATAATATTTTAATCGCTCTCTTGGTGGCAGTAATGTAGCACCGCAAAGCAAATAAACAACTCACAGCATGAGCTGCCCAAGCTAAAGTACAGATTCCACATTAAGGCTTCCAAAAGAAACAATAAAAAAGAGGATTCTACTTCTTAATTTAATAAGTTATTTTGGCTGTAATATATATATATATATATATATATACCTGGTGATACAGTATGTATTGTGATACAGTGGCCACGATTCAGTATATCACGATATATTGCGATACTGCAAGCAAAGTGATATATTGTGATTTTTCAAATCCTGCTATTAAAACACACCACTGTATGAACAGGTTTGTCAATGCTTACAATAGCATTGCGTCCTTGTGCTGCTTGTTAATGTTGGAGTGGAGCTGAAAATGGATTACAACACTGCCATCTAGTGGTCAGAGGTTTAAACATAACACACACTGATTCACTGTTTGCCAGGAATCTGAGTATCGATACTGTGTTTTTGATACAGTATCACAAAACATAGAATCCTGATATTCAACATTCAACACATTTTTATATTTTCTTACACCCCTAATATATATATATATATATATATATATATATATATATATATATATATATATATATATATATATATATATATACCGTCATTGTCCAGTGAAAACAAGTATCTTCAAAATAGTAACTTTACAGGAAAGGACAAAACCAGAATTTTGAAGCTATTTCAAATTTCTGTTGGTCCATTTATCATATAATGTTCACACAGTGTAAATGACAGCTGTTGTATTCAAATGATGCAGAAAAATAAACATTGGCAAAAATAGAGATACATATTTTTCTTTGGACAGCGATGAAATGTGTATGTACAGCAATTAGCCATAACATTAAAACCCATTAAAACCCAATATATACACTAATTGCTCCGGGAGCACTCTACCATTACAGACTGTAGTCCATCTCTTTCTCTGTATACTTTGTTACTCAGTTCCTCAGTGGCCATGTCCCCCACAGGACCACCACAGAGCAGGTATTGTGTGGGTGGTGGATCATTCTCAGCACTGCAGTGACACTGACATGGTGGTGGTGTGTCAGTGTGTGTTCTGTTGCTATGAGTAGATCAGACACAGCAGTGCTGCTGGAGTGTTTAAACACAGTTTCTGTTCCTCTGTTCTTTCATCAGGGACCACAGGACTCTGCCCACAGGACACTGTTAGGATATTGCTGGTTGGTGGACTATTCTCAGTCCAGCAGTGATACTGAGGTGTTTAAACACGCCAGTAGCACTGCTGTGTCTGATCCACTCACACCAGCACAACACCCAAACTAACTAAGTATGCAAAGAAACAGATGACCTTAAGTCTGTAACTATAAAGTGCTACTCTAATTTATATGAATCATTAATACAACATTAATTAAACCTATATTTTTACAGATTGGCTTGTCTAGGTGGTCTTTGGGAAACTTTAAAAAGGCAGAAATGTTCTTCCCATGATTCCATACATAAAATTTTGACTGATGGACACTGACATTGTCCAGTGTAAGAGAGGTCTGCAGGTCCTTAGATGTTACCCTGGGGTTGTTTGGGATCTCCTAGAATATTCTAAACGAGCTCAGAACGTAGGGAATTTTATAGGGGGGATATATGGGGGAGGTATAAAGAACAAAGCATGGCGTGACAGCAGCAGTTCACGTTGTCGTGTGTATCTTGCTGAAATATTTTAGAATATTTTAAAGCAGAAACAAACATTTGTGCCCTGCACTCGCCTATATAGCTTGATAACATGGTCTCAGCTCACCAGCAGTGCAGCCGGGCAGCAATCTCTAATATCTGTATCAGGCTGCACCACATTTTCTCAGAAGATGTACCAGCAAAAAAGACCTCCGTGACCTTTTATCTCTTTACTCACATCCTCTTTGTCAGATTCTGATAGATACAGCAGGTAGGTATCTGATGAAGTGTAACACAGCGGTGACACTGAAACATTCTGTGTTATGATACTGTCGTCCTCTGTGCTGTAAACACAAGACAAAGAAACAGACGCTATCAGCAGACTCGTCATGTCCCTGAGCACATGAGGTTTTAAACACCCGCATATGCTTTGCCTCTGTATGTGTGCTGCACAGGAGCGGGAGCTGTTGAGTCGTATCTCGGACCTGCAGGAGGAGGTGACCCGCAGGAAGAACCACATTGCCGACCTGGACCATGAGATCCACACCCTAAACGAAAACATCAGCACCCTCACCAAAGAGCTGGAGCTGAAGGGCAAGGAGGTGCTGAAGATCCGCAGCGAAGCCAACCAGCAGATCAGGTGAGTGTGGGAAGGTGGCCGCTCACCTGGATTGGTTTAGGAATAACTGAACAAATTGCATTTGATGTTTTTAAAGGCAGTTATATAGCAGAATGATTGAAGAAGATTGTGCTTAGCTGGGTGGATGACACAGGTCCACTCAGGGCTTTGGGTCCGCATTGGACAACGCCTGGGTCTGGACCCGGACCGCGGTGCGCCTATTAGTGACCTCTGCTGTCTCACATAACAGCAGGGAGATGCACAGCCAATCACACTGGCCATATGTGTTACATGGTGGTAGGATTCGAGTAATGAGTCGTTGACAGATCAGTTTTGTTTGGGTTTTTTTTTAAGGAGATCAAATGATTGGTGGGAACAATTATATAATTACTGGATTATAGCAAGGTCTGGTAATGCCCACATAGCTTGATACTCTAACCATGCGAGTTTTATTATTAGGCATCTCTTCAAAGACCTGTTGGCCATTTCATTTTTTGCTCCACCTCCTAAAAGTGAAAGGTCCTAAATAGGGGGTTATTCAGTTCGGGACCTGAGGGACTGGTGTCCAGTTTGTCACAGTTTGGTGATGTCCAGTGTCGTAACTTAGTTTTTGCCGTCAGAATTAAGAGGGATACCAGTTCAGAGAAAAAGCTTTTATTCGTTAGATTGCGTTACCGACATTTCTCTGAGCTCTCAAACCCTGGTCTTCCGTGGTCTCATGTATCTCTTACAGGCCCGCCTTCCTCCTCCTTCGGCTCTTTGCAGTACCTGGCCAAGTCGTTGTCTCCTGGGTGGAGTGGTTCTCGAATAGACGTTCTAAAGATAACATTGCAGGGTCTTGTTCTCGGGCCTCAAGTTGCCTGTCATAAAAAGCCCCAAATGCCCACAAAGCCATGACCTTCCAGCAAGCCCTGCAGCTTTCAGCAGGCCCATATGTAAGCGCACACTTTTACCAGATGCAGACCATAAAAATTCACATCACCAGTAAATTCCGGTGAATTTCCAGCGGTTCTCTATAACACAGTGGTTAAGATAAACAGAGTAATTTAGGTTGATTTTATGTGAAATGATTAATTAATACAGATTTAATACAATGGGCAGTGATGGGAATCAGGGTAAACGATGAAATGATGGTAAAATAATTGTTAATTAATGTTTTTTTTTTAATCCTTCATGTATCTCTCCACCATGAATGAAAACGGTGATTCAAATCAGATCAAACCGTGTCACAAACATCAGACACTAGGCAGTACATCCTTAACCATTTGATGTGATAACTTTCTGTGAAGGGCTTTCAGAGACATTAAGCTCGTCAGATGTCTGGTTATTATTACCACCACTGTGAACTCTGGAAGATTCTCTGGAACTGTGCATTTCACACCACACCAAAACGCTGGAGCTCCCTTTAAAGCACACAGAAATGAATACAATGAAAACAGCAGGTTCAGTTCCTAAAGATAAAGAGATGTTAGCAAATAGCCTCTTGTAGACTCTTTCTAAAACCTAAAAGCACACAAATATCAAAAATGGAGAAGTGATTAAAACCCAAGTACAGTATAGCATATGGGCCCTTTAACGTATAATTGAATTTGGTGTGTTTGAGCCGCGATCACCAAACTGTGTTGGACTGTGGCCTCCTGGCCTACATAAATACAGAGGTAAACAGAAAACAACTACACTATTTCCTCTCCGGCCTCTTCCTTCGCCAGCCTACTCAACAACACAGCGACTGACTTTTCCCACTGTTGCCTTTGCCCGTGGCCTGCTTGTCACATTAATATTCTGAATAGCCGGTGGAGCTGCCAGTAATGAGGCTTGTCACTTCCAGCCTCCGTTTCGTTGTACAGTGGTGGATATTTCACATTTCAGCAAGCAAGAATTGATGTGGCATTTATTGAAAACTTTTGAGCTGCTGCAGGACATCGGTGCCCGCCTAACTAGCGCTCAGAGCTGGGGTCAAAACGCTTATTATGTTGATGTATTTTAGGAGGGGAAGATGGTAAGGGTGTGCCAATTGGCTACATGCAATTTGCTATGCTGTTGTGCTGCTCACAGTGCTCTCTTTAATGATGTTCCTGAAATGCAGAGCTCTGCAACATTGAGACCACTCTTTATTATTGCATTGCCAGTCAAAATGGCAATTAAAGGCTCAGTAAGCGATTGTTGATATTTGAACTCAACAGAAAAACAAAAACACCCCTTCCTTCAGTTTTCCCCCCAATTCATAGACGTGTATTGTCAATGCGAATGACGCTAAGCTAGCAACCTTGCTTTTTTAGATTTAGAGTAAACAATAATAACGTTGGGGGTTGGCAAACTGTTGCAACAGTTGCTGCTGTGATGCTTATGTTACCCACCTGTCCATAATGTCCAGAGCAACCTTCTCATCCTATTACACACCAGAGCCAGGGGTGTTTACAAACACCACATTTCTTATAGTACACCAAGAACGGACAGATTGTGGAGCGTCAGGAGATTCACTGAGTTTGCCAAAAGGAGTATCAGATTGTTAAGACTGATGTAAATAGTGTTTTAGGGCAACAAACTAATGATAGAACTTGTAAACCTTTTCACAGTCATTTCTTTGTTTATTCAGCTACCACTGTGTCTAAATTCATTCAGCTCCAATTCGTTTGTTAGCACGAGGTGTCTTTTCCGTAAGTTCTAGATTCCTTGTTGTTATAGTCCGAAAAACTACTGAGTTGCATTCAGTTCATAAGCACATGAAGAAGAACTAAGTTTGGTGTCACTATAGCTAATCTAGCTAATGTTACCACTGGCAAAAGCCAAACGATTCCTCTGTGGATACCTCTGATATAAACTATGGGTTTTATAGGTTGTTTCTTGATATGAACCCACATGTTCACTTTCTGGTTTTTAGCTGTTTGTATGTGCTGCCCAGCTAAAGAATTGATAGCTAGCCTTAGCCGGCTTTCTTCGCCTTTGCCAGCTAATAAGCATTAGCTTCACTTTATCTAGATGTCTAGTTTTCTTCGTCAGCCCTTGTCTGACCAACAAGCCTGACAACAGAAACATGAAGATGTGGCTTCATAGCAAGAAACACTCTATAAAAAAAACAAAGTCTATAACAAAGCTATCCACAAACGACTCGTATGGCTTTTGGCAGTGGGTGCACACGTTAATTAGCATAGTTACCATTAAAGTCCACTGGCATCAGACTTTGTTTTTCTTCATTTATTTGAGAATTGTAACTCGCCTTATCAACTGCAGCCATTTCCTCTTCTCCTTCTCATTACAAGGAAAGACCTAGAATGATAACTGAGGAGTTTTTGGATCTAGTCAGTTAGCGAGAGCCTCAGTTTAAAAAGCGTCTTGGATTAACCTCACTTACTGCACATTTAAGTACAAGCGTCAGAAGTGAAAGCTAAAAACATACTCATCAGAAACTTGGTCAGAACATCAACAGTGAAAGTAACATATTTTTTAATATGTCACGCGTCCACTGTTTGCCTTTATAGCTGCCGTTCTTTTTGGGAAACGTTTGGGAAACAAAGACAGAAAGAAAGACACAGTAAACGAGGTGACAGATGCAATAGATTAATCTAAAAAAGATCATTTGTAGGTGTTCAGTACAAAAGTTTACAATAGGTTGTAGTATATGGAATTTGAGTAAGAGGTAGGGATGTGCGATATTGACAAAAAATGATATCCGATATTTTCTGTATTTTTATCAATAATGATAATAAACTGTATTGTGCAGCTTGTACTAAAGCATGAAGTAGTTAGCACGTGTAGTCGAGGCGTTCTGATTGTTGTTTTTTCCGGTCAGTAGCGTACTCGATAACGATAACCCCTACTAGGAGGATACATCTGTGCTAGGTATTCCCAATCCTGAAAGCTCCCAGATATAAAATATGTATATATAAAAATTTGTTTGAATAAGCCAGACACTTTTATTACAACAGAACAAAATGTGTTACTCTGCTGTATAGAATATCAGTCCCAACGCTGTAGTGGAAATTGAGTCTAGGGTCCAATTTACTGCGTGTCTCTGCCAAAATGATAACTCATTGTGTTTTTTTCAATTTCTTTTTTATGTGAATCATATACGGATTCCCAAAAGCTGTATGATTTTTGACAGCCATAGAAATAGAGTGATATTCCTGTATAAGTATTTCTTCTGTAAAGCTTAGGGGGCAGGCTAGGAAAGAGGGACTGGGGTAGATAGATACTATTCAAGATCGACAGTCCATTGTTTTGAAAACCCAATGGCTTCTTTGTTTGAGGAGCTTCTTAAACTGCCACACATCCTTTCAGACCCATGGCACTGAGGTATCTTCACATAGTGGAAGGATGGACTGAAACAACTGTGGATGTTCTCAGATCTGAAGCAAGAGTGGAGTTTGCTGTTCTCCTGTCTCTCAAAGATGAAATCCAATGAGTACAGTTTTGATCTAAGTTTTCCACGTGGTTGTTAGGAGTCCCATGTTCTATGTTATAGCTGTGAATCATTCTTTTGAGCTCCAGTTTATCTTTACATATTTGGCCTGCTTATATATTATTTTATATCTAGTCTCCTGAAACACCTCCTGAAATATTGTATTAATGAATAAGTAAAAGGCGGCCTCCGATGTTTGCCCAGCACTGTACATAGTTACCTGCTTAGTTATTGCTATGAAGTCCCAAAAAGAGAATAGTCTTCATCGCCTTATTTTTACACAGCGTGTGATATGAATATTTCAGTTTTTATGAATAAATAATGCTGTTGGCAGACTGACGCTAGGCTCTGATTAAAATCCGAGGTTGTTGTGTCGTAAATGACAAATGATCGGGGGGAAAAAGATGCTTCCATGTTGTTTCAGCTAGAGCTGAGTTAAAGAGTGTCTATATGTTGCGTTGGTGTGCGTCTGTGTTCATGTTATGTGGCTAATGCACACACGTGCTTTGCGCAGGGCACGTTTCACATCCAGTTACGTAACATGGGAGCGGATCCTGAGTCGTGCGCTAAAAATAACACATAAATAAAGAGGCCTGTCTGGTCCCCTGAGGAGAGGTACTCTGGGAAAGCAGAGCACACTTCTGCGTGCACACATGTATTAATCAGTCGGAGGGGGTGCGCGTGTGTGTGTGTTTGCACGGGTGCTCGTGTGTGGGTCTGTGAGCACATATCGTCACCGTTCAAAGAAAACAGTGTATCTCCACTATATGAAAGCGACAGCTGCTGTTTACGTTGTGTGAGACTTTCACGATGAATGGACCAATAGAAATGCTCCAAAATTGCTGGCAAGTAATTCTGGTTCCATTGACTTCCATTCAAAGTAAAGCAAGTTTTTAGCCTCTCCTGTAAAGTTGCTATTTTGGAGACGCATGTATATTAAAGCTGTGAGATGTATTCCATGTCATGCGCTGAAATATGAAGAAACGATGTCGGCATGGAGAAACATCTGACTCTCCTGAATGGAAATCAATAAATAAACAGTAGGAAGCGTTAACGCTTAAGCAAGCCGGCGATACCCTCCCACTGAGCCCACCATGAATTATACACGCCTTTCTTTGCAAGGACAGCGGCTATCGAGGAAAAAGTGAAATAAAAGAAGGCCAAACCTGAGATGAGTGAGATGGATGAAAGTTTAATATGAGAGCAGGATCAAAGGCAGGTACCTCTGTAATTGTGCATAGTGATGATGGTGAACCAGCTCGCTCTGTACTGCAGCTCCATCCTGGTCACGGAATTCAGCACTGAATACAAATGCGTTCATACTGCAATTACAGTGTCTGTGTATGTATTACACACATGCGGTTAGACTGGTGGTGCCCACAGACTGTGACATGAGAGCATATATTTATAGAATAGAATAAAGATTTAGGTTTTAAATGTATTAATAATAATAATTCTGATAAATATTGTCAGTCAAAACCAAACTCTCTCTGATATTGTTCTCCTTTCTGAAAATATGAGGATGTGATATGACAGACACAGTAAATATGTTAATAATCCACAAATGTACCTGAAATCTGATGGATGTGTGTGTGTGTGTTTGTTCTCAGGGCTCATGAGCAGGACCTGTGTAAGAAGCACGAGAGGGAGATGGCGGAGCTGAACGCGCTGCACAACAGAGAGACCCAGAACATGCTGTCTGACTTCAACAAGGCCCAGGAACTGCTCAAGGACAAAATCTCTGCCCTGCAGATCCTGTGAGTGCACAGTGTCAATGCATGCATGTGTGTGTGGGTGTGTGTTAACTACTCTTTTATGCATAGTGTAGCAATCAAAAGTGTGTTTTTCATTACCTGGAATTTTTATGTAAAGGTTTCAAATTTTCTAAAACTTGTTTAATAAACATGAAATCCTAATATGTCAAGGTTAAAGCTGCACTATGCAAGATTTGGGGATTTGGAGACCTCTCTGGTGGAAATGTGTCATTGCACCGTCAAAACTTAAGGGAGTCTACTGAGGATGTAAGCGATTCATCTACTAATGACAATTTTACATTTGCAGACCTAAACATAACAACAACAGCAATAATAATAATAATAATAACACGTTTAAAGAAACTTCAGGTCAGAGGACCGTCTAAATATGTAAAAGTCTATAACATGGTCTGAAAAATGCCCAAATGTATTTTTTCCTGATGCTGTCACACAACAGCACCAGCGTTTAAAATACTCCATAATGTTAGCTTATCTTTCAAACCAGACGAGACTGTAAAAGTATTTTGTTCTTATTGGTAATGTATAGCAACAAAAACCTTATACAAAAACCTTATATAACATTGTGCTTAGGGAATCTGGATTGATCTAAAACTGAAGGTGAAATCATATATGTCAAGGTTAAAGATGCACTATGCATGATTTGGGGATTTGGAGACCTCTCTGGTGGAAATGTGTCATTGCACTGTCAAAACTTAAGGGAGTCTTCTGAGGATGTGAGTGATTCATCTACTAATGATAATTTTACATTTGCAGACCTAAACATAACAACAACAGCAATAATAATAATAATAAAACTGTAACAGTATTTCGCTCTTATTTGTAATGTATTGCAACAAAAACCTTATACAACGTTATAAAACAATGTCATTTGGTACTAATATTAAAACATTGTGCTTAATGTTTAGTGTAAGTTTGCTCAAAGGCTAGCTGACTACTCTTATCACACAGTTGTTATGCACTGTTTAGCTTCTTTAGTAATATAATGCTTGAATAAAGAGTCTGAATAATATTACATTGTCACTATAATTATGTAACAGGACGTTTATTAAGATTATGATTATTTATTAGGACTATTTTTGGCTCCGGCAGCAAGAAAAGCTCCATTGAATATGCGTTTCATTGGATAATTATAAATGGGACCTGCATACAGACCACCACAATATCAGAATGACAGTATCTTTAATGGTGTTCCCTGAAACTGAAATGTGTCCTGAGTTGAACTTTTCCAAAAGTGCTGTCACAAAAACGCCCTTTTGAAACATCTGGCCAGGTCTGTGCACAGCACCGCTGGTACTGCACTGTGAATTTTAATTTCACATCTGATGCGAGCCTTACCCTGAGGCTTAGGTACAAGGCTTGATGGAAGGAGAGAATAAAAGACTGAGAGGGAGGGAGAGAGCTGCACTGGTACACCAAGCTGGTACACTGTGTGACTCAAGCCGTGTAGTGTTGAACCCAGCTTGAGAAAAAATCTCCACCATCGTTAGCTTAATAGCAAACAAACATAATAGAAAATCTCATATTCCTGCTAGCAGTCTACTGTCGCAGGTGTGTTTTTGATTATCAGAGGCTCCTAATAAATACATAGCATGTACATATATTGTCGCTGTCCAATGAAAATGAAGTATCTCTAAAATTGCAACTTTACCGGAGAGGCCAATATATTCTTAACTTTTAGTGTAAGTCAGTGGAATCAGAATTTTATATATATATATATATATATATATATATATATATATATATATATATATACAGCAGATATGCCATTGTTATGTGCAGGTACTAGTAGCATTTTTCATGCTGCAGCTTCACAGCTCTTGATAAAGGTCAGTGCTCTGGTGCTGAGTTCTCATTTGCAGGTCTAATTGCAGCTCACCCTGTATGATAGCGATACACAATGATAATCATCATGTGGCATATACCATATTGTGTTACCATTTATTAAAAAACATTGAATAATAACTGGCACTGCCTCATTTAGCAGAAACAACTTTATGTATATTTCAACCAGTTTCTTGCTCATTTGCTCAGAATTATTTATGCAGAATTATTTCAACTGTGCAATGGTTGCGGGGTTTTTTTGCATGTACAGCCCATTTCTTATCACTTCACATCATTTCCATGGATTCGAATCTGGGCTTTGACTAGGCTGTTCCACAACCTTTGATTTCTTCCTATTAAGCCGTTCCCTGGTGGATTTACTTGTGTGTTTGTGATCATTAACATGTTTGAAGGTCCACTTTTTCAGCATCAGCGTTTTTACAGATGGTCACACATTCTTCTCATGCACTCTCTGGTATGAAAGAGAATTCCTAGTACATTCTTTGATTGCGAGTTGTCCAGCAAAGTAGCCCAAACTATAAAGGTCCACCAATATGCTTTATAGCTTATATGAGGTTCTTCTGATCAAATATAGTACTACAGTTGTGGCCAACACAACTCTGTCTTTGACAGCAAACATTTTCAGAAGTCCTAATGCTCACCTAGATGTTAGTTAGCAAACTTTATGTTGGCCCCGAGGTTCTTTTTGGATAGCAAAGGCTTCCTTTTGATGAGCCCTTGTGGCCCTTGTGGCAGAAGCTACTGCAGAACCTGAGAATTTTGGGGTTCTTGGAGACTTCTTTTAGAATTGTTAGCATCTTTTGCTAGCATTTTGTCCTTAACACGTTTTCACCAGTTTTAAATCTCCTCTACTTGTAGATTATAATAATAATAATAATAATAATAGCAACAACAACAACTACAATAATAATAATAATAATAATAATAATAATAATATATTACTTTAATAAACTTATATTATTTATATAGCTTATCTTTATATTTCAAGATACTTAAATACAGTTAACATACAAAGCAAACAAGCAGAAAGTAAAAAAAATGCAAGATGTTCTTCAGTGGAATTACTTATTTCAAATATTTTGCATAACACTTCTCAAACCCCTTCCCAGACTCATAGGCATCCACAACTAACTGTCTGAAAGCCTTAGAGAGCTCTTTGATCTAGGCCTTAATGATACCCCACACTCACACACAGAGCAAGGTTTAAATAAGACTAACGGTGTTGTAATATTTAGCACCTTATTGAGTGCATGATTTCAGTCTGATACGTTTAAAGCAGTGATATACAATACTGGGCAAAAATTCATTGTTTAAAAGTTAATTGTTTATTATAGAAATATGTTTATTTTCCAATAGATGTAAATAAGCATAAATACAATACAAAGTAGCATAAATATTTTATTTTTGAAGAAGTAGGCAATATCTAGTTTAGATCCGGATTTCACCCCAGACATTGTATGAATGTATTCAGTTCCTTCAGCAGCAATCTTAATTTAGCTTAATGAAGTACTGAGCAGTCAAAGCAGGTATTAGATGAGAACTGTAAATAATACTGGGTTGTTTCCACAAGGAGAAGCTTGGAAAGGGTTAAATAAACACACTGAAATATGTAAAAGCACTACTTACTGTATTAATACTGTTTGAATTTTTAAACATAAAGTCTTTTTTGAACAAATAAAAGCCTGTTGTCTGGAAAAATAGCTTTTTAAATACAATGATGTCCCCAAGTGCCTAAAACGTTTGCAAAGCACTGTATGTAGGGGATGTACTTACTTTTCCACACAAAGAAACTGCAGTTCTGTCAATTTCTACTATATAAAGGATGAAAAAATGTTTATTTTAGGTGTTTTTAATAACATAATCTTTAAAAATGCAAGAAAAGTACGTGCATCATTTGAAATTACCTTCTATCTTTCTGCATTGATTATGAATAAAATGTAGTCTGGTTATGATCTAAGTTACAGATACAGACAAACACCATTGTTTTTTATTGAGTGCATTGAGTAACATCCACAGTGCCGGCAATAAAAAGTAAATGAACCTCTGTTAATGTTAATGAGCTAATTAGCTAAAGGTGTTTGAATTAAGGAGATGAGATTGGAAATTTGGGTTTCACAGATTCATTACGTTAGATTCATTATGTTAAAAAAGTCTAAACTTTTCAGTGTTCTTAAATCTAATACAGCTAATTCTTATTGTATAGTATAATTAATTTAGAGATAATGAAAGAGGAGCGTAATTATAACACATAATTAACAGAATTCCATAAAAAATGCAATGCAATGAATAGTTGTGTGTAAGTGTGAGTAGAGATGGAACAGATGTACACGAGCTCTATGACTCAGGGTAGCGCTGGGAGATGTGACCTATTTTAAGTTTGCTTGAATGAGAGCACCATCTAGACTCAAATGCAACTATTACACAGCTCGTGGTAAAAATAGCTCATCGGGCTCCTCAAATCCTCCATGTTTCCCTGTGCCAGTTCAAAACGCAACCACTATGTGTAAATAGACACAACACAAATCTGTATTGGAGATTTTTTAAGGCACCGTCAGCAAAGGATAGGAATGTCAACATGAATAACCTTTTTTTTCACTTTGGACATAAGAACAGAGACAGAAGCTGCCCCATAATAACATAAAAACAATAAATCAGTGTAAACAAATGTCAAGTCAATTTTATTTATATAGCGCTTTTTACAACGATGTTGTCTCAAAGCAGCTTTACAGTTTTGAAGAAAATGTCACGATTTCCTAATTAATCAGTCGCATTAATCACATTCATTGGTTAATTAAATGAGATGATATGTTATGTAAGAAACTGCTTCATTTTTTTCATTCTGCACATTACATAGATTGAAAATTACATTTATACATTGGTTAATTAGTAATTTTTATATTAAGATTGGCATTGTTTGTTAGTATTCTGGTAAAGTTACAATGTTGTTATAATCTTTTTGCAAAATGTTCCACTTGTGTGAACAAAACTGCTGAATTTTAATCAAAGATTACCCCATATTACTTATTTACATAGGTATTAAACCATGCCTTAGAGGTGGTCCTCATTTCTGGCCTTAAATGTCAAAGCCTTTCAAAACCAAAACTACGATAATGCTTATTTATGCTAGCACCCCTATGGGATTCTTGTAGTATGTTGGTACTTAGCTAACTGTAATTCACATAGACTTTTTTGCCCACTCTAGATTAAACACAAGTATTCAACTATTCCTTTTTAATGTGAAACATTTGTCAGAGCATGTAATGTTTTTTTTCCTATTGCTTCTTAATGTTTAAAAATGTCATGTGGTGCAACTTTTAACCGCATATGTTGATCAAGTTAAAAAATCTGGTAGTTGAGTTATATACAATTCTACATAAAATAGTTTGGCATATTTAAATAAATAAAATCCAGGTTAGCATCTTTAAATATACTCAGTTTGTTAAAAACCTGTTGTCTGCAAGTTCTTACCTTCTCAAATGTCAAGCTGCACAACCGAAAACCAATTTATATTTTGACTTGCTTTTATGAAAGTAGGGCCAGAATATTACATCATAAAGAGGACCCCACTTGGCTTTCAAAGGCAAGTTCAAGGACCAGTGTTTCTACAGGTAGATATCTGTGTAATTTGAAATTAGTCTTAAAATTCAGGCGGCTTTAATAACTAACACAGTAAAAAGCAAGGATTTAAAGCAAACATTTTCTGTATGCGTTTTACCCTTTTGGTTATTTTTTTTATAACGAGGGTATTTTGGCTCTCTATCTTTGATACATTTTCATATATCTGCAGCAGAGATGTTGAACCTTGCCCTGAAATTGCCATATTTGGTGTGGCACCAGATGAGGTGGCAATGTCATCTGCCCAATCTGATGCAATAGCATTTTCATCCCTCGTGGCCCGTCGGCTCATTCTGTTTAGCTGGAAATCAGCATGCCTTCCCTCACACAGTCAATGGGTAAAGGACACATCTTGTCTTTCTTAAAACTGGAGAAACTGAAATATTAAACCAGAGGATCTGTTCAAAGGTTTTAGAAGATGTGGCAGCCACTTTTGAATTACTTTGATTCAGAATTCCCCGCCAAAGATACGAATAACTGACAGTCTCTGTAAGTTCTGCATCTTATTTGTAATAAATTATAAATCTGTTTATTATTATTATTATGTTTTGTGAGTATGATTTTTGTATTACTATGTTTTTTATTATTTACTAGTACTGTTGTTTCTTTTTGAGTATGATGGGTTGAATGTATAATATTGGCATAAAAAAAAAAAATAATAATAACATTGTCTTATAACGCAAAACACAGCTAGCACATTTGTGCCTACATGGCATGTGATGTTGCATGGTATTATGGGAATATGCAAGTCTAAACTGTGCACTTTTTGGAGTGCTAAGTAGTCCTTTAGTGACTAACTAAACGAGATCTCCTTAACGTGCAACTTTCACACTGTTTTCCAACTGTGCCATCTCCGGGCTTTCCCAGCGGGCCTGGATTTTCAGCTCGCTAATTAAGTATAACACAAATCTGTTTTAATGACGGTGCCGTCCTTGACTCAATTAATCACTGTGACAATCAGGTTTTCCCAAACCGAGTCCCCCAAGCTTCATCTGTGAGCGAGCTGAGCAGGTCTGTGGTGGTTTGGTATTCTGTGGTCACTTTGGCTGTTGTCGTGTTGAGAAGAGTGATGATTTATTTAGGAAGGCTTGGCCGCAGAGTCATTGGGTTTCGGGTTTGTTTACAGACTCTCACCTTGGAACACTTGTTCAGGGTGAAGTTTGCCAGCTATTCAGACATCTTCAGGTCTCCTCCACGTGCAGTAAAACACAACGGATGGAAGGATGGATGGAAAATCTAGTTTATGTAAATCAATGAATGTAAGAATGAGCTTGTGTACACTCAAACTTTTTCAGAAAGTTGGACCAATAAACAGTTGAGTTGAGCAAGTTTTGTCCATAGTGTCGTACAAAAGAAAGAAACGTTATTAGACCCAGATAATTAAAGCTGGACAAATCCTTAAGCTGGTCTTTCATTCGAGGAAAGCCATCAATCATAAAGGTGCATTCAGAGGAAGCTGTGCATTGGCGATTTGCTTTGCACCCCGTTATGTGCATAGAATATCCAGCAGTAATCCAGAGGCTGAGCAGATATTGATTCACAATGACTCTATTCATGCTAAGAATGAAAGGATCGCTGGAGATGAAGGGCTCATTGAGAGAGACAGGTATTCAGAGGCGCTGCTGATTTTAATTACCAAACGGGGTCGGGGAGATTAAAGTAGAGACAGTGAAGTGGGATGTTACTTTCACATTGATTCAAAACTAATGGCTCTCAAAGTACTCGAAGCCCGGGACCGTCACCATTCTGCCATAATAGAGTCTGAGTTCCAAAGAAGTCAAATTTCTCAACCAACCGGTACTTGGTGAGCCCAGACAGGGTTTTTTTCTTCTTTCTCAGCAAGTGAAAGAAAAACTTCTCACTGTGTTTCTCAGGCTGGAGGCGACAGAGGACAAGTTCAGGAACCGAGAGAGCAGGCCAGAAGACCTCCAGATGATCGCTGAGCTCAAGGAGATGGTGACTGAGAGGGAGACCCTGGTCAAGAAGCTGGTGGTGAGTGAGCAGATGGTAGCAGCTCAGTCCAGTTTTCTGAAGGTGGGATCCCACCAAGTTGGAGCCATTTTTGACCAATTTTGGTTATTTTATACAAAATAACATTCACCAAAAGATATTTAGGATTATACATTTCTGGAATTCTGTGAACAAGACGTTATTAATTGATACATTTTATACCATAATTATGTATTTAAATTTTAATATTGTCAGATTATTTTAAGATTAGATCTTCACCGTTGACTAGTCATAATAATCATAAACTCTGTCTGGAATTCCCAACCTTTTGCAACCCCCAGCCCAGACAAAAGCCTACAAGAAGATTTAACCAATCCGGGTTTTTTAATCACCTAAAGAGACCACCTTGTGGCATCTTAATTGCAGGGTGGCTTAGTAGAAGAAAGCTATTGGTTTCCATTGGTCTCCAGTAACAGTGTAAATTGTTGGGTTGCAAAGCCTCGTTTGAAAAGGCTTCTAAGCAAACAGCAAAGTGCAGTACTTACTGTTCTCATGTTTTCATTACATTTGGTTTTCTCAGCTTTCTCAGTTTGAGATACAGTGGCCACTTCACTTGTAAATGGCCAAGTCTTGCGGGCTCTTTACTTCTGAATGACCCTTTTTACCTCTTTCCTGTGATGGAAAAGAGGTAAAAGGGGTATGGAAATGTTGAAGTATTGAATATCGGGATATTATGTTTGGTGATACTGTATTGATTCTCAAAAACACAGTATCGATACACAGATTCCTGGCCGACAGTGAATCATTGTGTGTTGTTTTTAAACCTCTGACCACTAGATGGCAGTGTTGTAATCCATTTTCAGCTCCACTCCAACATTAACTAGCAGCACAAGGGCGCAATGCTATTGTAAACATTGGCAAACCTGTTCATACAGTGGTGTGTTTTAATAGTAGGATTTGAAAAATTGCAATAAATCACTTTGCTTGCAGTATCGCAATATATCACAATATATTGAATCATGACTGCTGTATCACGATTTTAAAATCTTCTACAGCGCCATTCATCATTCTGGGCGTATGTAAAATTTCGACATTTTCATTTAGGGCTTATAAGTGTCCAACTGATTGTTTGAAATCAGTGAAGCTGAAAAAGGCAGATGTATTACAATAATGTTGTGATGGTGAGGCTTACAGAGCAAGATAGATTCTGGAGGTAGAAAGAAGGCCATTTGTGGCATTCTATATTTTATAGTTACTTAGGTTTTTCATTGTTACTGACAGAATTCACCTGTGGCATCTTAACATGACAATTTAAACATGACTCTAAAATTGCTGAGCTGACCTTTGGGCAAGACCTACGCAGCCAGTCTTCCATTACTCTTTAGAGCCTATAAACTGAGTGATCTGAGATTTTTTCTGCTGTACACAGGACGACAAAAAGTTCTACCAGCTGGAGCTCGTGAACAGAGAGACCAACTTCAACAAAGTGTTTAACGCCAGCCCCAACGTCGGTGTGATTAACCCCCTCATCAAGGTAAGTTTAACCACCTCTCTCTCCTGTTGGCTGTTTGAGTTTCAGAACACACGGATGCATCGTTTCAAACATTGTGTTTGGTCTCTCCTTTCATAATAAATGGGAAAATATATTCTCTAGTGAACTCTCAAGAAGTTCTTAGGAGCTGACAGTTTGAGGAACAGCGTTCTGCAGTGTTCTGACTGCACTGCACTGGTCAAGGATTAGAAACATCAATCCTTTTAGGGCTGTCACTATCAATTATATCAAAAAATTAGTGATAATTGTTATCATAAAAATGCCAAACCTCTCCTTATATATATATATATATATATATATATAACTGGATGTGATATAAGTGAGTTAAGGTTTAGTTCATTTCATTTCAGTCACATAATTACAATTATAACAGTAATTACTTGCCACCAGTGAGAGGGCAGAGTTATCAGAGTGTTGCACTTGAGGTGCAGCTCCATTTAAAATAGCAGTTAAAGGTTTTTGTGGGGGGTGAAGTATTTTCTTGTTTTTTATTTGCCGTTATCAAAGTTAAAGGTGCCATAGAATGCATTTGTTTAGCGTATAAAATTGTTCTCTGAACAATTTGTTCTCTTTCTTTAATGAGCTCATGAATGATGTGAAGATCTCTGCTCTGATTGGCTGGTTTACATTGAGACTCTGCGATGATTACACAGAAGAAACATGTCCAAAGAGACACAGGCAGGAAAATCAAATTAACCCTGTGTAGTTAGCCTGGTTCTCAGACTAATTAGTTATATCATTGCTGTTGAAAGAAAAGCGCGTACTGCATCTCCCTGTTTGGTCATGTTTTATTCTCTTGCACCATTCAAACACGACAGCTGTTGGTGGTGCGCTGTACGTTGCTAGTACTCTATAACAGTAGACCTCTCATTCAAATACAGCTTCTAAAAAATTTTGATTTGGTTAAAACCAGTGTATTTCCAGATGTTAGTGAATTCATCACTGAAGGATGTTAGTACTTTACTAGTTCTCTCACAGGAAGCCACCATTACTGGATATGGGAGATAAAAATTGTAAATCGTGTTCTCTTTCTGGAAATGTTCATGTTTATGTTCTGCATTCACACAATTAAAATGATGGCAAGTGATTTGCTGTTATCTACACAACAGAATGCAGCTAATGACACCAATTTCTTTAGCTGTTTGACAGCCCTAAACTTTTTATAACATTTTATATTATACAAACTGTTTCTAATCCCTGACTATATATATATATATATATATATATATATATATATATATGACAGATTGTAATAATAATACTGCAGTATGTGCATATACTGTAGCTTTTTATATTTTTCTATGGTTTGGACTCCTGAAAGCTCAGCTAGAGGCATTAAGCCAGCCTACACATAATCAAACACTCGTTCATTCTTACTTCTTACATCAGTCAGAGGCAGTGCACACAGACTCGCGGGCAGATACAGAAACAGCAGTGTGTGTATGAATAATGAGACTCATATCTACCCATGACATGCCTAAATGAGGAGCCCATCATTAACTCTCCTGAGTTTTAACAGCATTTGGTTTCTCAAAAGCACTGCAGCACCGAAGATCATCTTCTTGTTGTTTAGAGAGCCAGCTTGAACATGTTGACTAATGGTTCCCATCTTCACACTGAGTTGCTTTTGAGAAAAAGAGGCTTGACTAACGGTGCACGATATATATGAGCAGCTGATAAATTAGGTATTGGAGCTACAGCTAATAATTCTAACTGGAATCTCTTCAGTATGTATGGATTTTGCTCCTGCACTCAGGCTAGTGCAAGGTACATCCTTTTTCAAGCTTTTTTTAAATAAATGCCAGTGGAATGGATAGCACAGTGGTTAACACCACAGCTCCACATATTATAGATTGAAGCTTTTCCCTGTGCATTAAGGAAAACGTATCAATATTTGGATTAGACTGTCATTTGTTTTCAAATGAAATCATTTATCGGTATCTGCATTGACCAAACCAAGGTTAAACTTATCAGCTGTTCTCAGAACTTCCATATCAGTGCACCCCTAGTCCTAACAGGGAAGGGAATTGTTCGTCCCATTTCAATGTAGCTGCAGCAAACCCCACCCAATGGGCCTGTGTGCATGAGCAGGTAGTTCGCTGCCGCCCCATCTGTGTTCTAAATCCGGTTCTGCAGGCCCACAGCACTACACAGCATGGGGGTTTCTCTGCTCCTGCACAACGGGTTCAACACATGAAGAGCTGGACGCTGAAACTAATGAAATGAGTTGAATCAAGTGTGGGCGAGCAGGTTAAACGCTAAGCTGTGCAGTGCCTTGGCCCTCTAGAGCCAGATTTGTGTAACACCGTTCTATAACTTCCAAAATCTGTTTCAGTGTCATGTGTGTGGGTGTGTGTGTGTGCGTGTATGTATACGTTGGTATGTGTAAGCGTATGTGTCCATGTACGTGTGTGTGCGTGTCCCTGTTTCCTTCCTGTTTAGACATCCAATTCTTCTTCTTTGCTTTCCAAGCCATTCTTTGTCACCTGCAAACTTTCAGTAGCCTCTTCCTTTTTCGCCACATCTCGTTTTGACTCATTTTGGTTTGATGACTGGCTGAGAGCGACTGTTGCTTCCACTGAGGTGCAGGCTTGACCATCAACACATGAGAGCTTAAGGGATCATATCAGAAGCTACTCTATTAACCTGAGTGGCTCTCCCATCTCCTACATCTATATATTCTTTTTTTGTTGTTTTTTTTTTTGTGTCCTTCTTTTGTGTAGCAAAAGCGAAAGAATGACAAATCAGCCAACCGATTCAGCAGCTCGCCCAATCTAAGGGCCAATGTGGAGGCCTCGGGGACAGGGAGCGGCCAGCCCCAGCCCAGTCGCCTCGAGCCCATCCCCAACTCCCCCATTCACCAGCTGGAGCTCAACACCAGCAAACCACTGCCCCCACCGACCCCTCCCACCGAGCCCAAGAAATTCATGAGGTGAGCCACACCTCTCCACCACAGACGCCATCTCTCTCTGTCTCTCTCGCTCTCCCGCTTTCCACACCACAGGCCAGAGGACAAGCACACCAACACGGCGAAATTATTTTTTGTTTTTTTTCTAAGACTTTTGTAGACAGTGGTAGCTACAGCGGCGTCCCGCATCTTTGAGACACTGGAAAGAAGCCAATGTGAGGCTGACGGCTTGATGTTTTTATTCGTGTTTGGTGATCCCGGCTCCTTCCTGGAAGCCTGAAATCGTGAATTACAGATTGAAAGGGCCAATCGCTTGGCTCCGAAACAAGTCATTAACTTGAATAATGAATGCTTTCTCCCGGGCTAGGAGAAAGGGCTCCCTCTTGATCGTTACACTGTTAGAAGGACAGCCTTCTGTTTTGTCTTTGTTTGGGTCCCTCAGACACATTGATCACGTCCTGGGAGAGAGGGACGAACACGGCATCCTCCCAGGCTTCTCTTTAAGTGAACGCTGTAGTGGCTTGGTCAGCGCTTGCCCACTGGCTCCTATTATAGGCGTGTTTTCAGTGAACGGGTTGAAATCCTCGGCCTTGACAGACCAAGGTTGACTTTGACAAGTCAGTTCATCCACATTTGGTTTCTTTCCAGAAGCATAAAGAGGATACCGTATATAATGCTACTGTATACATGTATGAGTATTCTTCTTACCACTAAGTCCCATACATGTGCTTCGGAAATGGCATTGGAATGCAAAAGGGAGCATGTGTCCCCACTGTCTGCGTGCACGCTGGGAGTTGGTGTCTTTTCTCGTCTCTGTGTCGTGGTCTGTGTTTTCCGTACCTGTGCTGGAAGTTATACAACTCATATGCGATGTACATGTTGTTTGAAATGTTTTCAGAGCACCATCGCTCCGTACTGCACTTAACTCTGCACTTTGGGGTCATGTGACCTGTGTACACGGAGAGTATGAACTTGTAATGAACTGTATTGGTGCACCGTCCTCTGTATTGTATGTGTATGTGAACTGCATTGCATTTTACAGACCTGTTTCTTAACCTTGTTTCATTTTTTTCAATAAAGCTCTGCCTTTGACCGCTGCTTGGCATGTCGTGTGCCACGTGTGAGTGTTGTGCATGCATGGCTGTGCTTAGCGGGTGCCGCCGCTGCATTCCTGGAAGTGCCTTTGCGTCTGGGGTGCTGCTGCTGTGTGTTTCCACTTGCATGCTGTCCTGAATGCGAATGAGCTGATGGTGAGGCGGCGAGACGGACTTGCGCAGGGCCGCCCTGCATTGCCATGGGACCTGCCCATCTCTCCACCACACACACACTCACTCACAGCCTGGCTGGCTCATGCTGGGACAAGGTGACCTCGTCTCCACAAAGCAATAGAACTGCACTAAGATGAGCCTGTGTTCACAGCTGAACATACTAAAACCCCACTAATGCCTCACAGCAGTGGATCTCAGGCCAGTAACCCCAGACTGCACATCTGCCTAAGCTCAAAACAGACCAGACGTTATCAGAGGAGACTGATTGAACTGTCTCCTCAGCCACAGTTGATGAAGTGTAAAATCATTCCACAGTTATTACTGTCACACTGTAGAATAGGCACACTATGGATTCATACTGGGTTAAAATCATTCCACAGTTATTACTGTCACACTGTAGAATAGGCACACAACGGATTCATACTGGGTTAAAATCATTCCACAGTTATTACTGTCAGACTCTAAAATTTACACACTACAGATTCATACTGGGTTCAAATCATTCCACAGTTATTACTGTCAGACTCTAAAATTTACACACTACAGATTCATACTGGGTTCAAATCATTCCACAGTTATTACTGTCAGACTCTAAAATTTACACACTACAGATTCATACTGGGTTCAAATCATTCCACAGTTATTACTGTCAGACTCTAAAATTTACACACTACAGATTCATACTGGGTTCAAATCATTCCACAGTTATTACTGTCAGACTCTAAAATTTACACACTACAGATTCATACTGGGTTCAAATCATTCCACAGTTATTACTGTCAGACTGTAGAATAGGCACACAACAGATTCATACTGGGTTCAAATCATTCCACAGTTATTACTGTCACACTGTAGAATAGGCACACAACAGATTCATACTGGGTTAAAATCATTCCACAGTTATTACTGTCAGACTGTAGAATAGGCACACAACAGATTCATACTGGGTTAAAATCATTCCACAGTTATTACTGTCAGACTGTAGAATAGGCACACAACAGATTCATACTGGGTTCAAATCATTCCACAGTTATTACTGTTAGGCTGTAGAATAGGCACACAACAGATTCATACTGGGTTCAAATCATTCCACAGTTATTACTGTCAGACTGTAATATTGACACATTACAGATTCATACTGGGTTCAAATCATTCCACAGTTATTACTGTCAGACTGTAAAATTGACACATTACAGATTCATACTGGGTTAAAATCATTGCACAGTTATTACTGTCAGACTGTAAAATTGGCACATTACAGATTCATACTGGGTTCAAATCATTCCACAGTTATTACTGTCAGACTGTAAAATTGACACATTACAGATTCATACTGGGTTTAAATCAGTCCACAGTTATTACTGTCATACTGTAAAATTGGCACATTACAGATTCATACTGGGTTCAAATCATTCCACAGTTATTACTGTCAGACTGTAAAATTGACACATTACAGATTCATACTGGGTTCAAATCATTGCACAGTTATTACTGTCAGACTGTAAAATTGGCACATTACAGATTCATACTGGGTTCAAATCATTCCACAGTTATTACTGTCAGACTGTAAAATTGGCACATTACAGATTCATACTGGGTTAAAATTACTCCACAGCTGTTATTGTAAGACTGTACAAACTACACAGAGACACACAATGACTCTACTATTACTATCACACTGTTCAAACACTACAGATTCATTAAGGATTACAACACTCCACAATTATTATTGTGAGCCTGTAAAAATTACACAACCTGTAGATTCATACTGGATTAAAATCATTCCACAGTTATTACTGTCCAACTGCAAAAATAACACACTATGGACTCATACTGGATTGAAATCACTCCACATTTTTACTGTCAGACTGTAAAATTGACACACTACAGATTCATACTGGATTACAATTATTCCACTATTGTTATGTAAGAGAGTAAAAAAAAATAAACACAACAGATTCATACTGGATTACAGTCACTCCACAGTTGTTGTTGTTGTCAGCCCGTACAAACTAAACATTGCAGATTCTTACTGGATTAAAAATTACTCCACAGTTATTACATTCAGTGCATGTGTAAACACTACACACACTGCAGATTCATACTGGATTACAGTCACTCCACAATTATTACATTCAGACTGTAAACACTACACACACTGCAGATTCATACTGGATTACAGTCACTCCACAATTATTACATTCAGACTGTAAACACTACACACACTGCAGATTCATACTGGATTACAATCACTCCACAATTATTACATTCAGACTGTAAACACTACACACACACACACAGATTCCTACTGGATTAAAATTGTCAGATTGTGAAAACATATGGTGTAAATTCATACTGGATTAAATCACTCCACTATATGACAAATATAGCAAATTGCAGATTAAGTTTACATTAAAATAATTATGTATAGCTTCAGTAATCCCTTACATCATAGTGTAATATACTGTTACATCATTAGATAAAACTGATTCAGCTGGATTTAAGGCCCCAAAGTTCCAAACAGTCATCAGCTTTAGGATCTTGTAATGGTGGAACATGGAAAAGGTGATGAACCCACAAACCTAAGTATGCTCCAGCTGTGTTTTCCACAGTAAAGACGTGCGCTAGAGCATATAATCCAACATGTGGCCTTACCCTCCTTTTCAGGCATTACACCTCAGTCCAGCACCTGCCAAGCTGGACACATGTATGGTTACTACGTTCTTTGTAAGGGGTTAAAGCCATCGGGCCTTTGTCTCCGTGCAGGGAGGAGTTGAGTTGGTGATGAAAAGGCTAATAACCATGCTCAACTGAGCGCTAAATTGAGTTTGCTGGAACTGAGGCATCTGGGACCGAGAACACTGATTGCAGAGATATTCGTGAATAGGAATGAGTCCTCGAGTTGAGTGCAAGCGCGTTTCCAAGTTAGCCGACTGACTGAGTGCACGCTCGTTCAAAGAGTTGGTGCTGTGTTTATGAAAACCGAGGACTTGTTCAAGCCCCTTGTTTTTCTAAGTAAGAACCTCATGGCAGTTTATAGCTTTGCTGCTCAGAATCCGAACCGATGCAGTGCTAACTGAACTCACTCCATCTTCTCTTGATTAGCACTCTCGCAGTATCTGACACGTTGTAGAGGGGAATGACATTTCCATGATGCCTCACCAAAGAGTGGAAACTCATTTCCTTGCCTTTGTTGTGGCTGACAATAAGAGAAAAGTCCATTATCTTGCAGACGGTTTAAATATTCAGGTGAATCATCCATTTCTGAGATATTTCACTGATTATACTGTAATCTGTATTCTGTCACTTTCTCATAATGAGCCGTTTTAGCTCACCACCATTACCGGCACTTGACACCTTATATTACCTAGTTAGACTTGAAGAACTGTCTCTCTCCTCTCTCCCCACTTTTCACTTCTTCCTCTCCAGACACTCGGACGAGAAGCCTTTCTTAGATAGGAGACATCTGTTGCCCATCAGTGGCCTGCAGCCTCAGCAGGACTGATTCACTGGGAGAGATCCAGACGTCAGTCAGTCAGACATAACAGAAAAACTCCAGCTACAATAAGCCAGAACTCACAGAGCTGAAGAAAAACTTTTCGCTTTCCATCAAATAAAAACTCAGCGATAGTGTTTGATGGATTTGTTATTCTTCTAGACGTTCTTTGATATGAGTTTGATTTAGTATGTAAACATTGTTAAAATTCTCCCAGTCCATACAGCCTGTATATAGCAACCAAGCAATGAAACACACTGTTCTGAATTCACTGCTGTCTTGATATCATGAAAACCAAAGTATGTACATATACACTACCACTCCCAAGTCCAACTTCTTGAAGATCTCTATAGAACATGATTCTACATGGAAACTAATTTCTTACACATTTCAATTAATTAGTAGGAACCTGTAAAAAGGAAGACATCTGTGATGATGAACCGAGCTGTGATTCATGATAATTAAAAAATCTGTACAGCTTCTAAAATTAAACCTATAAATATACCGACTTCCATAATACCTTATATTTGAAAACTGATCACTAAATTTTGTCAATTAAACAGCTAGTCGTAATATTTTTGTGACAACAAAGTACAATAAACAAAAATTTACGGCTTATTATTTAATAATGCTACCGTATATTACTGTGTCCTAAATTTGCCGTTCCCAAAATAGTTAAACAGTGATCAAATTGTTGGTTTACGTTTTGGTGACTAGTTTACAGCACAATATTATTATACTTTATGTGGTATACAGTATATAGTATCAATAAACAAACACCAAGTATCAATATTTTATTGTAGAAATGTAGCAAAATTTGCAGTTTAAAGTATTAATTTTTGTTTTATATGTGACTGTATTTATTAGAAATATTGTAATGTTTCTATAGTTATAAATATCTTATAGTTTTATGATATAGTAATATATCATAACTCAAGTATGACAATAATGTATATATTATAGTATATTGACCTTAGTTATTATTATAATATAATATAGACTGCGGGGGGCTGTTGTGGGCTGGAGGTCAACGAGACACGACTAAAGTGTCCTAGACACAAGACACCCAACCACAAACTGCTCTCTGGGCACTGTTGATAGGGCTCCCCACCACTCACTGCCCCCTAGTGTGTATGTTCACTAATGTGTGCATATGTGGGTGTACAAGTGGCAAATAGTCATGAGGCATCTAATGATTCTCAGTCTGCACTGTATAAGTTATTCATAAATAACAATTATTATTATTATTATTATTATTATTATTATTATTATCATGAAAAGTGACCCCAGACTTTTGAGTGGTGGTGTATCTGACTATTCATGCCGATGTTCTAAGGAGAGTGTAAAAATGTATTGAGTATTGATGTATTGATGTATTTACCCTACATTCATTTCCTCTCTGAATAACACGACATCATTTAAATCGTACGTTATTAATAGTTAATATAGCAATATTCCAACATGCATGCTACATGGGATCTAACACTGAGGTCCACTGAGTTCAGCAACCTCACCAAAATACCCCACATACATCAGCCAGCTTCATCAAAAAGAGCAAGATTTTGGTGACAGCAGCTTACAGTGTGTTGGCTGGTGTTACATACCAGTGTTGAAATAGTGTGTAGTTACAGTTGTCACTTTATTACCACATGACTTACCACATTAGCTTACTTGTAGCATAGCAATACTCATAGTCCTACTTCTTAATAATCTCATACTTTATTATTGAACTGGGAGGAAAATATACACGACAACATTTAAACATCTTACAAGTAACATACAATCTCAGCTTCACAGAAGATCCTCTTTTGGTTCCCTAAATAACCTGTCAGTTAAGAACTTCTCTCTGACCAAAATAAATATAATACAACCATCAGTTCATCTGTTGTACACATGCCTACTCAACTCCGCTACCAGTGTAGTGTAACAGTCTCCAACTGCCTTCTGATGATGTACCTTGAAGGTGGGCGTCAGTTAAAGTCAACCTCTAAGAAACTAAATATCACATCTGCATTTATTCGCCTCCGTGTCAGTGCATTGTTTATTATTGAAGTGTGGGTGGGGGGTCCTAATAGCGTCCAAAAGTCTGAGACCACCTAGTAAAATTATTCTAATTTGTATTCTAATTTATTTATTATTATAATTTTTTTTTGCTAATAATGTTTCCAGTCTTTAAGTGATTAGATCTAAACAGCCTGAGAGTATTAATTTATTTTCAGTTCAGTTGTAGAACTTATGTTTGTTTACTTCTGTGTTTTAAAGGAGCGGTTTATAAGCTGTTCCAAAGTTCCAAGCAGTCCCTTCTGCTTCCTCCTAAATTCTTGCTAGCGGTTATGCTGCTTTCCCCATCTTTGTATTTACTCTTACTTTCATTGGCTACCTGTTCTTAAATGATCTACCCAGGAGCAGAACCTTCAACATGATTGGGTTAGAAAACGTGGCCAGGGTAGCATATTCTCCTATTAAACTGATTCAACTTGATGCTACAGTGACTCACTATCACCTCTTATAAGTATAAAGGCATGGGCTAGCTGGTTAGCATGCTAACTACAGTAGATATCTGTGCAGCACCATTCATGGACGTCTTAAACTGTTATTTATTCACACAATTGTAGTTTATTTTGCAATGTTTACAACTAAAAATTTTTGCATATTGCTCCTTTAATGAAAAAAAAAATATATATATATATATATATAAATATATCCCTGATTTCCAGTGTGTCAGACTTTTGGGGCCCACTTTAGATGTACGCATAGTGTATGCTGTGTATTGTAGTGAGGAGAAGAGAAACAATGGATGAAAGCACTGAAGAGATATCTTCAGATTTTAGAGAGTCTTGATTTTAGGCGGGAATGGTAAAGTAAAGTGAAGGTCAATTAAGGTTTTTCTCAGACTGCATATCTGAGCCAAGAGCCATTTACAAATTTTAGGAGTGCAGCAAGCCAGAGCAGATGTAATTAGTTTTTTCTGTACGTTTTAACCCGAGGCCAAATTATTCCGAGCTGAAAGCAGACGGGAAGCGGAAGGTACGGCAGACCCGCACTGCATTTTTCACCTTGAGGAAAAAAATTATTAAGTTTTCTTTTACGGCCCACATGAAGAGATTACGTAAGAGGAATGCGAGCGAGGTCAAGTCTTACACAGTTCAAGTCTTAAATACATAAACACAAGGTCAGCCCCTTCCATTTCCTTCGTAATTCAATCAGGCTGGAGTTATTGTGCTGCTGGAAAAGTTTCAGAGCGAGAGGCTCTCAGAGAAACAGATGGAGCGCATTCAGATCACAACACTGGAGGCTGAACTGAATTCTTTAACAGGGTTTTTTTCTGTGAAGGGGAAATGAAGTGAGACAGACTCGGAACCACGGCGCGTTTATCAGAACTTTTGATGAGACGGAGAAATATGAGAAAATACTTTCTCTGCTGTTTGTCACGTTGATGGATGAACGCATGAAAAGAAAGTGCATGAAAGCTGAAAGGCTCAGAGAACGGAAACTGGAGTACGCAGTATAACCACTGCCCACCTCTCTCTCTCTCTCTCTCTCTCTCTCTCTCTCCCTGTCTTTCCCTATATGTCTCTCTCTCTCTCTTTCTCTCCACAGCCCTCCTGAGACAGAAGAGTCGCCTGTAGCCTCCCCAGATCCTCAAAGACAAGAGTGGTTCGCCCAGTACTTCACCTTCTGACTTCTAGCAACTCAAGCGCATGTCAGCCAAACCAAAAAAAAGCAAAAGAAAAAAGACACAAAAAAAGATATTCATCTTTACATCATTCCATCTGTTCTTTTTTTCCCACTGTGAATGGGTCTCTTGTTTTTGTACAGTGCTAATACAGTCAGGACAGCCGACGCCGACTTTGTAACGTTGCCTCTGATCGGCGTCATGGTGGATCTGAAGATGAAGCCATGGAGACGTGATTAAAGTTCAGACTCTCAGCTTTAATTTAAGGGCTTTAATGTAAATATTGCATCAACCCTTTATAGGAACTACAGTCAGTTTAACACAGTCCCTCCAATTTCACTGGCTCAGACCTCATTAGACTGATAAGCAGTTCTATAGTCAGGTGTGGCCGGTTCCGTTGAATGTGCATTTGGTTGCTGTTGATAGGAAATCTTAATATACAGCCTAAAGAGGTGCTAAAGACGGATGGGGGTAGAGGGGGTTAAAAAATAAAGCAAACCCATCAGAGACATAGCAGAAACTTCAGGAGACGCCACAGTCAACACAGTCAGAAGGAATTTACTTAACACCAAACTCTCAGCAACGCCGAAAGGCCTGGAAGACCACTGAAGGCAACTAAAATATTGTCAGAAAAACAAGTATTTCTTTACGAGAGATGCCAAAAAGTCTTTACTTTTAATAGAAGTCAATGGAACCAGATTTTTGGGGCATTTCTATTGGTCCGTTCATTACTAGGGGCAGTTGTAGGCTGGAGGTTAGGGAACCAGCCTTGTGACTGATCCCATCAACCGACAGGACACGACTGAAGTGCCCTTGAGCAAGTCACCTAACCTAAAGTCCCTGCTTTGGATAGGGCTGCCCACCGCTCCGGGCAAGTGTGCTCACTGCCCCCTAGTGTGTGTGTGGATATGTGAGTGTTTCACTGCACGGATGGGTTAAATGCGGAGATCTTAAATTTTTCTCTGTATCTATCTATCTATTGTGAAATGATCACATACATGTTGAAGGCAGGTTCTGCATTCAAATGATGTTCATGTTCTTCTATGGACAGTGACGATATATGACCGTAGCATGCTGTCCATAGTGAAGAAAACCCTCTACACAGCAGCTGGTCAAGTCAGGGACATTCTTGAGGAGGTTGGCATGCCATTATCAACGTCTACAATTAATAAAAGCTGAATGTAAATACAGAAGACAGGATGTGAATCACTGCTAACACTCAAGAACAGTAAGGCCAGATTCGACTTGGCTGTAGAACATCTAAACACGCTGCCCAGTTGTGAAGCAAAACTCTTTGGACCGATGACTTCTCGATTAACTTGTACAGAATGATGAGAAGAGAGTAGTATGGAGAAAGAAGGGAAGGGCTTGTGATCTGAAATATACTACACCACCTTTGAAACATGGTGGGGGCAGTGTGGTGGCAGTGTTAGGCAAGTATGGTTGCCAGTGCAACTGAGTCACCTGTGTATGTTGATGATGTGACTGTTTCAGGGTAGATGAATAATAACCCAATACATAACAACGAAAACAACCCGAGAGCTTCTTGTAATGAGATAAGATATTAGTCCCACAGTGGGGGAAATTCACAGAGTTACAGCAGCAAAGGGATAGCAATGCCCTCAATAAAAAAATAGATAAATAAACAGTACAGTATATCATTGCTGTCCAATGAAAAATAGGAATCTCCAAAATAGGAATTTGACAGGAGAGGCCAAAAACAGTCTTTACTTTCAATGTAGGTCAATGGAACCAGAATTGTTTCCAAGTGATTTTGAAGCATTTCTATTGGTCCATTTATCACGGAAATTGTACACAATGTCAACGGCAGCTGTCGTGTTCTAATGATGTAGAAAAATGAAAATCGACAAAAATGGAGATGCATGTTTTTCATTGGACAGCAACGATATATATATATATATATATATATATATATATATATATATATATATATATATATATATATATATATATATAAATAATAAATAAAGTCAAGAACTCTTAGGATTGTATTTACAAATAATTGCACGTTACTTCTTAATTGCACAGGGGGAGCAACATGTCGCTAACAAAAAGTAAACTTAAGTACTAAAAAAAAAAAGGAGAAAGTTAGAAGAAACTCAAAAATGAGCCGGAGCTGCTGCAACAGGCTGCCACCTCCACAACGCCATCTTGAAATTATTATTATGAGGCAAAGAAACTGAATGTCCTCAAATGGCTGGTCACCTCAACCCGACTTATTATGTCCGTTTACTTTTGAGTCTGTGAAAATGGAGGAACTGTGTAAAACAGGCTGTGAGTCCTAAACGGTTAATACAATGTTTATGTTATGTTTTGTTCAGTTAAAGCTGAAAGTCTCTTCAATCACATCTCGGTTGCCTCGTTTAGAATCCGTCGTGTGGCTGTACAGGGCCAAACTACAAACGGTGTCACTGTCTAAATACTTATGAAAGTGACTGTAGGTATGTTTGACGTTGCATTTCATGCCGTTTCTACAGAGTGGTGCATATGCTGCTATTTATTCTTTGTTAAATACAGTATAGAGTAAACGTCTTCTCTATGTCTCTTATTTTAGAATGGCACCGTAATGAGAGTTTGTTACAGCTGCATTAACCACTTTTGGTAGAATTAAAACTGTTTGTATGGTTGTCTCAACACAGATACAATGATGTCTCACCAATTTTAAAAATAAAAATGCATATTTTATATTTATATTATACTGTATGTATGCTTAAAGAATAAATAATTATGGTGACATTTAAACTGGGGCGTGTTTTGTTAAATCATTTTTAAGAAAGGTCCTGTCTTGTTTGGAGAAGAAGGAAACGGCCCGGCTCATGAATTTTGCTGACATGTAAAAAATTCTGTGGTGACCTTTAGAAGGTTGGGGGATTTTTTTTTTTTTGAAGTATGTAAACATCACCTGCATTTGAGTCCCAGCTTCTGCACAGACCCTACAGTGTCTACATATACACACAGCACTTTTGTCTCATGAGTAGATCACACAAAAGAAAGTTTAAAATAGATCAATATTTTAGATCATGGCGGCAGGGTGCTGTAGTGGTCAGCACTGTCATCTCACAGCAAGCTGATCTGGGTTGGATTCCCGGTCTGGGTGGTTCTGTGTAGAGTGTGTATGTTCTCCCCGTGCTTGAGTGGGTTCCTCCAGGTACTCCGGTTTCCTCCCACAGTCCAAACACATGCATGTTAGATTGATCAGTCACTCTAAATTGCCCGAAGGTGTGGGTGTGATTGTGCGTTGGCCATGCAATGGACTGGCGGACCTGTCCATGGTGTACCCCGCCTTCGCCCAGTGGCGCTGGGATTGGCTCCAGCCCCCCTCATGACCCTAATTAGCAGGATAAAGCGGAAGATAATGGATGGATATGTGGAGTTTAGATAATTTAAATAGCCATGGATTACATCATCAATAGATATTAAACACTACTGGCATTGCTATGGTGACCAACACTCAGATGTTGGAATAGTGACAGTCCCTTTGAAGTCTTTAAGGTGTAAACAGAGTCAATCAAAAGCTCTGTTTTAGAGAAACCTCTCTTACAGTGGTGTTAATTGCAAATATAGCCTATTTTGGCCTACAGCACCCTGCATGTATCCCTCCACCATGAATAGATTAAAATAAATGGATTGAAATGCATTTAAAACCAAAACTTTATCACAATACTGTCATAAAGTATTGTTTCAGACAGTGCATGTCTATCCATTTGATGTAGCAACTTTATGTGAGGGAGCTTTCAGAGGTGGACGTCTGGTTCCTATCACCACCACTGTGAACAATTCTGACTGTAAGTGTCTTTAGAACAGAGAATTTCACATCAAACCACTCTGAATGACTTTGTTTACATCCCAACCATTTTTGAAAAATCAGTGTTGTTCTTTTAGGCCGCAAAAAGCTCTCTCACAGAAAGAAGGAAAGCTGTTAAATGGTTATGAATTCTTTGTCTGATGTCTCATACAGTGTTTTTTTGATAGGTTAGTTATAAGCTTCTGGTCTAAAACCTGCGTTATAAGGCAAAATGTTTCCAAAGTAAACTTAACCGATTTTACCATTACAAGCATTAGAAAAAAATCAAAGACGTGTGGTTTCACTAGTGGTTTTGGATAGTAAATAATATGACTGTATTTGTGTTGAGGACTTGGTGACTCCTGGTTCCCATTACAAAGAAAGTGTGTACGTTTTTAAATGAACCATTTCACATCACACTACTCCAGATGTCTTTGTTCACATGTCAAGGACCAAAGAGTGGAACTCCCCTTTACACTTGTCAGACATCTGGTTCCTGTCACCACCACAGTAAAGAAATCTGAGTCAGTTCTGAATAAATTATTAAAACATTTGGTGGATTCATGCTTTAAACTCATGTGATGTCTGGTTCCTATCACGACCACTGTAAATAAATATCTGTTCTATCTGTAAATATATCTGTAGAAATATTTCTGTTTTACATCAGACTACTGCAGATAACTCTGTTTTCATGTCAATGACTGAATTATTTAAAAATCACCAACTTCTCTGTATGCATGTTTCTGTACAAATGAACCATTTTACATCAACAAACTACTTCAAATGTCTTTATTTACATCTCAAGAACCACATTATTCAGATCTTTTTTTTTAATGGTGGAATTCCACTTTTAACTAGTCAGACGTCTGGTTCCTATCACTACCACTGTAAAGAATTCTGACTGTACGATTCTCTAGAAGGGAGCAGGGCTTTTGGTTTATTTATATTTCGATTGAAAGATTGCTTTATGGTGGAATTTATTTCGATAATATGTATGTCTAACAAAATATATACTTATTTGGAACAGTTTTATTCCCTGCAAGCCAGCTAAAGCTCCCTGCCTTATTTTTCTGCTGCTGTTTACCTCTTATACAGTAACTAGATTTAAGACTTGTTATATTATTTTTTATTTTATCTTTTATTCAATCACAGCCATAAACTTCACACTTCACACACAATAAACAGTAAACAACAACACTTCCGCTGATCTCGCGAGATTCCCGAGTCTACCTCCGCCAGCGTCGACAACCCGCCCTTCACCGGAACGTACCATGAGAGCCTTTGAGGAGGTGGAACCTGTCTGGAAAGTTTAGCTTCAAGATCCTCGGTAGGCTTAAGCTCATACAAAAATGTACTTCACTTATTTACTTCTACTATATTCGTCGTAATATGTCGAAAAATTTTCCAGAATTTGGTTGTAATTGGCATTAGGCTACAATGTAGGACCCCGCGGAGCACACAGTCCAGCAATCCAGCGCCAAATCCGAAGCATGTCTTCCCAAACAGACCCAAACATCAAATATGTGTTTGGAATAAGGTTGTAGAAGCTGTTTAAGGTCAGTATAGCATCCAAAACTGCTCACTGGAAGCTTAGTTCTCTTGTATGCCTTATGTTTTGTTTAGGAGGTGTCGTTAACTACACTCTAATCTACGCTCATTAGCTGTATTTGCTGCTGTTTACCAGTTAACAGTAACAGTAACAGTAACAGTAGCCGCTGCTTTACTGGCAGATTTCTAGATAAATTTCTTCGTTTAGAGAGGGTTTTTTTTACTATGTGCCACGAAATTAAGTAGATAAGTATTTGTATTCTATGCTGCAGAAATTGCTAGTGCTAAATATAATGTTTCTGTGTTTTTAAAAGGCTGAAAATGTCGCCTCTAATCTGAGTTTCTGACTTTCTACCTTAAATGAGACTTTCCTCATTTATGATTCCTCATTCAGGAATAAGAGGCCAGCTTTGTTGCTGCTAATGATTCGTCAGTGGGAGAAATGTACTAGACAGGTATCAGTGGATATGTACAGTTTTGAGACCCTGTAGCTCCATTTTTAAGGTGAGTAGATCAATAGAGTTGCTCTAAACTCCGAATAAAACCTCTTTACATTGACTTACATTAAAGGTAAAGACTGTATTTGCTGTAGTAATCTGGAATATTTTCAACTCTATATGATACACTTGGCCCAAGTTATTATTGTATTATTCTAATTATTATTATTTTATGGCTATTTAATGTGAGGAATCAATCAGTGCAGACAAATAAGTATGTTAAGGTAAAGGTCGTGAAACAGAAACACCTTGATTTTAGCTTTAAGTTCTGGATTTTTTAATTCCTTCAAACCCAGTTAGTCTAACTGCTGATGTCACAGACTGGGTACAAGTGTCATATCTTCCAGTAACTGCAAAATCCAGGACCGCTGCATTAAAGCAGTTTTATTTTTGTGAGAAACTAATTCTACACATAAAAAAAATTTTGAAACTCATTACATTACATTAAAAACAGCAGTAGTAGTATCAACATAAACCTCACATTTAGTGTCACAGAAAGCTAAATCTCTTACAGTTCAGTGCCTAAAGGCCTTTGTGTTCTTGTTTTAATCATAAGAAGAAAAATGTCTACCTAATCACCTGAGGGCTGGTAATCCTGCAGGGGAAAGATGTCACTAAGCCCGGAGCAGGTGGCCCTCATAGGCCTGGTGTTTGAGACCTATGTGGCTGAGCACCATAAGAGTGACATCCTGCAGATCCTCCAGGAGCCTGATGAAGATGCTCATTATCCACTGGTGGTAAACGCGATGTCCTTGTTCGAAGCTAACATGGAAGTGGGAGAGTACTTCAATGCCTTCCCCGGCGAGGTGCTGCCAGTTTTCGACAGGGCTCTTCACACGGCCGCTTTGTCCATCTCTCAGTCAGAGTCGCTTCACAGAGGCCTCGGACCCAAACGCAACCTGCACGTCCGCATCTCAGGTGAGACTCCACGACACACACACACACAGAAGTACTCATTCGTCATGATTCAGCTCTGTTTTACAGTGTCGTTGGTTTAAGTTGATCATCGTGACTAGTTTTCCTTAATGATTGGGGTAAAGGAAACTTAGCATATTTAATTTTTTAATTAAACATAATAAATCAGGTAAACATATGCTTAAATTTCCTAAACACAGGTAAAAGAAGTACAAAAGTAAGATAGACTTGAGTATCACAAAATTATATTTTGTAATTGTGTATTGATACTAAAAAAAACAGTAGCAATATTTAATAAATAGTTTACATGTCAAGATTCAAGGCAGGCAGTGGTTCACTTTGTGTTGTGTTGTAATCTATCTTCAGCCATTACACTCTTCCACTCCAATATGAACAAGTAGCATAAGGGTGCATCGCTAACATTAGCAAACTCATGTCTATTCTGGTGTAGGTTTTTTTGGTACTATTTTTTTCATAAATTTAGATTAAACATTGCTGTATATCAGTTTGCCTTCCGTATTACAATATATATCTAAATAGATTGTAACCCTTGTATCATGTATAGCCAGGGTTTTACCAACACACAGCCCTATTTTTCAGTGCTGTAGAGGAACAGCAGGCAGTATTGAAACACAAGTTTGTTGCTGTTCTCTATTCAATGGACCCTTGGACTAAAATAAAATAGTAGAATCTTGTGATATAATCACAAAGCAGAAGTAAAAGTATTGTAATTAAACTGAGTAATGTAATTAGTTACTGCCTACTTCTAATAATACAGCATGTTTTAAATTCTGATCTTTTTTACAATAAGAAACAAAGCTTTATATACACACCAGTATCATTATAGTAGAAGTGAAGGTCAGATTAACTCCAGCCTTTGCATAGGCTTTAACAATTTCACTAAAGGAGGTATTGTTTTGCCAAACCATGCTTTGAATCAACACGTATTGAGCACTTTGTCTGCTCTACTTATCATATAACAGCCCTTTGTACTTGTGAAATTACAGACTGTAGTTCATCTATTTCTCTGCTTTGCTATGCTTTGTTACCCTATTCTTTAATGGTAAGGACCCCCAACAGGACCACCACAGAGCAGTTATTATTTGGGTGGTTGATCATTCTTAGCACTTCAGTGACACTGACGTGGTGTGTGATGTGCTGGTACGAGTGGATTAGACACAGCAGTGCTGCTGGAGGACGCTGAGAATAGTCCACCAATGAAAACTAGCCAACCAACAGTCCTGTGGGCCGAGTCCTGTGGGCCGAGTCCTGTGGGCCGAGTCCTGTGGGCCGAGTCCTGTGGGCCGAGTCCTGTGGCCCGAGTCCTGTGGGCACTAAAGAAGGACTAGAGGAACACAGACTGTGCAGAAACAGATGAGCTCTAATTTCACATCTGCGAAGTTGAACCACAAGGAAGGAGTGTCTACTAGAGTGAACAGTGAGTGGTGTATAAAACCCCCTGCTGCTTCTGATCCACTCATACCAGCACAACACACACTGGCTTATATTATTATTAAGTTAAGCCGTTTTATATTGTTTGGCTTTAAAAAAAGAAGCAAATTGCTTGATAACTGATTACAGTAATTAATTGCTTGGTTACTAAGTTGTGTGTGCTGTAGTTTCTCGTTTAATGCAGTGTTAGATGGTTTGGGTCTGGGCTGAGAATTGTCCCGCATATGTAAAAGTATTATTGTTTAAGCGCGTACATGAGACAAAAACCGAACAACTACTGCATAGTCAATATTCAAGACGAGTTGAAAGGAGTTATTTGGCAGCTCCTGGGATTTAGAAGATACCTTTGAGAAAGTCCAGCTGCTTCTACTCTGTAACAGCCTTGCAGTCTCCTGGGCCAGTACGACTGATGACGCATCAAACGCTTATTGCATCAGAGCTTAGATTTACTGAAAACCTGAAGTGAATAAAGTGATCAGGGAGCTTTAATTCTATTCACGTTCACAGGACTGCAGCAGCAGCTGATGGATAGTTGGAGAAGTTGCATTTGCAGTAGCACCAGTTTGAATTGGAACAAACAGATGCTGAGAGAGAACAAATACACCAGTTTTGAAAACATCCTCCTTTATTTAAATTAGTGACACATGATGTTATCTGTACAGTGATGTTGGCACATACACATTGATCCTGTACATGCCTGGTCACCTCATGTAATCAGTATCTGAATTATATCCTGATAAGGTTTTAGGCACATGCATATACATTTAGTAGTCAAATACATCTTAAGTTAAGATTGCTGTGTGGGACAGAATATGTTTATCAAAGTCTGCTTATTACGCAGCAACCAATAACCAATTGTTTATATGTTAAGTGTGTCCTCCATGATATGGATCATGTACTTCACTGGGAGGAGTTTTGGTTGTACTGGGAGGAGTTTTGGGTGTACTTGGTGGTGTTTTGATTGTTCTGGTGGGGGTTTGGGTTGTGTAAAAGGGGTTTGGAGGAGTTTAGGTTGTATTGGGAGGAGTTTTGTGTTGTGCTAGAAGACATTTTGGGTTGTTCTGGGAGGAGTTTGGGTTTTCCTCGTAGGAGTTTTGGTTGTACTGGCATGGGTTTTGGTAGTACTGGGAGGTATTTTGGTTGTACGAGTAGGAGTTTGGGTTGCACTGGGCGGAGTTTGGGTTGCACTGGGAGGAGCTTGGTTGTACTGGGAGGAGTTCGGGTTGTCCTCGTAGGAGTTTGGGTAGTACTGGGAGGTATTTTGGTTGTACGAGTAGGGGTTTGGGTTGCACCAAGAGGAGTTTGGGTTGCACCAAGAGGAGTTTGGGTTGCACCAAGAGGAGTTTGGGTTGCACCAAGAGGAGTTTGGGTTGCACCAAGAGGAGTTTGGGTTGCACCAAAAGGAGTTTTGGTTGTCCCGGTAGGTGTTTGGTTGTCTCGGTAGGAGTTTTTTTTATGTGCAGGAGGGAGTTTTGGTTATACTGGGAGTGGGTTTAGGTTGTACTGGGAGGAGTTTTGGTTGTCCTGCTAGGAGTTTTGGACGTGCAGGGAGGAGTTTTGGTTATACTGGGAGGAGTCTGGGTTGCACTTAGAGGGGTTTTGGTTGTGGAACAAATGTGTTTGCACTGCTATATCGCAGATTATCATCATTTTTAGCTCCACAGAAAACATAAACAGTAGACTGGAATTATCTTGAACAGCTGCACATGCGCTAGAGGGGTATGAAGCCCCCAGCACTAGGCTGTGAAGCAGTAGAGCTGTGTTTTTTTTTGAGTGATTGAGCTTCATCCAATACCTTTAGGATGAGTTGGAGTGATCCAGAACTGATCATCCAACATCAGTACCTGAGCTCGCTGATGCTCCTGTGGCTGAATGCATCAAATCCTCACCATCTAGTGTAAAGCTCTATCTGACGAGTGCTGCAGCAAAATGAAACAAATTCCTTATTAATAGCCCTGAAAGCTCTGTTTGATATGAAGCTTGTTAGATGAGCTGTATCTGTCTACAGGTGCTTGGTTAGTAGAGTAAACACAGCATGCTGGAGCAGTTAGCCTCAGCAGGAGAGGTATTGATCCAGACAGAGGAGAGCGATTCTCTCACCTGAAGCTTCAGCTTTGTGTGACTCAGGTCTTGCGGAGATAGTCTGTCTGAGCTGGGCTGCTAGAGAGAAGCCGGCAGCCCGTTCCTGATGTAAGGAGACGATTCCCTATAGCATAATACAGGTTATTTTTTATGATTATTTTAATTAGATCAAAACTACGTGCCTGCTGTGCAGTGCATTCACTTTGGCAGGCTAACTTTAATTAGCTTGGACCTGGACGCGGCATGAACTGGATGCCTCTCCAGGTTTTAGATGTTGAATGTGAGGATCATTTGTACCCATGCAGCTTCTACAGATTCAGGCTTCCATTCCAGACTCCTGTAACTTAAGAATAAATTACCAGTTTCCGTTGCCAGTGGTTTCTGAATAATAAGCCCTGGGATGTAGTATGTTAGCCTGTGAACTTAAGGTGTTGGGAAAACATTGTAGAAAGCTGCAGAGTGGAACCCACCGCATCTATAATGTTGGGAACAAAGGTCTCTTAGTAGCTATTACAAAAGTCACAAAGCTTTGGTTAACCATAAACGGAACTACATTACCAAAACCTTACAAATTAAACTAATGTTGTTGCTGATAATTCAGTGCTGATAATGACATTTTTTGTTTGTCACATTTGTACACTGTACTTACCTAAGAGGACGTTTTCATACAACAGCAAGGACTTTACTGTACTTTAGGTTTAAATACACTTACAGTTTGAAAGTCTGGGATCAGTGTTTTCAGTGATATAAACTAAAGATGGACCGTTTAGCGTTTTTCAGCCTGATTGGCTGGTGGTCGATAGTCGATACCGATCGAGGGCGGGGCTATATGCCATGGCAGGCTACATGCAATTGTTAGCGCAAGCTAGTCATGAAACATGGTTGAAACTAGGGCTGATTTAAATTGAATCCAATTTGATTTAATTCAAAATTGATTCATTTAGGGATATTGCAGGGGGGCTGGAATGCTAATTTTAAAGGTCGATCTCGGGTTTATACGAATCGATAACGGATTATTCAAATGAAGATCGATTTGAATTGAAAAATCAATTTTTTTTAAACACACCCCTAGTTGAAACACTGTTATCTAGAGCTATAAACTCAATCACTTTGGCTGTGAGTTCTTTAGCTCTCTGGCTGTTGCTGCTGCTGTTCTGTTGGTACCGGTCAGATCTGGTCTGCACCGGTTTCTGGGTTATTTGTTTTGTGCTAGCTGAGTGTGCTAGCTCTGCTGTTGGCTGATACTCACTGTATTCAGTCGTGTGGTGTCTCTGAAGTGCCGTATCAGATTAGTATGTTAAATGTCTTTTTCTTGGTTCGCCCACCAGACACTGGTTGAGTCTGCGTCACATACAGTAAAACACTGCCAGACGGACGACATGTTTTCTATCAGCACATGCACTGAACGCCATAAACTGTTATCGCGAAGCCGCTGATTTAGTCACTCTATCCAAAATGAAAGGGTTTGTATTTAGACCTAGTGGTTCAGATAGGAATTGCAGGGACCTGGGCGGAGGGGGTTTCACGGAGGGCTCCTCTTCCTGGCTGAAACGCTAGCTGAAAATACAGAAGTTGTGCTTGTTTGTTTAACGCCATCGATCAGCTCTTGGGATCAGCTAAATTGGAGAAATGGAAGGATCAAAATAAGTGCTCGGCCGGTACCGATACATAGCCGATCGATATAAATTGGGTCAGGACATTGTTGTCTTTATATTTCTGGTTGGTGGACTATTCTCAGTCCAGCTGAGGTCCAGTTTAGGTCCCATCTGGTTATTTACTTATTGGTGGGCTAATCCTTTTTAGGCTGCATGCAAACATCACATGTAAACTTGTTATGGCATAATAGCAGTGGTAGTAGTAGTAGTAATAATAATAATAATAATAATAATAATAACATATAGCTCATAAATATTTATCTTTAGCCAGCTTTGGCAATTCATACAAATATATTATCAGTGTTTACTTATTATTCACTGTTTTACAACTTTACTGCAAACACTTGCAGCACACACACTTTATAATATAATAGCATATAGTACTGCATTGCGTTCCATCAGTATAGCATATTTAAAATAGATCATTGTCACAGTGCAGCTTTTCAGGTGATTTCTTTTGATCTCCTTCTGGGAATAAAAGTACAAAGAGATGCAAAGCAGCTCATATAATAGTAGCTCATAATATTAACAGCCGAAAACAGTTGTTATTATTAACTAGTTGTTGTGTTTGATATTATAGGATTTCCCACTAATGCTGTCCGAAACAGCCAGAACTGGATACATTGTCCTGTGCTGATCTTTCTACCCTGATCAGAAGTGTCATTGGCTACTAAAGAACCACTCACAATGATTACAGCTGTTGTAACTTCTTTTCTTGCAGTCAGAATGAAGATGGAGACCAGTTCAGAGTATAAGCTTTATTCTTGTGGATCCCGCGGTACAGATGTTCTTGGAGGTGCTCTCAAACGGTCTACATGGTTTCTGCCACTGCACAGTCTTATAGGCCTTATAGGCCTGCCTGTTCCATCTGGCCCATGTGATCCGTCAGGCCAAGTGGTTATCTCCTGGCTTGGGAAGCCTCTCTAGGGGATTCACTGAACCATAAACTCTGTAGCATTCAGTGTGCCCATCTGTATAAACAAGCTTTTAACAGACGCCATAGTATATAAGAAATATTCACAGCACAGCTGACACATTAGTCAGTTCGACTTTTTATTATTACTATAATGCATATTTTCATTCTCATTCCGCTCTCTTACACTATAGATACGCTATAGTTGTGATATACACAACCATTTGTGTGTTTACATTCTTGTAAGCAACTAGTTTATTTATTTATTTATTTATTTATTTTTATTTTTCTACATCAAGCTGCTTACTGCTGCGTTCTACGTCTACCCCAAGCTGACTTTTACGCTGTGTTAAAAAAACTTCTCAGTAAGTGGACCCACAGAGGAGCTCCAAAACAGCATGAAATAAAATGTTCTTGCACAAAATAAAGTATATTTTTTTGCCTTTCACTGTAAAGTTACAAGTTTGAAGATTCCTTGAAGCTTTTCTGGGGCACTAGAGTTCCTCTTTTCCTTTTTTCAGTGAAGTATTTTGACATATTTAGGATGTATATGGTAGGAGTGTGTTTAAAAAAACAATTTTTTGATTCAAATCGATCTTCATTTGAATAATCCGATATCGATTCCTATAAACCTGACATCGACCTTCAAAATTAGCATTCCCGAGCTGGGGGCACACATCAGTTAAGCATGGCTGGAGCACAAGTTAAGGTACCCCAGAACGCAGAAAGCAGATGTCTGGCTACATTTTGGATTCAGAAACCAGGACAGTATATAAACATATAAACACTAATGTTTTTAGTAATGGTAGGTTGAGTGTTCCTTGTAAATGTACCACATTAGTTCTCTTAAAATTTCTTCATATTCAAACAAAACATATTATTGTAACTAAAATATCCTAAATTGAATCGAATCGAATCGGAAATCAAATTGAATTGGGACCTTGTGAATCGGGATCAAATCGATCCGGGAAATCAGTGGCGATACCCAGCCCTAGTATATGGTATTGTATGGCTGGTATATGTTTAATATGGGTGTTTGATTGTTTTACCTGTTTTAAAAGTTGCATTTTTTTTTATTATTAAATGTTAGTCAGTACGGCTCTATTACTTATATAATCAATAGCCCTAATAATAAGACTAAAAAATATCATGCCGGCGGGGGATAATGTCATTGAGTGCTAGCCAAAGCCTTCTCTCCAAAATTATTTCTACCTCATCCAGCTGACCTTGCCTGTTGCCTCGCCTGGCTTTCATGTTATTGTTAAGCCTGCCATTGTGTGCTAGTCTAGGAAAAGTATAAATAGCCCGAGGTGGGCTCTTTTCAGGGACATGGTGAGAACGCAATAGACGGTCCATAAATAGCCCACACACCAGGCTTGCCGCTATCGGTCCACAGCTCCAGTGTGATTGTGCTAAGGGCGAGTGCCTCAGCAGTGCTTTGATGAAGGGCATTGTTGGGTGTGAGATTGTGCCGCTGGAGAGTTCTCTGTTTTCGTGTGGCATCACAACAGCCTGCTCTGTAGCACCTGTAGGGAGATATTGTGTTGTGCTTTAGAGGACGGGCAGACAACATGACAAAAATATAACATCACGATAGTCCACGATATATAGACTATGCAATACTTTTGTTTTGTTTTCATTGGCTGGAACATATAAGACGAACAAACCAGCATTAAAAATGCTATTAAAAACTGAGCATGATCATATTTATTCATGATTTATTACTAGATAAGTCATGAAAACACCCAGCACTCGATTGCTAATATAACGGATATTGGCAGCACTACTCAAGAGCCCGGGCTGTGTCTGTTGGGTTACCTATTAAGGATACGGTAGGCAGAAACATTATCCTGTGAAGTGCGGCCTTAGGAGAGACAAAAAGCCAGGGATAAATGAGGATCTTGTTTAAGATGCGTCGTGGGAGGAGCGGAGAGAAAAGGCTTTTATCCCCCGATGACGTTTGTGGGTTGAAAGATTGCATTGCATTGCAATGAAGTAGAGCATTTTGCTTTTATTATTCTTGGCGCGTGGGATGGCAAAAGGAGCTGTGTCACCTATAATTACAAAGCCTGTCTGCAGGCTCACAGATACGACAGATCGGGATGAGCAGACTTTATTGCACCTCTGTTTCCCGCACGTTAATTCGCTTTATTAATTCGGTGTATAGGAACGGCTTGAGAAGTGCTGCTTTGAGGTCTTATCGCTCTTTAATTATGGGAAAGCAATCAACAAATCCCTTTCATTTACTCGTCAGCTCTGACCTTTAAAAGTAGTTTTTAGTGTTTACTCTTTACTTGCACTGTTCTTTTCTCAGGCTCTCTCTGAGAGCAGCAGGCCTGGAGCTTTTAGTGTAAATGAGATTACAGTGCCATCTAGTGGACGCAGTAATCATGTAACGCTGAAATGTTACTGTTTGTGCTTGTTTTTTTGTTTTTTTTTGTGATATATATATACATATACACAATATAATGCAGTACTAAAGTCAGGGCAGTCATTTGCTTGTTATAGATAGTTATAGAGTTATAGATGTATGGTTCCTAATCAGTTGTTCACTGTAGGTGAAATTGTACATAAAAATGAAATTAAAGTAATTTTTTTGGATCTCGTCATGTGTATTAAGCGAACACTGAGTGCTTTCTGAAGAGCCTTATATTGCACTTATGTTGTGTTTATCTTGTCATAGGTCTGAAAGGGTTTTAACTGGAGGGTAATTTAGGTTGTAACCTATTTGTATGAGCCATGATACGTTCTCTAAGTGGACAACAAGCCACTTTGGTAGGACACAGTAGATAAAACGTCTGTTAGACACGCAAATGTACTGACTAGAGATCGGCCGGCACAATTTTACTACAATGCGAGTGTGAAGTGAGGCTGTCTTTGTAACTGCAGCAAACATGTCTGCTCTGTGGAAGTATCTTTCAATGCTCTTCTTAATAACTTGTTTTGGGTATGAAGAGATGTTTGTCACACTCTTTCAGCAGTAATGTGGTGATACTGTATTTTTTGGGGGGGCAGATAAAATATATATATATATTTATATATATATATTTATTTTTATTTTTTTCATGTTAAGTCACTATTCGATAAATGATGTTAAATTCAGAAATGTTGTGCATCCACTTGTTATTACCAGTGTGACATTTTAGCAGCAAATAAAGCAGAAAGCTTCTAGATATCGGCCATCGGCTGACCCTGACCTCTAAACATCGGCTATAGAAAAACCCATATCGGACGATCTTTAGTTGACGTCACACACACAGACTCTACAAGAAGGTCTGGCTCGACGTTTAGGTCTCTAATGCAGAATCAAGTTCAAGATATGAAGACAATAGTAGAAGACTCACTTATAGGGGTGTAAGAAAATATCTAAATATGTAACATTGGTATATTGTTTCGTAAAACTGTATCGATTCTCAAAAACACACAGTATCGATACACAGATTTCTGGCAGACAGTAAATCATTGTGTGTTTAAACCTATGACCACTAGATGGCAGTGTTGTAATCCATTTTCCACTCCAACATTAACAAGCAGCACAAGGGTGCAGTGCTATTGTAAGCATTGACCAACCTGTTCATCTAGTGGTGTTTTTTTCAATAGTAGGATTGTTAAAATCTCAATATAATTACAATTTATCAGTTTGCTTGCAGTATTGCAATATATTGAATAGTGACCACTGTATCACAATACATATCGGCAGGTTCTTGCCAATACACAAACTTTTTGACTGAGCCATCCTTTTGACTAAGCTCTATATCAGGGGTGTCAAACTCATTTTCACAGAGGGCCACATCGGCATAATGGCTGTCCTCAAAGGGCCAGATCTAACTTATAAATGTAACAAAATGTAACCAAATGTAACATAAAATGAATGTAACTACTCCTTAATATTAAGTAACTGAATCTATTACTTATTCAATTAAAACATTACAGTTACATGGAAACATATGTTTGCTTGTTGCTCTGTTATAACATAAATCCTTTTAATGTGTCATGTTTTGAAATCCACAAACTCCATCAATCAAGGATCAAACTATTTAAGTGAATAAAAAATAACATACACAAGTTATAATATTAACTTTGACATATTGAAATGAGGCTTAATTAGTAAATCAAGAATTGTGAGCTGCTAAGAACATGTGTGACATAAAGAAACAGCCTTGCATCAAACTAATGAGATGCTTTGAATACAATAAACACATAAAACCTGCAAACACTAAATACATTGCAACAGCAAATACACATATCTGTGTTTCATCAACAGCTAATGAAAACGCTGTGTAGCTGCGGGACTCCTCGGCCAGCTAGTTCCTTAACTCAGTCAGCGATGGCGTTTTTTGACATTTTTAAAAGTCTGGTCGGGACACACCTGCTCACAGACCTTCAGCATGCACGGCTTCAAAAACGCTCCCTCTGAAAAACACTTTGAAGCACGGGCGATTTCTTCAGCCACAATAAAGCTAGCTTTCACTGCCGCCGTGTTTTTGGCTTTCGTGAACAGATTCTGCTGCGACTTCAGTTTGTCTTTTAATTCTTGTGCAGTCTGTTGCTTTTCTTGAAGCTTTGCCGTTCTCTTCTCCGTGCTTGGAGTTAAAATACCGGCGTAGATTTTCTCTTTAATAACCGACATGTTGTTTCGTAACACAAAAGTCAGACCGGTCTTTCACCTTGAAGCACAAACATGTATTCGCCTTCCCATCTTTGTTGAAACAGCCGTCCATCTGCATCAACTTTTTTCTTTTTCTGGACGTTATGGGATCGGCCGCGTTATCACATCAATGACTACACTGTCGTCTAGTGGCAGTAAGCCGTAACACAATCGACATGCATTGTGGGAAATGTAGTTTTTGGTCAAAGCACGCTTCTGACCTATTTATTTTTAGACACTCAGACCTTTCAAGCCCTCGCAGGCCACATAAAAGGACATGGCGGGCCTTGAGTTTGACACATATGCTCTATATGAATACTCTTTTAACACCTGATCATCACATTCATCTACTCGGGGAGCTGGGTCCAAAGCACAGTTCAGGTTACAAAAGGTTCTTCTGGACGTTATACCTGATTACACATTTAAAAAAAAAAATACAAAATTATTAACTGCAGCTTGTTCTGTAACAGTAGATTTTTTCCTTCTTTCTTGATATCAGTATCAAATATTTCAGTCAAACAGATGTCATGCAAATCTTGTAATTTGCACATGAATGCAGAACTTGCCAGCACCCATTATTTGATTTTTCATGTGTTAACAACTCAAGGCAATGTTTTTTCTTTTTATAATTTTTTTTACTTTCTTAACTAAATGCAGCTCCGTTTAACTGTATAAACAAAAACACCCACCATCTATTGCACCCAGCTTTGGTTACAGAGCACAGACAGTTGCAGAGACAGAGTGGTGGTGATTAGAGCTGTAAGAAAATATTGAAATATCGAAATATTGATATTGTGATATTACATTTAGTGATACTGTATCAATTCTCAAAATCACTGTATCGATTATTAATTAACATTTTACCATCAAAGATTCCTGACAGACAGTGAATCATTGTGTGTTGTGTTTAAACCTCTGACCACATAGCTGTTGTAATCCATTTTCAGCTCCACTCCAACATTAACAAGCAGCACAAGGGCGCAATGCTATTGTAAACATTGGCAAAACTGTTCATATAGTGGTGTGTTTTAATAGTAGTTTGCCATATTGCAGTACATTGCAGTATATTGAATCATATTGTATCAAGATACGTATTGTATCGCCAGGTTCTTGCCAATACACAGCCCTAGTGGTGGTGATGATTATGATCATTTAATTTGATCTACTATTTAAATGTAGTTAAATATTTAATTACATCTATAATCTGTACTTTTTTAATGTTTAATGACGATACGTGACAAACATTTTTTGGTTCTGCAAAACAAGACAGAGTATGTGCAATAATATTTTTTTAGCTACTCTGAGAATGTTTGTGAACAGACAAGTGGTTATTAAGGTATGGTTATGTGATCCCTGGTGGTTGCAATTATACTGTTAGACTGTCAGTATAGTGGTTGCCTTTCTGTTGCAGACCATTGCTATGGAATCCCAGGTGGTTGCTAATGTGTTGCCAGCTGATCCTGTGTTATCATAAAGACATGAAACGAAAAAGCTTACACAAGTAATAAAACAAAGAACTGTAAAACATCTCTTCTTCTACTTGCAGACCTAAACTTGAAAACAATCTTTAATACTTCTCCGCGCGATTGTTATTGTGGCAGTTTGTAATCAGTTTGTAATCAGTTTGTAATCAGTTTGTAATCAGTTTGTAATCAGTTTGTAAGGGCTAACTCTTTGCTGCACCTGTCTTGAATAACCTTTAGAACTGTCTGTATGTGACAGGCTTGCCCGTGTGCCCAGAACTGACCAGAGATCACATCCCCAAAGCCCGGGACGTGGGCCACTTCCTGTCCGTCACGGGGACAGTCATCCGCACCAGTGTGACCAAAGTGCTGGAGTATGAACGAGACTACATGTGCAACAAGTGCAGACATGTGTTCTCTGTACAGGCCGACTTTGAGCAGTATTACAGTTTCTCTCCTCCCACTCGCTGCCCCAGCGAAGACGAGTGTTCCTCCTTCAAATTCACCTGCCTGTCAGACAGCGACGCTGCCCCAGCTGCCTGCAAGGACTACCAGGAGATTAAGATCCAAGAGCAGGTGAGGATACTGTGAGGTTACTAAGCGGTCACTGGCAGTTGGTGATTATATTTAATTATGGTTGTACAGGATTGTTAATGCCTTCTTTATCCTAAACACTGGTAATACATAGAAAGCCCTGGTTTCATGAAGTCTTAAATACTGAGTTAAACACTGTACGTCATTGCATTATATCCTATGTCCCAACAGTATTGATTATGTTTCCGCCTAGAGCAGGGGTGTTTAATTAGAGTTCAGTAAGGTCCAGTTAGCGGAAACTTCCTCAGGCCAAGGTCTGGATCATCATCATTTCTAACTTGTGTTATGGTTCAGTACCACATCCTGTATACTGAAGTATCCTGGTATCAGCATTTTATTTTTTTTAATTTTTTTTCCACTTTAAGTAAAAACAAGGGCTACATTTAAAAAACTAAAAGCTTTTGGGAAGAAAAGTGCATCTTAAAGTGCTTATTAATAGAAAAATTAAATAAAACGTGCACATCTTTTACATATTAACAGTTTATTTCAGTCTTGTATTCCTCTCTTACACTTTCTCTTGTTTAGTGAGAGGAGTGAGCTTTGTCTTTACATCTGGGCTGAAATGGGGTCAGCTCCATTCTCTTACACATATAAAGGTGTTCGCTGATGAGACCTGGAGTGATATTTGTTTTTTAATAATGTTCATTGTGAAATGAATCGTCTGAATCAGCCTTTTTCCGACTCACGTGATTGGTCTGTGAGTTTACTGCGTGGCAAAGACAGGAAAAGTTGCCCTGCTTAAAATAAACACCATCAAAAAGAAATCGTTCTCAGTAGTTTATCAGTTTGGGTTCGCATTGGACAACATCTGGGTCTGGATCCGAACCGCGGTCCGCCTATTAGTGACCGCTGGTCTACAGTGTTTGGAAATGATGTCACACTGAAATGCAGTACCTGCCCAGTTACATGTGTACTGATTGTAATCATCTACTGACTGTGGTCCTGGATGAAGGTGCCGTCCCCTAACAATGTTAAATCTGGTTCTTTGGTTTTGCTGCTTCACCTTCCTGAAACATTTGGCGATATTTGTAGGTGCAGAGACTGTCTGTTGGAAGTATTCCCCGCTCAATGCTGGTCATTTTAGAAGATGATCTGGTGGACAGCTGCAAATCAGGTAAACATGCTCTGCGTCTTTATGCAGTACTCAAATTCAGTTCTGCCTGAATTTAATCCACAGTTGTCTAAATTCTTTAGTATGTACTTAGAAAACACTGTTTAAATTGTTTTGTATATGTCTTCCATTAAAAACACCAACAACAAACAAAATACAGGGACAGTACAAAGAACACCTTGAGTTTTAGGAGAGAAATTTAATGTTGGGCATGTCCAGCAGGAGATGCTAGTGAGTAACAACAGCTTCAAGACTATAGGTTGCATTACGTCAGTCTGTTTTAATTAAAGATATTTCACTCAGTGGCTCAACACATTTAGTTACATCACATTTAGACCTGCAATGATGTTATGCAAAGACCTGCAATTCGTTGTTAATATTATGATTATTATGCTAATAACTGTTGAGAACACAAAGAAACATAGAAAATTACTAAAAAGTAATTTTATGATATTATTTAATTAGAATATTGGATTTTGTGCCATAATATAGTCTTTTAACATTAAATTAAAACAATATAATTCGCTTGAGTTGCTATATACTGTAAAGCCTTTCTGTCACTTAATTTTAATAACGTGAATAGGATGCAAAATGCTTTACTCTTTAGTATAAATAAACTTTGTGAATAATAGTGTAATTGCATAAGGCTTGAACTGGCCTAAATAAATCTAATTTTATTCTGGATTTAAACTTGATTGCTTGAACCTGCTTGTTTTACTCATAGACAAAATTGATCACCTCACTGCGTTGTGCATGTTTACTAGTTACTAGAGAGGCTTTAATACTAAAAAAAGCTGTTTTTTGTGTCCAAATCAAGGGTTCTTCGTATTTAATCAAACAGTGATTTAGCAGTAAGCTCTCAAATGTTCTGTTTCCCCAGGAGATGATATCACAGTGTATGGTGTTGTGTGGCAGCGCTGGAAGCCGCTGTACCAGGACTCGCGCTGTGACGTGGAGATTGTGATGAAGGCCAATTACATTGAAATCAATAATGACCAGTCCACAGCAGCGGTGGCTCTAGAGGACTTCCAGAAAGAATTTGAGGAATTCTGGGAAAATCACAAACACGACCCAATAGCTGGTAAACAATTTGTGGCTTCATGCACTGAAGAAAACTACAGAGCGTAGAACTGAGAGTGATGAGTGATTTACACAAAACAGTGATGTCATTTATTCATATACTTAGCCATGATATCAGTTTAAAGAGTTTTATCTAGAATTATTTGCCCATTGACAAAGAACTGACTTGATGAAATGATGGAAAACGTTTTAGATACACTACCAGTCAAACGTTTTAGTACACTACCAGTCAAACGTTTTAGATACACTACCAGTCAAACGTTTTAGATACACTACCAGCCAAACGTTTTAGTACACTACCAGCCAAACGTTTTAGATACACTACCAGCCAAACGTTTTAATACACTACCAGCCAAACGTTTTAGATACACTACCAGCCAAACGTTTTAATACACTACCAGCCAAACGTTTTAATACACTACCAGTCAAACGTTTTAATACACTACCAGTCAAACGTTTTAGATACACTACCAGTCAAACGTTTTAGTACACTACCAGCCAAACGTTTTAATACACTACCAGTCAAACGTTTTAATACACTACCAGCCAAACGTTTTAGTACACTACCAGACAAACGTTTTAGATACACTACCAGACAAACGTTTTAGATACACTACCAGACAAACGTTTTAATACACTACCAGTCAAACGTTTTAGTACACTACCAGACAAACGTTTTAGATACACTACCAGACAAACGTTTTAGATACACTACCAGACAAACGTTTTAGATACACTACCAGTCAAACGTTTTAGTACACTACCAGACAAACGTTTTAGATACACTACCAGACAAACGTTTTAGATACACTACCAGTCAAACGTTTTAATACACTACCAGTCAAACGTTTTAGTACACTACCAGACAAACGTTTTAGATACACTACCAGACAAACGTTTTAGATACACTACCAGACAAACGTTTTAATACACTACCAGTCAAACGTTTTAGTACACTACCAGACAAACGTTTTAGATACACTACCAGACAAACGTTTTAGATACACTACCAGTCAAACGTTTTAGTACACTACCAGCCAAACGTTTTAGATACACTACCAGACAAACGTTTTAGATACACTACCAGTCAAACGTTTTAATACACTACCAGTCAAACGTTTTAATACACTACCAGTCAAACGTTTTAGTACACTACCAGACAAACGTTTTAGATACACTACCAGTCAAACGTTTTAGTACACTACCAGCCAAACGTTTTAGATACACTACCAGACAAACGTTTTAGATACACTACCAGTCAAACGTTTTAGTACACTACCAGCCAAACGTTTTAGATACACTACCAGTCAAACGTTTTAGATACACTACCAGCCAAACGTTTTAGATACACTACCAGCCAAACGTTTTAGATACACTACCAGCCAAACGTTTTAGATACACTACCAGCCAAACGTTTTAGATACACTACCAGACAAACGTTTTAGTACACTACCAGTCAAACGTTTTAGATACACTACCAGCCAAACGTTTTAGATACACTACCAGACAAACGTTTTAGATACACTACCAGACAAACGTTTTAGTACACTACCAGACAAACGTTTTAGATACACTACCAGTCAAACGTTTTAGTACACTACCAGACAAACGTTTCAGATGCACTACCAGACAAACGTTTCAGATGCACTACCAGACAAACGTTTCAGATGCGCTACAAGACAAACGTTTCAGATGCGCTACAAGACAAACGTTTCAGATGCGCTACAAGACAAACGTTTCAGATGCGCTACAAGACAAACGTTTCAGATGCGCTACAAGACAAACGTTTCAGATGCGCTACAAGACAAACGTTTCAGATGCACTACCAGACAAACGTTTCAGATGCACTACCAGTCAAAACTGTTTTAAAACTTTTGACAGGTATTGTATATAATATAACTGTTGCAGTATTATGTATAAACTGTAAACAATAATACAACAATAATACAACATATATATATATAATTTATTTATTTATTTATTTATTTATTTATTTATTTTTTTTTAATAGATTCAAAGTATTTGACAGTTCCAGTGTACACAAGCTGGAGACTTACGATGCACTGCGCTACTACATTTAAGCATTCACTATAGGGACAAGGTCTAAGACTGCACTTTGTATTTACACACAGTATGAAAGTTATAATTTTTATTTCTAATATCTCTCTTTTCTTTTTTAATAACATTCTGATTCTAGGCAGGAATCAGATCCTGATGAGTCTCTGCCCCCAAGTGTTTGGAATGTATGTTGTGAAGTTGGCTGTTGCCATGGTTTTGGCTGGCGGAGTTCAACGAGCCGATGCCTCAGGAACAAAGGTGAGAGGTATGTGTTCTTACTCTCTCACTCTGAATCTGTGTGTGTGTGTATATATGTGTGTAATCTGACAGTTACAGAGGGTTTGTTTTCCGTAGGCGAGTCTCACCTCTTGCTGGTGGGAGATCCAGGCACAGGAAAGTCTCAGTTTCTAAAATACGCAGCCAAAATCACCCCACGCTCAGTCCTCACCGCTGGCATCGGCTCCACCAATGCAGGTGAAGTAACACCTTCCCTTTTCACTTCGACTGTAAATAAACATTTAATATCTAAAAAATGAATGCAGGTCCACACAGTCTTAATAGGTGTTTGTGTACGTATCCATACTTCAAACAAATATAAGTTTTTCAGCTGATATTGAGCAGATATTGTTTTGTCAAGCTTTTTTTGGTAAATAACTCTGTTCCAGACGTGCAAAGTCAGGGTATCTGATCTTCTTTTGTTTGAGTCATAAGGTATCAGTGATTTTTGATGGTAGCATCTTTTAATTGTTATCCATTTACCAAAATATTATATTTCCATGTTTGCCATATTATGTTAGTAATGGTTATGGTTGCCTGAGTTTTCCATGGCCATTTATTCCCTACCCACTCATTAACAACTGGCACTTTGGTCAATTCAGTGCACTATGTTTAAGTTGTATGAACTAGAAAATAAAGCTTTCAGATTGATGGGTTTTAAATCCTGGCTGTTTTCTACCTGCTCAGCACAGAGATGACCTGTTTTTCTGATGATATGATTATAAGTCATAAAAATTCAACTCTTTTCTTTAACATTTGACTTGGAGTTGAAGTCCTGATTACACTACACTGGGAACAATCTTATTCAAGCCAATGAGGAATCTGATAGGAGAACACTTTTATTAATTAATGTTCATTTAGAGAGAATGTAGAAAGGTCACATTCCAAGAATAGATGTTGCAGTTGTGGGTGCAACTAGGATGGGTTAACTCAACTCCACAGACAAGAGTCAGAAGACCGCAGAATTATTGATCAGTCACTAAGTGCTTCTTTACTATGTGCATGCATATAATCCCCAGGTCTGACCGTAGCTGCCGTGAAGGACTCTGGAGAGTGGCATCTGGAGGCGGGAGCATTGGTTCTCTCTGACGGAGGCCTGTGCTGTATCGACGAGTTTAACAGCATTAAGGAGCATGATCGCACCAGCATTCACGAGGCCATGGAGCAGCAGACCATTAGTGTGGCCAAGGCTGGGTAAGCAGTGCTGCACTGTCATGCACAGCTGATTATAGGAATTAGCTTATAAGCCAGCTGTACATCTCAACAAAAAAGGGCTTTTGAAGCAAAACAATATTTTTGACCAAAGTGACATCATGAGTTATTTAAGTACTAAATGTTGTGGAAAGTGTGCTCTGTCTGCTATATAGTAGGGGTGTAAGAAAATATAGAAATATTGAATATCGGGATATTATGTCTAGTGATTCTTAAAAACACAGTATCGATACACAGATTCCTGGCAGACAGTGAATCATTGTGTGTTGTGTTTAAACCTCTGACCACTAGGTGGGTGTTGTAATCCATTTTCAGCTCCACTCCAACATTAACAAGCAGCACAAGGACGCAATGTTATCGTAAGCATTGACAAACCTGTTCATATAGTGGTGTGTTTTAATAGTAGGATTTGAAAAATCACAATATATCACTTTGCTAGCAGTATCGCAATATATTGGATCGTGACCACTGTATCACAATACATATTGTATTGCCAGGTTCTTGCCAAGACACAGCCCTACTATATGGTATAGAGGAACATCACTTTATTTTTAAGGATCAATGTAAGCGCTAGCTAAAATAAATCTGACTCTCATTCATACGTTTGTAAAACTGTTGGCTAGCAGTACCTTATCAAACTACACTGCCCTCACGAGTCCAATAATTATCACTGCATTGACTGAGACTGAATAATGATTTGTATCTCTCACATGCAGAATGGTCTGTAAACTGGACACAAGGACCACCATTCTGGCCGCCACCAACCCAAAGGGCCAGTATGACCCCAATGTGTCGGTCTCTGTGAACGTGGCTGTGGCCAGCCCTCTCCTCAGCCGCTTTGACCTGGTGCTGGTTCTTCTGGACACTAAGAACCCAGAGTGGGATAAAATCATATCTTCCTTTATCCTTCAGAATAAAGGTTTGTTTACATTCTCTGCAGTTAAAATTCTCTTCAATGGCATAATATACTGTGTCTGTACTGATACATGGACAACACCAGGGCTCAGGCTTGTGTCCAGTTTGCCGATTAAGAGGAAAAACAAAAGCATACTAAATTACTGTTACTATTGATTCTCACCCCGTATCTGTAACTTTCATAATACATACTTTGTCAATCAATTAGGGATCTTCAGGGCTAATAAATGGTTTGAGGTGTTTATTGTAAAATCAACATTTAATCTGGCTTCTCACTGTAAGTACAATATAGAAATATAATTTAAACTGTTGTGTGTGTGTGTGTGTGTGTGTGTGAGATACACATTTTGCCCTGTAGTAAGGATCTGATAACAGTTTGTTTAACCTCGATGACATACAGACACGGGATTATATTACAGTTGTAAATTGAGAGAAACTGGAATGGACTATCTCTCGCTTTTCCCTTTCTTCATCTCTTTTCGTCATCATTATTTCTCTCCCTCAGGTGCTCCAAGTCAGTCCTCATCACTATGGAGTATGGAGAAGATGAGGGCCTATTTCTGCCTGATAAAGAGGTTGCGGCCCCACATCACTCAGGAGGCTAACTCCATCCTGGTCCGCTACTACCAGCTGCAGAGACAGAGCGACAGCCGCAACGCCGCCCGCACAACCATCCGCATGCTGGAGAGCCTGGGGCGCCTCGCAGAGGGTTCGTCTCTCTCTCCCTCTCTCTCACTGTCTGTCTCTCTCTCTCTCCCTCTCTGTCTCACTCTGTCTGTCTCTCACTGTCTCTGCACCTCACAAAGGGGGTTCGTCTCTCTCTCTCAGACAGTGAGACAGACAATGAGTGAGTGTGAGAGAGAGAGAGACAGACAGTGAGAAAGTGAGCAAGAGAAAGAGAGAGACAGACAGACAGACAGAGGTCTGTCTGTCTGTCTCTCTCTTTCTCTTGCTCACTTTCTCTCTCACTGTCTGTCTCTCTCTCTCTCACACTCACTCATTGTCTGTCTCACTGTCTGTCCCTCTTTCTGTCTCTCACTCATTGTCTGTCTGTCTGTCTCTCTCTCTCGCTGTCTGTCTGTCTCTCTCTCACTCATTGTCTGTCTCACTCTCTGTCTGTCTCTCTCTCACTCATTGTCTGTCTCACTGTCTCTGTCTGTCTCTCTCTGTCTTGCTCACTTTCTCTCTCACTGTCTGTCTTTCTCTCTCTCTCTCTCTCACTCATTGTCTGTCTCTCTCTGTCTTGCTCACTTTCTCTCTCACTGTCTGTCTTTCTCTCTCTCTCTCTCACTCGTTGTCTGTCTCTGTCTCGCTCACTTTCTCACTCATTGTCTGTCTTTCACTGTCTCTCTCTCACTCATTGTCTGTCTCTCTCTGTGTCTCTCTCTTTCTCTCTTGCTTGCTCTCTGTCTCGCTCACAGTCTCTCTCACTCTCTCAATGCTATGATTTGTATGGTTGTTTTAGTGTGGGCACGTTCACAGCTTACTGTAAGGGTTGCAGTGCTTTCATTTTCATTGCGCTGCCTGACAAAAAGTAAGGTTTTATAGTCTGAAATCCCCCAAATGTGTGATCACCAACACATTATCTTATCAGTGTTAGTGTTAGTATAAGCACTGTACAAACCACATGTCTGAATCATCACTGGTTTGCTCTTGTGGAGGCATGTGGACCGAGAGGGCAGAATAGCCCAAACCAGTAAGGGTTTTTCCTTTTACCGTTTTCAGCTCATGCCAAGCTGATGTTCAGAGAAACTGTCACTGTTGAGGATGCTGTTGTGGCTGTGTCTGTTATGGAGTGCTCCATGCAGGTACGTCCTGTCACTTCTTAACGGGAATCCTTTTATCAAATCTTCTGAAGCAGAAAAACACTCAGGCTTGTTTTTGCATGTATGACTTTACCACAGGGTGGCGCACTACTGGGTAATGTGAACACACTGCACACCTCCTTCCCCAAGAACCCAAAAGAGCAGTACAGAACACAGTGTCAGATCGTGCTGGAGGGCCTGGGCTTGACCCACATCCTCAACAAAGAGCTAGAGAGGCTCTCAAGGTAAACCACGCATGAGTATCTGTAATTATCATTGAAGAAGCTCTTAAATAAGCATATTCAGAGTGGGTGAATAGATAGATGAGTAGGTTGGTTGTTGGATTGATAGAATGATTAATCTCAGAGGGAAAATATGTTACTGCTGTAGTGTGCAAGACATCAAGTTTATAAAGACACAAATCAATTACAAATCAAAAATTCTAAAATGATAATTTGAAAATTAAAAAAAAAATTGTATAGGGCTGCAACAAAAAAATATATAAATATTAAATTAAATTATTATATTAAATATAGACAATATATGTTCTGTTTTATATATATATATATATATATATATATATATATATATATATATATATATATATATATATATATATATATAAACAGAATATTAAAAACATATATTTTTCTTAATACCCTGTTGTATATGTTTAATTATTTTCTATTATAATGCAAAATTCTGTACAAAACAAGGACAAGTAAATTTTTTTATTTATTGCTATCGTTATTGTTTTTATTTTCAATGACAAGTGGAAAACACTAAACAATACTGATGTAAAATATATCTAAATATAGAACATCATGATATTCTGTTTTAGTGATACTGTATAGATTATCAAAAACAATTATTAATAAAACAGTTTATATGCAAAGATTCCTGACAGACAGTGAATCATTGTGTGTTGTGTTTAAATCTTTGATCACTAGATGGCAGTGTTGTAATCTATTTTCAGCAGCACAAGGATGCAATGCTATTGCAAGCATTGGCAAACCTGTGCATATAGTGGTGTTTTATTTATAGTATGATTTAAAACAAATTGCAGTAAATCACTTTGCTGGCAGTATTGCAGTGTATTGATCATAATACGTATTGTATCCCACAGCCCTAATAAACAAACAGCAAGAAACTTAAAAGGCTATATTTATAGAGTGTTTCCAATCAGGCGTGATCGCTTAACAGAAAAGTTCTAAATATTGTTTTTATGATCTGATAGAAATAAAAATAATTATCATAATTGCACATTCTTCTGATTTTTATGGAATTACACCACCTGACCAACTGAACCAGTGTGACCAGGACTTCAGTATTTCTGAAAGGGCTACTCACCCTGACGTTGCAGCATTAAGGTCACTTATGGTCTTCTGTATGATGCAGTACTTTGCCTATTCTTTCTTAAAAAGCATGTCAGAATAAAAGTCTTTTGATTCCATGTGACTTGAAAAGAAAAGAAAAATTCATGAACAAACATTTAAACAAACAAGTTAAATTCTCTTTAAGTTGTCCATTTTGGCTAAACGACTCTTGTTAGTGATTTTAAAAGTTCTCAAGTGTATTCATGCCAAACTATTTTATTTAGAATTTTATAGAAGTTAAATTATTTTTTGTAATAGTGAACATAATCTACATATTTTCAGTGCACCGCCTGACATTTGATGGCTTCAAATAATATAAATGTCTAAAAGAAGAAAGACTATATCAGCTATCAGACACGGTTATACTCCAGACCCATATATCAGTTATCAGACACTGTTATACTCCAGACCCATATATCAGTTATCAGACACTGTTATACTCCAGACCCATATATCAGTTATCAGACACTGTTATACTCCAGACCCATATATCAATTATCAGACACTGTTATACTCCAGACCCATATATCAGTTATCAGACACTGTTATACTCCAGACCCATATATCAGTTATCAGACACTGTTATACTCCAGACCCATATATCAATTATCAGACACTGTTATACTCCAGACCCATATATCAGCTATCAGACACTGTTATACTCCAGACCCACATATCAGCAATCAGACACTGTTATACTCCAGACCTCTATATCAGTTATCAGACACTGTTATACTCCAGACCCATATATCAGTTATCAAACACTGTTATACTCCAGACCTCTATATCAGCTATCAGACACTGTTATACTCCAGACCCATATATCAGTTATCAAACACTGTTATACTCCAGACCCATATATCAGTTATCAGACACTGTTATACTTCGGACCCATATATCAGTTATCAGACACTGTTATACTCCAGACCCATATATCAGCTATCAGACACTGTTATACTCCAGACCCATATATCAGTTATCAGACACTGTTATACTCCAGACCTCTATATCAGTTATCAGACACTGTTATACTCCAGACCTCTATATCAGTTATCAGACACTGTTATACTCCAGACCCATTTATCAGCTATCAGACACTGTTATACTCCAGACCCATATATCAGCTATCAGACACTGTTATACTCCAGACCTCTATATCAGTTATCAGACACTGTTATACTCCGGACCTCTATATCAGTTATCAGACACTGTTATACTCCAGACCCATATATCAGTTATCAGACACTGTTATACTCCGGATCCATATATCAGTTATCTGACACTGTTATACTCCAGACCCATATATCAGTTATCAGACACTGTTATACTCCAGACCCATATATCAGTTATCAGACACTGTTATACTCCGGACCCATATATCAGTTATCAGACACTGTTATGCTCCAGACCCATATATCAGTTATCAGACACTGTTATACTCCAGACCCATATATCAGTTATCAGACACTGTTATACTCCAGACCTCTATATCAGCTATCAGACACTGTTATACTCCGGACCCATATATCAGTTATCAGACACTGTTATACTCCGGACCCATATATCAGTTATCAGACACTGTTATACTCCAGACCTATATATCAGTTATCAGACACTGTTATACTCCAGACCCATATATCAGTTATCAGACACTGTTATACTCCAGACCCATATATCAGTTATCAGACACTGTTATACTCCAGACCCATATATCAGTTATCAGACACTGTTATACTCCAGACCCATATATCAGTTATCAGACACTGTTATACTCCAGACCCATATATCAGTTATCAGACACTGTTATACTCCGGACCCATATATCAGCTATCAGACACTGTTATACTCCGGACCCACATATCAGCAATCAGACACTGTTATACTCCGGACCCACATATCAGCAATCAGACACTGTTATACTCCGGACCCATATATCAGCTATCAGACACTGTTATACTCCGGACCCATATATCAGCTATCAGACACTGTTATACTCCGGACCCATATATCAGCTATCAGACACTGTTATACTCCGGACCCATATATCAGCTATCAGACACTGTTATACTCCGGACCCATATATCAGCTATCAGACACTGTTATACTCTGGACCCATATATCAGTTATCAGACACTGTTATACTTCGGACCCATATATCAGTTATCAGACACTGTTATACTCCAGACCCATATATCAGCTATCAGACACTGTTATACTCCGGACCCATATATCAGCTATCAGACACTGTTATACTCCGGACCCATATATCAGCTATCAGACACTGTTATACTCTGGACCCATATATCAGTTATCAGACACTGTTATACTTCGGACCCATATATCAGTTATCAGACACTGTTATACTCCAGACCTCTATATCAGCTATCAGACACTGTTATACTCCGGACCCATATATCAGTTATCAGACACTGTTATACTCCAGACCCATATATCAGTTATCAGACACTGTTATACTCCGGACCCATATATCAGCTATCAGACACTGTTATACTCCGGACCCACATATCAGCAATCAGACACTGTTATACTCCGGACCCATATATCAGCTATCAGACACTGTTATACTCCGGACCCATATATCAGCTATCAGACACTGTTATACTCCGGACCCATATATCAGCTATCAGACACTGTTATACTCTGGACCCATATATCAGTTATCAGACACTGTTATACTTCGGACCCATATATCAGTTATCAGACACTGTTATACTTCGGACCCATATATCAGTTATCAGACACTGTTATACTCTGGACCCATATATCAGCTATCAGACACTGTTATACTCCGGACCCATATATCAGCTATCAGACACTGTTATACTCTGGACCCATATATCAGTTATCAGACACTGTTATACTTCGGACCCATATATCAGTTATCAGACACTGTTATACTTCGGACCCATATATCAGTTATCAGACACTGTTATACTTCGGACCCATATATCAGTTATCAGACACTGTTATACTCCGGACCCATATATCAGCTATCAGACACTGTTATACTCCGGACCCATATATCAGTTATCAGACACTGTTATACTTCGGACCCATATATCAGTTATCAGGTATCAGACTGTATCATATATATTTATTTCACAGATTTATCTGTGTAACTGTATTTTTATATATATATATATATATATATATATATATATATATATATATATATATATATATATATATATATATATATATATATATATATATAAAATACAAACTGTACATATAAACAGTGCTAATTATATTATACACCATGTATACAGTCTATACATATAAACAGGGCTGCTGCATTTTATTGCCTATTTACACTGCAGACTGCATATTTGCACTACCAAAGTTTTACCCTGTTTACACTGGTTACCTGCACTACTGCCATCACACTTTTTCTATGTGTATATACTATATCCTGTATGTATTATATATTTTATTTGTTCTAACTGTTGTGTTTTGACCTACATTACCTTGTGCACTTGTGGAATAGCTACTGGATGCCTTGAATTTACCTCTGGGATCAATAAACCATCCATCCATCCATCCATCCATCCAGTGAGCGAATCTCTGAGCTTTTCTAATATGAGTATTATTTTTCTTTCAGGCTGCACAGCAGGTCACACGATTCATCCAGAACAGAGCAGCCCAGTGACGTGCACGGAGAGAGCACAGACTGTGACACCACAGCTACATCTGACCCAGGCCTCGACTGGTTCCACAGCTTAACCAGCCCGACTGAAGCGAACGCCGCTTTCCCTCCAGTGTCCCCCATCAATACTTCCACACAGAACATGGCAAAGCCACACAGGCCTTGCGTGTTGCCTAGCAACAGCAGCACTTCTCATGCCAAGACTTCTGCGTGGGTGAAGGAGGCTGCTGGAGCCGTGGAGGCGGCGGCTGAGTCAGGCAGGGACGCGGAGGGGGCTGAGAGACCCAGTTCTGTAGTGGAGAAAAGCTCCAAAAAGCTGAGAGGCAAGCGATTGAAAGGGATGAGCGGGGACCCCCTGCAGAGAGAGGAGAAGAACACTGAGGGTGATAATTTGGAGCAGATGTGTTCTGCAGACAGGTTTCCTACCCACAGCACGCCTATGGCGGGCAAAAAGCAGCCATCCAAAAGAAAAGCCGCCTCATCGAGCGTCCCTATAGAGGAACGGCAAGCAGAGAGTGGGGAAGACCTGCGGAGCAAACTGTCCAGCTTTACCTTCAGACCTAGAGACAGAATGGCGCACGCAAATGAGGGTGGCAATGCAAGCAGTGAAGATTTTCCTGTGGTGGATGAAGGTGCTGGCAGGAAAAGTGTTGCCAGACAGCCTACAGAGCAGCGAAGAAAAGAAAAGGAGTGGGAGGAGAGTGAAAATCATGCTTCTTCCAAGCAGCCAGCAGAGGGCAGCAGTGCAAGCAAAAAGCTCCGTCAGCGAGTTGAGGCCAAGGTCAGAGAGCTTCCCTCCGAGGAGGTACGTGAAGGAAGAGAAGGGAAGTGTGAGGATGTAGAGCATAAACGTCAGCAGCTTCTTAAGAAACTGTCCAGCGTGGCTTCAGGTGAGGTGAAGTCTGCTTCTGACCAAGTTCCAAGTCTCCCAAAGACCCCCAAAGTGTCTTCCTCCACCTTGGCCAAGCTTTCCAGGTTCTCTTTTGTTTCTTCTGAGGAAAAGACTGTAGAAAAGACCACCTCAGCTCCAGAACCCTCACCGGTTTTCAAAGACCGTGTTGTGGAAAAGGTTGCCAGCGCAGTGGAAAGTGCAGAAACACGGACAGTAGAGGAAACAACAGAACAGAGGAACACCAGCCCACAGGCACTAATGAATTCAACCACAGAGAATGGTGCCAGCCAACCAAAGCCGGAGTGGGGTGGTGGAGCTCTGGGAGTTGGGGAGCAATCAATGAACCCAAAAAAGAGGAAGTGTTTTGAGTTGGGCTCGGCGGGTCCTGCAGGCCTTCTGTCCAGCTTTTCATTCTTCAGCTCCTCCGTCGTGGACGATGAGGTGCTTGACGTGGACTGGGAGGAGGAGTCTAGTAAAAGACTGAATGTGTAAATAAATAATAGAAATCTGTAGAAGCTGCTGATATGGATCAAATAATATAACCATGCTTAAAAATAGGGAATATGGTGATATGCCTTATATTAAAAGCGATTGGTGAATCAGTCATGTGACATGGCTATCGATGGACCTGCTTTGTTTTGGCTGAAATTATTCACAGTGGTATGTAGAACTTTAGAGAAAGTTACATACATTGTTGATTTTCTGAACACTTTAATGCACAGTTACTGTTTATTTTCTGAATTTAACGTTTGTGAGTTGAGGCCAAGGTCAGAGAACTTCTCTCCGAGGAGGTACGTGAAGGAAGAGAAGGGAAGTGTGAGGATGTAGGGCATAAACGTCAGCAGCTTCTTAAGAAACTGTCCAGCGTGGCTTCAGGTGAGGTGAAGTCTGCTTCTGACCAAGTTCCAAGTCTCCCCAAGACCCTCAAAGTGTCTTCCTCCACCTTGGCCAAGCTTTCCAGATTCTCTTTCGTTTCTTCTGAGGAAAAGACTGTAGAAAAGACCACCTCAGGCCCAGAACAGTCAGAACACTCACTGGTTTTTAAATAGAGTGGAAACTGATGAGAATATAAAACATAACGTGTGACCCATGCCAGAGTTCGCCACACTTTATACGCAAACAAACAAAAATTAAAAGTCTAAAATTAGCAGAAAATTGTCAAACATTTAATCATTTGTTAGTGGGCCTGTTTGCTAGGGCTGTGTATTGGTAAGAACCTGGCGATACAATACGTATCATGATACAGCGGGCAATACTGCTAGCAAAGTGATATTGCGATTTCTCAAATCCTACTATTAAAACACACCACTATATAAACAGGTTTGTCAATACTTACAATAGCATTGCACCCTTGTGCTGCTTGTTAATGTTGGAGTGGAGCTGAAAATGGATTACAACACTGCCATCTTGTGGTCAGAGATTTAAAAACAACACACAATGATTCACTGTCTGCCAGGAATCTGTGTATCAATACTGTATTTTTGAGAATCAATACAGTATCACTAAACATAATATCCCGATATTCCATATTAGAATATTTTCGTTCTTACACCCCTACTGTTTACATATTAAAAGTCTTGGCGATATCAGCATTCCTAATGCCAGTACAATAATGATTAACCAACAACATATCATACAGTATACTATACTAAACTATATATAATAATGTTTAATATGTCTGTTGTAGATGTATATGTGCAGAAGTCTCAGCGAAGCTTATTTGAAGATACAGAAAGTCTTGCGTGGTACTCTTTCACTTCTGTAAACTGCTGAGGGGAAAAAAAAAGTCCAGTCGTCTGCTGCTGCTGTTGTACTACAGCACCGCCAGATTATGAATCAGCAGTAAAAAATGCTCGGTCTAACTCTGCTTGGTTTATTTCTGCTGTGTACCAATTGAGTGAAAAAGGTCACACTTGCTTCTCCTTGTACAGTGATGACGGAGTGGTCAGTTTTCTACCACAGTTCTCTTATTGCTGTGATCTCTTGCATGACCACTTCCTTTATCAGCTCAGGATTCACTATCTTCTCTTTAGCCATCATTGAATTTGCAGTAGTAATTACTTTTACATGCATGGTAGTTGTGTGGGTTATAGTATATATGGACGTGGTATAGGAACTAAGGCTGGGCGATAAAATGATAATGATAATTATCGCGAAATAACGTTTCCTCAACAGAACTTTAAGACGTGGTGGATCGAATTAAGTTCCGTCCATGTTTTGAGAGACAACACGAACAGCCAATGAGAATAAGAATAGCGCCGCCCTAAACCAATCGGATGGCTGAACTAGAGTTGAAGCACACAGCGCAGAGTGTAGGTGTAGCAGCAGCTTAACCCACGTGCTTGTAATTTGTTTACTGCAGGCGTCACAGTCGAGCAGAGAGAATAAAATAAGATAAAATGAGAACAGAATACGTTAACGACTACTGAATTACTGACGTAATTTTGTAATGGATAAAGATAAATAAGTATATTGTAGGAGTTCGAGTGAAATCGCTGAGGCAAAGTTGACTTTATAACCAAAAATCCCAAGTAGGGAAATTTTATTTTCTACCAACAACAGAATCGCTAAACCAACTCTCTATTAGAGCCAACAGAGTCGACTCACCGCTATACGTATTTTTCTCAGCCCAAACTTAAAGGTTTAGCAACAGACTGCTTAACACAGTGTCTGTGTGAGAATACTGTTCATACTAATACTGCCCTATATATATATATATATATATATATATATATATATATATATATATATATATATATATATATATATATATATATATATATATTTTTTTTTTTTTTTTTTATTTGAAATACAGTTGTGTAATGTTCTGTGGTACATTTTTATAAATCAGAGGATAAACAAATTAACAAAATGTTTACGGTTTGATATCTTCACTTCTCACTTAAAGTAAAAAGTCAGTAGTGATTTGATTTATATCGTGATATATATCGATATCGACTTGTGAAAAGAATTATCGTGATAGGATTTTTTCCCATATTGCCCAGCCCTAGTAGAAACATATTATTATTTAAAAGAGCTGATTATCAAAGCTGGATCCCAGTGAGGCTCAAACATATAAACATTATTGGTGCAGTTAAGGATGTAATGGTGTTTGCTGGACTGATGTGCCAAGTAAAAAACGAAGTTCATGTTGTTTTAAGTTATTTGTATTGTAAAGCATGTTCTATTACAGAGTTTTCAGCTATACCAGACTGAACACTACACTGGAGGTGGGCAAAAACTGTGCTTCTAGAATGCTCCCAGGTTGTTGTAAAGAATTCCTGAGACACTGAGAACACCTTCATGGTGGGCTGGGTGGGGCAGTTACCCTGGTGTCATTCCATTGGGAGTTTAGGGATGAGTGTACTGCTGCAGGTTAGAACAGGATCATGCTGTTAGTGTGCAAGCCTGGTTTAGTGATCTAGGGTTTTTTAATCACTTATTCATGTACAATAGCTTTTTAATGGAATATGCATCTCAAATATAGTACATCATATCATCACTATTATATTAAAACCTCACAATTCAGTTTTTATTGCCATTTTAAATCATGGCTATATTTTGTATTCGCAGATGGAAGACAACCCTAATTATAACCATTCCTTTTAAGAGCTACCAGTCGACGTCTGAGCTAGATATAAACACATCTCGATGTCTTTGGGCAGGTATTGATGTTTTTGGATGGATGTGCTAATAGGTGGACATATGAAACCCTGGCTGTGTCCTAGCAGGCCGGTTCCATTGATAGCCTCCATTACCGAGTGAGGTCCTGTCTCCATTCTGAGTGGGTCAAAGTCTAGTCAATGTCAGACGCTGAGGTGAGTCCCATGTGCATGTTCTCAGTGTTTCTTACCGAGGAGAGCTGTGGTCAGGAGAGACGACCGGTAAGATGAGGACTTAATGGATCCTAACTTCCTGCCGATGAAGCACAAGACTCATTAATAATGAAGCGATATTGATTTTGTGTCTTTCTCAGTGTCACCACGTTAGCATATGCATTTTCAAACTGCCATTACATCATTCTTCTAGAATTTGTTACTGATCCACAGACTGAGTTGTCATTTTTCACACCAGTTTGTAACAATTAATCAATTCAAGATTATTCATCTGATTATTTAACTTTTTTTATGTTTTAGAAAATAACAAAATAATAAAAAAACAGACATTTCTGGTGCAAAACCATAGCAGAGCTGAAAGCTGTAAAAAAAAAAAAAAAAAAAAAAAAAAGTATTGGGGCAAGAGAAAGTATGTGAACTCATACAAACGTGATCTGATCTACATCTAAGTCCCAAATATAGACATACACAATGTGCTTAGCCTAATACCACAAAAACGATCATAATATTTCATGTCTGTATCAGATACATTCATTAATCGTTCACAGTGCTGGTGGAAAAAGCAAGTGAACCCTTGACTTTAATAACTGGTCAAACCTCCTTTGGCAGCAATAACCTCCAACAAGCGTTTCCGGTAGCTGCTGATCAGACCTGCACAACAGTCAGGAGAAATTCTGGACCTTTCTTTCTTAAAGAACTGCTTCAGTTCAGCCATATTCTTAGGATGTCTGGTGTGAACAGCTCTCTTAAGGTTATTCCACAGCATCCACCAGACCACAAATTCAAGTCTGGGCCAAATTCAAAAGGTGGACTTTCTTTTTCTGTAGCAGATTTACTTCCATGTTTAGGGTTATTGTCCTGCTACATCACCAGTGAGCTTCAACTGGCAGACAGCCGTCCTGATGTTATTCTGCAGGATATTTAGTTAAACTTAAAAATTAATTTTCCCCTCGGTGATGGCAAGTGGTCCAGGCCCGAAAGCAGCAAAGCAGCTCCATATCATGTTGCTTCCACCACCATACTTCACCGTTGGTATGATGTTTTCATGTTGGCATGCAGTTCCCTTTTTATGCCATATGTAGTGCTGCGTGTTCTTCTTGAACATTTTAACTTTGGTTTCATCAGCCAACAAAACATTCCCAGTAGCCTTGTGGAGTGTCAAGGTACTCTTTGGCAAACTTCAGGTGTGCAGTGATGGGTTTTTTTGGAAAGCAGCAGCTTCCCCAGTGGTGTCCTGCTATGTACACTATGCCTGTTCAATGATTTGCGTATGGTAGACTCAAACAGAGATGTTGACAAGTTCCATTGATTGCCTCAAGCCTTTAGCTGTTCCTCTAGGGTTCATTTTTACCTCTCTGAGCGTTCTGCGTTGTGCCTTTGGAGTCAACTTGGCGGAGCACCCACTTCTAGGGAGAGTAACCACAGTACTAAATAGTCTTTATTTGTAGACAGTGTGTCTAACTGTGGACTGGTTAATACCTAAAGTCTTGGAGATTACTCTATAACCCTTTCCAGTTTTATGCAAATCAACAATTCTTGATCGTAGATCTTAGGAGATCTCTTTTTTGCGAGGCATGGTTCACATTTAGCAGATGCTTCTTGTGAATAGTAAACCCAGAAAGATTAAGTGTCTTTTAGTCCGAACTGCTCTACACCTCGCTCCAATCTCGTTTCACTGATTGGACTCCAGGTTTGTTAACTCCTGACTCTAATTAGCTTTTGTTGGAGTCATTAGCATAAGGCTTCACTTTTTTTCTGCCAGTGTGTGTGTGTGTGTGCGCTCCCACAATCTTGGGAGCATGAAATTGTCCACAATCTCTGCTGAAGCATTAAGAGTTCATTTCACTGGATGTAAGAGGCAGAGCCCAACACCTGAAAAACAACCCCACACCGTAGTCCCCCCTCCACCAAACACTCAGCACAACAGCCAGACAAGTACCGTTCCCCTAGCAACTGCCAAACCCAGCCTCGTTCATCAGATTGCCAGACGGAGAAGTGTGATTGGTTCCCATGGAGGACACGTCTCCACTGCTCTAGAGTCCAGTTACGGAGTGCTTTACACCACTACGTCCGATACTTGGTGATGTAAGGCTTGGATGCAGCTGCTCGGCCATGTAAACCTATTCTATGAAGCTCTCTACGCTCTGCTCCTGAGCTAATCTGAAGACCACATGAAGTTTTGAAGCCTGTAGCGACTGACTCTGCAGAAAGTTGGTCTACCACTTTGTTAGGTCCTGTTGTTCCCAGTCGCTTCCACTTTGTTATAACACCACTGACAGTGTAATATTTAGTAGTGAGGAACTTTCACGACTGGACTTGTTACATAGGTGGCGTCCTATCACGGTACCAAGCTGGAATTCATTGAGTTCTTGAGAGCGACCCATACTTTCTCTAATGTTTGTAGAAGCAGTCTGCACACCAAGGTCATTAGTTTTTTTACACCTGTGGCCATGAAATTAATTGGAACACCTAAATTCACTTATATACACATATACATATATATATATATTAGGGCTGGGCGATAAAACGATAACTATAATTATCGCGAAATAACATTTCCTCGATAGAACTTTAAGACATAGTCGATAGAAAGTCGATAGAATTAAGTTCCGTCTATGTTTTGAGAGACTACACGAATAGCCAATGAGAATGAGAATAGCGCCGCACCCAACCAATCAGCTGGCTGAACTGGAGTTCCAGCCACTTCGTGTTTGGTTTGAAGCAACACAGCACAGAGTGTAGGCGTAGCGGCAGCTTAACCCACTCGCTAGTAATAAGTTACTGCAGACACCACAGTCGAGCAGAGAGAATAAAATAAGAAAAAACAACGACAGAAAACATTAAATACTACTGAAAGAAACATGTTACATGTGTCAGTAATCTTAAATAATCTGCTAAGATAAGAACAACTAGTAAACAGGTGCTGTCCTGCTGCTGTGTTGATAAAGCGCTACGGGGTGTTTGAGTGCTGGTGTGTAGCAGCTGTACAGTTGTGTTGTGCAGAGCTGACAGAGCACCACACTGTTGTGTTTCTGTGTAAAACACTCCCACAACTTTAGATGTAGTGAGCGATTGTTTGTAGCTGCAGCTTACGCTCCGGATAAATCCATGCTTTCAGTTGACGCGGCCACCTTAGCACGTTATGCTAATCGACGAAATTTCGTAATCGATAAACTTAAACATAAATATATATCGTGATATATATCGATATCGACTGATATGAAAACAATTATCGTGATAAGATTTTTTCACATATCGCCCAGCCCTTATATATATATATATATATATATATATATATATATATATATATATATATATATATATATATATATATATATATATATATATGTGGTATTGAAATTAACAATTTAATTATCAATTCATCAAGAATGAAAATATTTTTAATTCATATTCTAAAACCTCCACTCTCAGGGGAGATGTTTTTCCTAATGTGCAGAATAACAGAGGACTTAACATATTGGAATAACTGCAATAATCGTAGGCTGATTCTGGCTGAGGTGGTTTTATTAACTTCCCTTGGTTGCCTTGGTGCTGCGGGCATGTTCACATGGGACTGTTGAGTCCCATCTCAACAGTGAACAGTCAGATACGTTAATCAAATGTCTTATTTATGGCCTTTAACTGCTTTTTAACTGCACACATTCAGGCAGCTGCTTGTGGCAGCTTCAACAGCCTGAATACGGGCTGGTTTATGTCAGAGACACATGTTCAGAGGAGCAGAAGTGATCTTTGGCTTTGTGTTTAGTTCCAGTCAGTTACAGCTGAAGTGCTGGTGTGAAGGTCTGGGGTTTTACTGTGAAGCTTGAGAGTTCTCTGCTGTTGGGTAAGTCTGCTTGGCTACACACTAATTCTCATACATACTGCCAACACCACAAACAGTTATACTGATCCATATACACCGATCAGCCATAACATGAACACAAGCTCCTTATATCTACACACACTGTCTGTTATATCAGCTCCACGGATCATATAGGAGCACTTTGTAGTTCTACACTTACAGACTGTAGTCCATCTGACTCTCTATATTCTGTATTACCCTGTTCTTCAGTGGCCAGGACCCCCACAGGACCACCACAGAGCAGGTACTATTTGGGAGGGGTCATTCTCAGCACTGCAGTGACACTGACATGGTGGTGGTGTGTTAGTGTGTGTTGCGCTGCTGTGAGTGGATCAGACACTGCTGCTGGAGTTTGTGTGACCAGCTGAATAGAAACCACACCAGACAATCATAAGCTTGAGGTACGGACTTTGTGAGTAAGCCAGCTGATCTGTTCGAGCTGCTCTAACAGGTAAAGCACGGTTGCGTAAACACACAGGAGACTTACTTGACTTGTTTTTGCAGGTTTGTTGTGGAAGCGCTACGGGGGGTTTGGGGTGGGACCAGCAGAGCAACAGGGTTGCTGTGGGGGTTGAGCTCGTTCTGGCTGTTGCTTGTGCAGTGCTTTAGTAGCACTTATGCAGTGGTGGGTAATAATTATTTACTAAGCTCCATGTGCTTAATTCAGATTTTGATGGACTTGTACTGTCTTAACCCTTTGATGCACAAGCTAGGTAAACCCCTTCTAATGCACAACATATTCATTTCCTATGTTATTGTAAGTACTGCTGAGTGTCTCTTTGGTAAATCTATTCAAATCAGTGTTTAAAAATTCTGTTTTTGATTTTAAATCATTATTTGAATTCTTATTTACTTCATGAACAAAAATAGTGTTTGTAAATACGTTAAATATGTTTACAAATGTCAACAGTTCCTGTCAAACTCCATAGTGAACACATAAGGGTTAATAGTGACCCATGTTGTGTGTTAAAAGGCAGAGATACAAAAATGATTTATTAAAAAAATAATAGACTGAAATCAGGATTTGATAATCAGATTTATTGCAAAGATATAGAAACTAATATCTCAGATGGGTCACTTTTGACCCAGGTTGTGCATCAAAGTGGAGCTCCACCAAAATTTCTGCAGAGTTAAATGGTTCTTTGTGGAGGATGTTCATTTATTTTCACTTAGCAGATCAACATAACATGTCAAAACTTCTGCATATAGCTGTATCTTTATGAATGTGTGTAAAAAAAAAAACAAAAAAAAAAACTGTATTTTTGTAGTGCGACCAAGTCAGTGTGACCTGGTTTTTGTTCCAGGAAATTTTGGCCCATTTCTTTTAGTTCATTAATCGTGAAGTTTACAAACAGTACAAAAGATAACAAGCACTTCTTAATTATGCCAAAAACAGAAACATAACAAAAAAGGAAATAAGAGTGTTTTTCTGACAGTAGTGATAAGTATGAGACCTCAGGTCTGGTCTCTAAGTTGAGGAACATGTACTCCTGCACTGTCGGGTGTGACTTTTAGCACTGAAGTGCTGACTTAGAAACACAGACTCACATGTCATAACCAAGTGTGCAGTTTCCGACCAGAGATGCCTAAATCAATACTCGACTAAAAGTACTAACACAAGTAACAGTACCTTCATATAAAACAACTCGAGTAAAAGTACTGATACTCATGTTAAATACTGACACAAGCAACAGTACCTTTTATATAAAACAACTCGAGTAAAAGTACTGATACTCATGTTAAATACTGACACAAGCAACAGTACCTTTTATATAAAACAACTCGAGTAAAAGTACTGATACTCATGTTAAATACTGACACAAGTAACAGTACCTTTTATATAAAACAACTCGAGTAAAAGTACTGATACTCATGTTAAATACTGACACAAGTAACAGTACCTTTTATATAAAACAACTCGAGTAAAAGTACTGATACTCATGTTAAATACTGACACAAGTAACAGTACCTTCATATAAAACAACTCGAGTGAAAGTACTGATACTCATGTTAAATACTGACACAAGTAACAGTACCTTTTATATAAAACAACTTGAGTAAAAGTACTGATACTCATGTTAAATACTGACACAAGCAACAGTACCTTTTATATAAAACAACTCGAGTAAAAGTACTGATACTCATGTTAAATACTGACACAAGCAACAGTACCTTTTATATAAAACAACTCGAGTAAAAGTACTGATACTCATGTTAAATACTGACACAAGTAACAGTACCTTCATATAAAACAACTCGAGTAAAAGTACTGATACTCATGTTAAATACTGACACAAGTAACAGTACCTTTTATATAAAACAACTCGAGTAAAAGTACTGATACTCATGTTAAATACTGACACAAGTAACAGTACCTTTTATATAAAACAACTCGAGTAAAAGTACTGATACTCATGTTAAATACTGACACAAGTAACAGTACCTTCATATAAAACAACTCGAGTGAAAGTACTGATACTCATGTTAAATACTGACACAAGTAACAGTACCTTTTATATAAAACAACTCGAGTAAAAGTACTGATACTCATGTTAAATACTGACACAAGTAACAGTACCTTCATATAAAACAACTCGAGTAAAAGTACTGATACTCATGTTAAATACTGACACAAGTAACAGTACCTTTTATATAAAACAACTCGAGTAAAAGTACTGATACTCATGTTAAATACTGACACAAGTAACAGTACCTTCATATAAAACAACTCGAGTGAAAGTACTGATACTCATGTTAAATACTGACACAAGTAACAGTACCTTTTATATAAAACAACTTGAGTAAAAGTACTGATACTCATGTTAAATACTGACACAAGTAACAGTACCTTTTATATAAAACAACTTGAGTAAAAGTACTGATACTCATGTTAAATACTGACACAAGTAACAGTACCTTTTATATAAAACAACTTGAGTAAAAGTACTGATACTCATGTTAAATACTGACACAAGTAACAGTACCTTCATATAAAACAACTCGAGTGAAAGTACTGATACTCATGTTAAATACTGACACAAGCAACAGTACCTTTTATATAAAACAACTTGAGTAAAAGTACTGATACTCATGTTAAATACTGACACAAGTAACAGTACCTTTTATATAAAACAACTCGAGTAAAAGTACTGATACTCATGTTAAATACTGACACAAGTAACAGTACCTTTTATATAAAACAACTCGAGTAAAAGTACTGATACTCATGTTAAATACTGACACAAGTAACAGTACCTTTTATATAAAACAACTCGAGTAAAAGTACTGATACTCATGTTAAATACTGACACAAGTAACAGTACCTTCATATAAAACAACTCGAGTGAAAGTACTGATACTCATGTTAAATACTGACACAAGTAACAGTACCTTTTATATAAAACAACTCGAGTAAAAGTACTGATACTCATGTTAAATACTGACACAAGTAACAGTACCTTCATATAAAACAACTTGAGTAAAAGTACTGATACTCATGTTAAATACTGACACAAGCAACAGTACCTTTTATATAAAACAACTCGAGTAAAAGTACTGATACTCATGTTAAATACTGACACAAGTAACAGTACCTTTTATATAAAACAACTCGAGTAAAAGTACTGATACTCATGTTAAATACTGACACAAGTAACAGTACCTTTTATATAAAACAACTCGAGTAAAAGTACTGATACTCATGTTAAATACTGACACAAGGAACAGTACTTTCATATAAAACAACTTGAGTAAAAGTATAAAAGTCAAAAACTGCTAAGTATTAAGTAACTCTTAGAACTGCTGTGGAACTTCTTAGTAGCTCCCGTGTCTCTCTGTCTTAAGTAGAAGTAAAAGTATTACTATTTGAAAATATTTTACTGAAGTACATGTACTTGAGTAAAAGTATTACTAATAAAAAAATTACTCAGCAGAGTACAATTCTATTAATGGTTTATTGAATTGCATGTACTTCAGTAAATGTAAGTAGTCAGTACCCACGTCTATTTCTGAGAGCAAGGGTCAGCTGTGTTGACAGGATGTGATGTGCCAAATTCTATCGGGAGTTTGATGTTTTTGAACATGTAAACATTGTTTTTCACACATTTAGAAAAGTACCATTTACTACTCACGTCATACCATTTACTACTCACGTCATACCATTTACTACTCACGTCATACCTTTTACTACTCGCTCCATACCATTTACTACTCACTTCATACCTTTTACTACTCGCTCCATACCATTTACTACTCACATCATACCATTTACTACTCGCTTCATACCTTTTACTAATCACTACATACCATTTACTACTCACGTCATACCATTTACTACTCACGTCATACCATTTACTACTCACTTCATACCTTTTACTACTCGCTCCATACCATTTACTACTCACTTCATACCTTTTACTAATCACTACATACCATTTACTACTCACGTCATACCATTTACTACTCGCTTCATACCTTTTACTAATCACTACATACCATTTACTACTCACGTCATACCATTTACTACTCACTTCATACCTTTTACTTCTCGCTCCATACCATTTACTACTCGCTTCATACCATTTACTACTCGCTTCATACCATTTACTACTCGCTTCATACCTTTTACTACTCATGTCATACCATTTACTACCCGCTCCATACCTTTTACTACCCGCTTTATACCTTTTACTACTCGCTCCATACCATTTACTACTCGCTCCATACCATTTACTACTCACTTCATACCATTTACTACTCGCTCCATACCCTTTACTACTCGCTCCATACCATTTACTACTCACTTCATACCATTTACTACTCGCTCCATACCCTTTACTACTCGCTCCATACCATTTACTACTCGCTTCATACCTTTTACTACTCATGTCATACCATTTACTACCCGCTTCATTCCTTTTACTACCCGCTTCATTCCTTTTACTACCCGCTTCATTCCTTTTACTACTCATGTCATACCTTTTACTACCCGCTTCATACCTTTTACTACCCGCTCCATACCTTTTAGTACTCGCTCCATACCATTTACTACTCACTTTATACTGTTTATTACTCACTCTGTACCATTTACTACTCATTCCATACCATTTACTACTCTCTCAATACCTTTTACTAAAACTAAATGTTAAAAACGCACAATACTGAGCAACCAGTCAGAAAAGAGCTCGTTTGCGTATTCTAGTCTGAAAGGCACCGTAACAAAACCAGACTGTTTACTTCTCAGAGATACAGGAGAGTTTGTGAAATGGTCAAGTGTGAATCATGTGTGTGTTCGGTACTTAAACTCGCAGTGAAGTCATATGTGGAGCTCAGAGAAAAAATAAAATACAATAGAAACGTAAGCCTCTCAAATCAGTCAGTACTTTACTAGTTTACGTCGGTCGGAATCTTCTGGATAGTTTAATATGATAATGTTCCTCAGGGGTTATTGTGGAGGCCTGTGGAAGCATAATGTGGCTTTCTTCTACAAACACCTCATAACTGTGTCTCAGAGCCAGACAGGCATTGATCTTTTAAGGAAGTATTCCAGGCTGACCAGAGACCTCCCACTGTGCTTTTAATAGGAGTCCCACCAGGACAGCTTTGTGGCCCCACAAACAGGACCCCCAATCGAAAACAGACACGTGTTAACAGCTCAGTAAACAGAGACACCACAGCCAACAGTCCGAGGTTTCTTTTTCATTTCATTTGACTCTGAATTCCATTGTGCTCTAAAGTGTGTGTGTGTGTTTATAAATATAGATTGTTCTATTGAAATGGTTCAAAGTCAGAGTTAAAATATATGACTTCTAACTTGGACTTTAGATAAAAACTCTTCTGCTTTGAGCTCCTATAGTTTTGGTTGGTGGACTATTCTCAGTCCAGCAGTGATACTGAGGTGTTCAAAGCTTCATCAGCACTGCTGTGTCTGATCCACTCACACCACCATCACATTGGTGTCACTGCAGTGCTGAGTATGATCCATCACACACATAATGCCTGTTTTCTGGTGGTCCTGTGGGGGTCCTGACTATTAAAGAACAGGGTGAAAGTCTACAACAGCATATACAGCTGAGCTACAGTCTGTAAGTGTAGAACTATAAAGTGCTCCTGTACAGTAAATGGAGCTGATAAAATGAGCAGTGAGTGAAGATACATGGTACCTAATGAAGTGGGCAGTGAGTGTATATAATTTGTGTTTTAAGTAGTAAACACATTATCATAATAAACGATCAGATGCCTCAATGTTCTGCACTGTACTTTATGCATATTTAATTGATATATATGTATATATATATATATATATATATATATATATATATATATATATATATATATATATATATATATATATATATAAAAAACTACTCACTCCATACCATTTTACTACTTACTCTATGCCTTTTTATACTCGCTCCATACCATTTACTACTCGCTCCATACCATTTACTACTTACTCTATACCATTTACTACTCGCTTCATTCCTTTTACTACTTACTCTCTACCTTTTACTACCTGCTCCATACCTTTTACTACTCGCTTCATCCCATTTACTACTCGCTCGATACCTTTTACCACTCGCTCCATACCATTTACTTCTCGCTCCATACCATTTACTACTCGCTCCATACCATTTACTACTCGCTCCATACCATTTACTTCTCGCTCCATACCATTTACTACTCGCTCCATACCTTTTACTACTCTCTTCATCCCATTTACTACTCGCTCGATACCTTTTACCACTCGCTCCATACCATTTACTTCTCGCTCCATACCATTTACTACTCGCTCCATACCTTTTACTACTCGCTTCATCCCATTTACTACTCGCTCGATACCTTTTACCACTCGCTCCATACCATTTACTTCTCGCTCCATACCATTTACTTCTCGCTCCATACCATTTACTACTCGCTCCATACCTTTTACTACTCGCTCCATACCATTTACTTCTCGCTCCATACCATTTACTACTCGCTCCATACCTTTTACCACTCGCTCCATACCTTTTACTACTCGCTTCATCCCATTTACTACTCGCTCCATACCTTTTACTACTTACTCTTTACCTTTTACTACTCTCTTCATCCCATTTACTACTCGCTCCATACCTTTTACTACTCGCTCCATACCTTTTACTACTTGCTTCATACCATTTACTACTCGCTCCATACCTTTTACCACTCGCTTCATACCTTTTACTACTTACTCTATACCATTTACTACTCGCTCCATACCTTTTACTACTCGCTTCATACCTTTTACTACTTACTCTATACCTTTTACTACTTACTCTATACCATTTACTACTCGCTTTATACCTTTTACTACTTACTCTATACCATTTACTACTCGCTCCATACCTTTTACTACTCGCTTCATACCTTTTACTACTTACTCTATACCTTTTACTACTTACTCTATACCATTTACTACTCGCTTTATACCTTTTACTACTTACTCTATACCATTTACTACTCGCTTTATACCTTTTACTACTCGCTCCATACCATTTACTACTACTACTACTAATTACTACTACCATTTGGAAAAAAAAATACTGAGCATCCATTCAGAAAAAAGCTCAATTGCATCTAGTCTGAAAGACAGCGTAACAAAACCGGACTGTATGTATATATGTGTTGTACATATCAGTGATGACATTTTACATTAATTCATGTAATTCCTTTATTTGACTGAATTATAATTCTGGTACATTTTATTCATAATTATTAATAATTTTTTTTGTTATTGTTATTTCTTACAGTTTATTTGTATAGTATTTTCTGGGGTCTTTTCAGACTCACCACTCCAGTTGCTGCTGCCTTTAGCCCCCTAAGAGCGAACCACTATGTGGCAAAGTCACAGGTACATCAGTTTGAAAAGTGTTGCTGATGTGTTGCGAGAGTGCTTATTGGCTGAGTGAGTTCCTCTGCGGAGTTTCACTTGAGCTAACGTACACTGAGCCACGTCCACTTCCTCCCTCTGCTTCTGCATTATGCGCCTTTCTCATGAAGAAGCACAATTGTAAGTAAAATCTGTATCTTACTCTTTTTCTTTCTTCTCTACTGCTGCTCTCTTTATTCGCTTTAAAACCTCAGAGATTCATTCCAGATGAGGAACTGCCTCATAGAATCCAGAGAACGGAGCCGGGGCCACATATACAGCCTTTAAAGCTAGACCTAGATATTGCATCTCACTGTAGTCGTTAAGCTTAAGGGTTATTACTCAGTAACTACTGTGCAACTTATGAGAGTGAGAAATGGAAGTGCTGGCCCACGTATGGACCATTATAGTTTATGGGTTAAGCAGAGGTCAGGAATGTATTCCTGTAGCCTATATATTTAATATTGAAACTCTTAGGACCATCAGAGCTGACGATACAGCACTATGAACATGGTCGTGCTCCTGTGACAGGCTACTGTGTTTAATCCTCCTTATCCTGGTCCTGGACCGGTAATGAGAATGCACACTGGTACGCATTGCTGTTTAGTAATAGCGTGACCTTGTTTTCATTTCTGCATCGGAGGCTGTTGCTGTGATGCTATGGCAGCCGTTTATATCAAACAGAGCCATTGGTTTCCTGGCTGTGAGGCAGGAAGTGGGGGTTGGTGCAGGCTGCGCGGGCCCGATAACGTGCTCAAAAACACTGATTCTGGACGCCTTGTTGGACTAAAGTCCCGCGCGACGGGCACCGATTGGGGATTTCACATGGCAAACACTACTGAACCCTCCTCTGGAGTGAAGGCAAAACATACACAGAGCGTGGAAAGGCCAGAGCCACGGCAGCCCCTGTGAGAGGAAATGTTTTGTTTGTGCTGGTAGTGACACCGTTCATTACTCGTGCATGAGGGCAGAGAGCCAAGAAGGCAGCTTTGTTCCACCAAAACATGATCTTTCATCACGAGTCAAAGGCCTGTTTGTTGGAGTTGAGGGAAAAGGCAGCAGCGTTAGTGTTGATTATTGAAGCGCTGTCTCGCTTTACTGTGCTGAGCCAGTGTGGCGACCTCTCTGTACCTCTTGTATGTATAACCGGGGGCCATAATTTGTGTAGCTAATTGGTGGCCATCATAAGGATTTTGGTATTTTGGGGCTGGCGATCACGATTATGAATTAATTGAGTAATGTTGAACAATAGAAATATTATATGCCCAGCATGCATTGGGCAAATACAGCATACAACCATTTGGAAACCATCACAAACGCTAAACACACATAACTAAACCCACATCCTACACAGATTATCACATATAACACATATACTCACAGGTAAACTTACAAACAATGATTGAAGTCCATCTACACAAAGTCATAGGAGGGTTGGCGCCTACCATGAGCCTCTGTGTGTGGCTTGGAACCAGCTGGCCAGTAGAGTGTCGCTACAGTTCACATGTATTAGTGACTGAAACTTGTTCACATTAATAAAAACTTTTTTGATCTTTAGGATGAATCTTTTAGAAGCATCTGCCCAGTTGTGGATATTGCTGTAGCTAAAAAGCTCTACCAAGTTGGACTATGCAAAGCTATCGGTCCTACTATATACCCTCACTCTTCTCTAATCAGTCTATCGGATAAATACTGACAGGCCTACTTATCTCAGTGGTGCCTTCACCCTTTATATGTGTCCCCAAAGGCCATAAGGTGTCCCACTGAATGGCCACTGTGGAGGACTCGCACTGACAGCAGCAGGATTGTTCTCAGCAGAGTGTGTTCTTTGTTTGGCGGTGAAGCGAGTGGGCCGAGGCTGCCGTCCAGAGCCGCTGTTGTCGTGGAGACAGTCAGTACCGTCATAGACTGCCAGGATTCCCCTCGACGTGAGGACACGTCTGCGTGTCTGCACGCTCCCACACGAGGAGGGCTTCCAAAAACACAGGTGGCCACCTAGCAGGACCCAGTCTGCACTGTACGTGTATGTCCCAACACTCTGAGCGCTCTAATGGCTTTTGGACATGTTACGTAAGTTTTAAACCAAGTGCAGCTCAACGAGAGCCCTGCGCTGAACTTGTTTGGGAAGGTAAAGTGCAGCCAGAGCATTTATTTGACAAGCGGCCGTCAGGGAACAGCATATGTAATAAATCACATTAATAATGCAAATGTGAAGCATTATGCAACCTCCCATCGTGCTCGCTTTTGTATACCGTTCCACTGGAAGCCCAAAGCTGCCAGATTAAAACTATTATATAATTATAAAGAGACGGGAAGCACTCTTAGTTACCAAAGATAACTCCCTGCATATATGCTAGTTCAATCATTTGACCAGTTGAGGAAATAAAGTATCACTTATAGAAAGGAACAGATGATGTTTGCTTGGCTTTTGCATGAAATTGATTTTGAATAGATGAGCTGAGGAGTCAAGTCAAGTTTATTTGTATAGCGATTTTACCGCGATGTTGTCACGAAGCAGCTTTACAGGAGTTTAAAAGCATGAAAACATGAAGTCACAACACTTTATCCACTGTGAGCGAGCCAGAGGTGACGGTGGCAAGAACAACTCCCTCAACTGGAGGAAGAAACCTTGGGAGGAACCAGACTCAGAAGCAGAGACCCATCCTCCTCTGGTCAAACAGTATTTACAATTTATTAAACTAAATCTGAGTCTGAAGGTAAAAGCTTTAGAAGCTGTACAGGTGCTACATCCGGTGAATGATAACGTGATGCAGTCAAAGATGTAGCAAATGGCATGAATGGAGAGGAGAGCTGGTTGGTGCCAGGTGACAGGGGGGCCCTGGTGGTCAGTCCTTTAACAGTATTCTGAGGACAGGCGGGCGGTTATTTCCTCGTATAGAGAAAAGAGACAGAGTTAGGTCTGGTTTGGGTTAGTACAGAGACAGAGTTAGTTCTGGTTTGGGTTAGTACAGAGACAGAGTTAGTTCTGGTTTGGGTTAGTGCAGAGACAGAGTTAGTTCTGGTTTGGGTTAGTACAGAGACAGAGTTAGTTCTGGTTTGGGTTAGTGTAGAGACAGAGGTAGTTCTGGTTTGGGTTAGTACAGAGACAGAGTTAGTTCTGGTTTGGGTTAGTGCAGAGACAGAGTTAGTTCTGGTTTAGGTTAGTACAGAGACAGTTAGTTCTGGTTTGGGTTAGTACAGAGAGAGTTCTGGTTTGGGTTAGTACAGAGACAGATTTAGTTCTGGTTTGGGTTAGTACAGAGACAGAGTTAGTTCTGGTTTGGGTTAGTACAGAGACAGAGTTAGTTCTGGTTTGGGTTAGTGTAGAGACAGAGTTAGTTCTGGTTTGGGTTAATGTAGAGACAGAGTTAGTTCTGGTTTGGGTTAGTACAGAGACAGAGTTAGTTCTGGTTTGGGTTAATGTAGAGACAGAGTTAGTTCTGGTTTGGGTTAGTACAGAGACAGAGTTAGTTCTGGTTTGTGTTAATGTAGAGACAGAGTTAGGTCTGGTTTGGGTTAGTACAGAGACAGAGTTAGTTCTGGTTTGGGTTAGTACAGAGACAGAGTTAGGTCTGGTTTGGGTTAGTACAGAGACAGAGTTAGGTCTGGTTTGGGTTAGTACAGAGACAGAGTTAGTTCTGGTTTGGATTAGTACAGCAACAGTTCTGGTTTGGGTTAATACAGAGACAGAGTTAGTTCTGGTTTGGGTTAGTACAGAGACAGAGTTAGTTCTGGTTTGGATTAGTACAGCAACAGTTCTGGTTTGGGTTAATACAGAGACAGAGTTAGTTCTGGTTTGGGTTAGTACAGAGACAGAGTTAGTTCTGGTTTGGGTTAGTACAGAGACAGGTAGTTCTGGTTTGGGCTGGTACAGAGACAGAGTTAGTCCTGGTTTGGGTTAGTGTAGAGACAGAGTTAGTCCTGGTTTGGGTTAGTGTAGAGACAGAGTTAGTTCTGGTTTGTGTTAGTGTAGAGACAGAGTTAGGTCTGGTTTGGGTTAGTACAGAGACAGAGTTAGTTCTGGTTTGGGTTAGTACAGACAGAGTTAGTTCTGGTTTGTGTTAGTGTAGAGAAAGAGTTAGTTCTGGTTTGTGTTAGTGTAGCGACAGCGTTAGTTCTGGTTTGGGTTAGTACAGAGAGAGTTCTGGTTTGGGTTAGTACAGAGACAGGTAGTTCTGGTTTGGGCTGGTACAGAGACAGATTTAGTTCTGGTTTGGGTTAGTACAGAGACAGAGTTAGTTCTGGTTTGGGTTAGTGTAGAGACAGAGTTAGTTCTGGTTTGGGTTAGTACAGAGACAGAGTTAGTTCTGGTTTGGGTTAGTGCAGAGACAGAGTTAGTTCTGATTTAGGTTAGTACAGAGACAGTTAGTTCTGGTTTGGGTTAGTACAGAGAGAGTTCTGGTTTGGGTTAGTACAGAGACAGATTTAGTTCTGGTTTGGGTTAGTACAGAGACAGAGTTAGTTCTGGTTTGGGTTAGTACAGAGACAGAGTTAGTTCTGGTTTGGGTTAGTGTAGAGACAGAGTTAGTTCTGGTTTGGGTTAGTACAGAGACAGAGTTAGTTCTGGTTTGGGTTAATGTAGAGACAGAGTTAGTTCTGGTTTGGGTTAATGTAGAGACAGAGTTAGTTCTGGTTTGGGTTAGTACAGAGACAGAGTTAGTTCTGGTTTGTGTTAATGTAGAGACAGAGTTAGGTCTGGTTTGGGTTAGTACAGAGACAGAGTTAGGTCTGGTTTGGGTTAGTACAGAGACAGAGTTAGTTCTGGTTTGGGTTAGTACAGAGACACGTAGTTCTGGTTTGGGCTGGTACAGAGACAGAGTTAGTCCTGGTTTGGGTTAGTGTAGAGACAGAGTTAGTTCTGGTTTGTGTTAGTGTAGAGACAGAGTTAGGTCTGGTTTGGGTTAGTACAGAGACAGAGTTAGTTCTGGTTTGTGTTAGTGTAGAGACAGAGTTAGGTCTGGTTTGGGTTAGTACAGAGACAGAGTTAGTTCTGGTTTGGGTTAGTGTAGAGAAAGAGTTAGTTCTGGTTTGTGTTAGTGTAGAGACAGAGTTAGGTCTGGTTTGGGTTAGTACAGACAGTGTTAGTTCTGGTTTGGGTTAGCACAGAGATGGAGTTAGGTCTGGTTTGGGTTAGTGTAGAGACAGAGTTAGGTCTGGTTTGGGTTAGTGTAGAGACAGAGTTAGTTCTGGTTTGTGTTAGTGTAGAGACAGAGTTAGGTCTGGTTTGGGTTAGTACAGAGACAGAGTTAGTTCTGGTTTGGGTTAGTACAGACAGAGTTAGTTCTGGTTTGTGTTAGTGTAGAGAAAGAGTTAGTTCTGGTTTGTGTTAGTGTAGAGACAGAGTTAGGTCTGGTTTGGGTTAGTGTAGAGACAGAATTAGTTGTGTTTTGGGTTAGTACAGAGACAGTTCTGGTTTGTGTTAGTGTAGAGACAGAGTTAGGTCTGGTTTGGGTTAGTACAGAGACAGAGTTAGTTCTGGTTTGGGTTAGTGTAGAGACAGAGTTAGGTCTGGTTTGGGTTAGTACAGACAGTGTTAGTTCTGGTTTGGGTTAGCACAGAGATGGAGTTAGGTCTGGTTTGGGTTAGTGTAGAGACAGAGTTAGGTCTGGTTTGGGTTAGTACAGACAGAGTTAGTTCTGGTTTGGGTTAGTACAGAGACAGTTCTGGTTTGTGTTAGTGTAGAGACAGAGTTAGGTCTGGTTTGGGTTAGTACAGAGACAGAGTTAGTTCTGGTTTGGGCTGGTACAGAGACAGAGTTAGTTGTGGTTTAGGTTAGTACAGAGACAGAGTTAGTTCTGGTTTAGGTTAGTACAGAGACAGAGTTAGTTCTGGTTTGGGTTAGTACAGAGATGGAGTTAGGTCTGATTTGGGTTAGTACAGAGACAGAGTTAGGTCTGGTTTGGGCTGGTACAGAGACAGAGTTAGTTGTGGTTTAGGTTAGTGCAGAGACAGAGTTAGTTCTGGTTTAGGTTAGTACAGAGACAGAGTTAGTTCTGGTTTGGGTTAGTACAGAGACTGAGTTAGTTCTGGTTTGTGTTGGTGTTCTGGTTTTCATACCTATTTTTTCTTCTAGAGTCCCTTTCTTTTTCATTATGGTCACCCAAACATTATGATTTCCTCAAACCTACAGCCACAAAACTACATGTATTCACTCAGGACAGATCCCCACCCATACTAACCCACACTCCTCTACTTGTCATCTATTCATCCCTCGTTCCTTTATACTGCTAAAGCTGCGCAACCAGCCTGCGCTTCCTTCAGGAAATGCAACTTTTCTAGTAATTATTATTATTATTATTATTATCTTTTATAAGAAATTTGCTTGTATGTCATAACCAGCTGTGTTGGGAAACGGTGGCAGGAAGGTTGTGAAACTGTGACAGTGATTTTCATGGAGGGGTGTGGGGGGGGCTATTCCACCAATATCCAGTTTACTCTCCCCTTGGAGACGTGAAGGGAAGCCTGTCCACCGATAGCAAAACAACTCTTCTCCTGTAAACACCCACCAAACAGTGAGATGAAAGGCAATGACGTGAAGACATTTTTGGGCGCCATAGAAGGTGGCCAGTCAGATTTGAGAGGGGGGCTCCGGCCACCCCATCCACCTCTTTAAAAGCCATGTATAAATAGCGGTAGCCCCAGTTAGCATGTTGGCATGTACATTAATTGTTATCTTGTCAAGGCTGTTTTGGCTTTTTGATCAACATGAATCAGAAGTTATAATCATTTTTCTTTCAGGCCGTTATCGTGGGCCTAACTTTGCTTTGAAAAGTGTTGGGGACGTTGATGAGGGCTGGTGATGCTTTTGCAGACATAAAGCAAGAAATGGCCCTAGAGTTTCACATTGTTTTGATAATGTAATGATGTAAACTAAGTCATTCCATGTGGTTTGAGAAAGGTTGAAGTCAAAATGAACGCATTTACCTACTCTTTACCTCACATTTATCCTGGTCTTGAGGATCTACCACCCTGCAGAGTTTAGCTCCAGCCCACACCTGACCCAGGTAGTGAAATCCTTCAGGGACGTCTGAATATCAGAGCCAAGTGTGGAGGATCTGGACTCTCTAGCGTGGTCGATCTCCTAGAACCAGGATTGGCACCCCGGCTTTCAAACACAGGCAGAATCTGGATTGAAACACAGGTCATGTTTTGAGTCTGACGTTACATGCTTCTCTGTTGACAGTCTGATTACCGCTTGAATACAAATCTGCGTGAGGGGTGTTTGGTTAATTGTGAGCTCATGGTAAACTGAACCAGCACAATGCTGTAATTACGCGAGCACGCCCTCTCTCCTTTGTCTGGAGGAGAGCTATTGTTGGTCTCTGTTGATGCTGAATCTAATTGAAATGTGTGATTGTGTGCTGTTCTTGTAATTCATAATCCAAAATGTAGGGAATATGGATATAAAGCATCAGTGATAGGATACAGCATGTTACAGGAAATGAGCTTTGAAAGAGGAACTGTTTAGGAGTCGGGCCAAACGTGTTGAAACTGTGCTGCTTGCACAAAACATTACAATACAGTGTCTATTTTGCAACGCAGATATTGTGAAAAATACATTCTGAAGTGCTTTTCTTGCAGATTTGGGACTAAAATCAATCACTATAGTTTATTAATCTTTAGATAACTGTGTCCATGTCATAAAAAAAACATGCTTTCCTATATTTTTAATAAATCAGTCAAATGTAGTAGTATGTAAACAGTGTGTCACAACCATTTACTCTCCAGTCCATATGAGCCTTGTGATAAAGTTAAGGCAGCCTGCTGTGAATTCACTGTTTTTGTGATGTCACTATAGCCGAGACATATATTTACATATGTCCCCATGTCTGCATGTTAAGACGGGGCCTCGCGTCCAGGCCCAAGCCTCTACTGCATTGGTTGAGTCTCTTGTTGTTTAAGTAGCTCTGGTTGGGAAGCGGTCATATAATAAATGTATTAATTTTGGTATGTAGTCTCCAGTGTTACAGACGGACAGTGAGGTGTTGTCCCTTCAATGTTTACAGCATTTTGTTTGGTCTGTTTTGGTTGTTTTACCTCTAAACAAGCAATTATTTTCAGTCTCCTAGTCTTCGGTACCTTTAGGTGAGGCTACTGTAATTTGAAGCCACTGCAGAGGCTGCGAGTAGCCTATGGGAAAGCTCATATATTGGACAGTATCTATATTGAGTAGGGATATTGCAGATCGGTGAAAGCCTTTCACCGGCTAGGCCTTCAGAATTTCAGCTCTTGGCCAGTCTGTCCTCTCATTCCAATATAGAGCAGTTTTATTGCTTCATAGCAGGAGATTGCCTCATATCTGCGTGGACTCATGATCTATGTCCAAGGTCGACACTGCACACATTCAAAGGGCCCAGAACTGAATACTTGGCAACTTAAACAGCATTTTAACAAGTGCAAATTATTAAATTAATATAGTATTAATAAACCCCTGTAGTATGCATTTCTGTTGCAATGAATAGATCGTATATAATGTATATGTGGCTAAAGAGATAGATAATGCATAAAAGCACTCCACATATCATTGAGGTCCAAAGAAAAACATGTATTTCACGTATTTAAATGGACTGTTTGGAGATTCTTGTCTTTCTTTGGACAACAACGATATGCAGGATGTCGCAGAGTCTTAATGTAGTTAATGGCATCAGTCCAAAGAAGAATTGCTGCCTTGGCATCATAGAATCTGGCTGTTGCCCAGGATAAGAAAGTTCATTTACATTACATTTTACATTTATGGCATTTGGCAGACACTCTTATCCAGAGCAGCTTACAGTTTACATGTACACAGGTAGGTGAAGGTAGTGTTACAGTTTATCTGTACACAGGTAGGTGAAGGTAGTGTTACAGTTTACCTGTACACAGGTGGGTGAAGGTAGTGTTACAGTTTACCTGTACACAGGTAGGTGAAGGTAGTGTTACAGTTTACCTGTACACAGGTAGGTGAAGGTAGTGTTACAGTTTACCTGTACACAGGTGGGTGAAGGTAGTGTTACAGTTTACCTGTACACAGGTGGGTGAAGGTAGTGTTACAGTTTACCTGTACACAGGTAGGTGAAGGTAGTGTTACAGTTTATCTGTACACAGGTAGGTGAAGGTAGTGTTACAGTTTATCTGTACACAGGTAGGTGAAGGTAGTGTTACAGTTTACATGTACACAGGTAGGTGAAGGTAGTGTTAGGAGTCTTTCCCAAGGACTCTCATTGGTATAGTTTAAGGTGGTTACCGGGTGGGGAATTGAACCCCAGTCTATAAATGGAGAACACTGATGTAACCCACTACTCTAGACCAACCACAGCCACCAATATTCAAAAAATATCCACACCACAACTACGATAAAGAAAAATTAAGTTGAGACCAGCCTTTAAGATTACTTGGCTGCAGTTGACACTGCTAGCATACCCTTTCTTGTTGTACATTAAACATAAAAAATTAGATCTATTGAGGAACAGCAGGATTGGGACAGAGGAGTGTTGACAGACAAATTTGTGAGACATGCAGCCATAAAGTCTTCACAATCCAACATAATCTCCAACTAACATTCCTTTTTAAATGATTAACTGATCATGAATGGTTATTATGATTTCATGAATATATATTTGTTTCTGTTTTGTTTCTGTTGTGATCTCATTTGTACTATCTATTCAAACATAGAGGCCTGTATTTCCCACCGTGTCCTTTGAGAGAAATAGAAGGGGTGCAACGTACACAATCCCATTCTTAATGAGTGGTGAAGTTTAGAGTTTACTTCATTTAAAAAATATCCTAGGCATGACAGAAACACTTGAAACAATTTCTCTGATAGCAAGAGGATAGCGGACCACTGTTGGCCCATTGACAACAAAGCTGGTGCTTTGCTCAGCGTTTTCTGGGCGGCCCACGGGTGGTTCAGTAGAGTATTAATAAAATTAGATTTTTCATCACCCGTTTTTCATTCAGAGTCCAATATACTTATTCTTCTTTCACTTCTTACTTTCATTATTCCTAGCAAATTATTTATTATTAAATTTAAAGCTACACATAAAAATCAATTTGTGGAGATAGATACTGTAAGCTGGATAATAAACATGGTCCAGACCAGCGGTTGATAGGGTGCTGACCTTATCAAGCCAGCCAGTGGATATAATGCTCACTATCTGGGTTGTTATTCAGCACAGATTACTTTTTGTATTCAATTAAATATTCTAGGGGCCTTTACAGGTATACGGAGGTCTTTCACAGACTTTCATAAAACGCCTGTACACATTTCAGTGGATACTTTTACTTTTTAATGCCTCTCTGTTTCTAAGGAGGCTCACATCTCATTGCATACCGTTTTGGTAATTGGACTATAATGTAATGTATAGATATTTCTACTGATCTTGTCTTTAGGGTGGCAGTTATGTAACCTGACGTACATCCAACAGCCAGGCACCCTGTGTCAATGAACAGGTGCTAATAGATTCCAGCTCCCTTAAATAGTTCTGCTGGAATTCCTTCAGAAAGAATGTGCCAACAGAACATGACAGGAGGACCTTTTGTTTCCCTGGTTTAAAGAAGAGAATGCAGGTCGTCTTCTGCTGACTACTAGCTGGATAGGACCAGAGCTCCATGTCTTGTTTATTCTCATCAGAGAATTATTATTTCCCTATAGTTTCAGTATAATTATTTATATGTAAACAGAGTTATTAAGAGTGATCTGATGAAAAATAGTGAGTTGTAGAGAAACTTATTGACTCTGTATAGAGGTGGGAATGGGAAGCATGGCCATGATATCTGCATAAATAGACATTTTATTTAGGATCCAAAATGACCAGCAAATTATAAAGAGTTGATCATTATAATATAGTAATAAATCCTAAACTCCTGTACTGTTTTGCTTTACAAACATCTGCATGTGTTAAAAATATACTGTTGTGTCTGATCCACTTGTATAAGTACAACACACACTAACACCACCACCATAACAAAGAATACAGAGAAACAGATGAACTACACTAAGTCTGTAAGTGTAGAACTACAAAGTGCTCCTATATAAACCAGTGAGTGTAGACACAAGGTGGCCAATGACTGTATATAATCTATCAGTGGTGAAAAGTAGAGATACATCTTGTTAACCTTTACTAGAGTGAACAACATTTATTTTTATTTATCATTTAAAAGTACTTCATGTTTTAAATGTTGTATTAAATGTTATATTATTTTGAAGAACAATTTCTGTTCAATGAAACTTGGTTCTACAAAGTTAGGACACCTGCAACTGCTGCAGCTTAGTTTCAAATGAGTTGCAAGATGCTTTACACTCTTAAAAAAGATGAGGACATGGGTTCTATTCAGAACCATCCTTTCTGTACAAAACCATTTGTGTGCTTAAATGGTTCTGTGTTTGGTGAAAATATGGTTCTTCAATAGTACAAAACCATTTGTGTGCTTAAATGATTCTGTGTTTGGTGAAAATAGGGTTCTTCAATTGTACAAAACCATTTGTGAGCTTAAATGGTTCTGTGTTTGGTGAAAATAGGGTTCTTCAATTTTACAAAACCATTTGTGTGCTGAAATGGTTCTGTGTTTTGGTGAAAATAGGGTTCTTCAATTGTACAAAACCATTTGTGAGCTTAAATGGTTCTGTGTTTGGTGAAAATATGGTTCTTCAATTGTACAAAACCATTTGTGTGCTGAAATGGTTCTGTGTTTTGGTGAAAATAGGGTTCTTCAATTGTACAAAACCATTTGTGTGCTTAAATGGTTCTGTGTTTGGTGAAAATAGGGTTCTTCAATTGTACAAAACCATTTGTGTGCTTAAATGGTTCTGTGTTTGGTGAAAATAGGGTTCTTCTATTGTACAAAACCATTTGTGAGCTTAAATGGTTCTGTGTTTGGTGAAAATAGGGTTCTTCAATTGTACAAAACCATTTGTGTGCTTAAATGGTTCTGTGTTTGGTGAAAATAGGGTTCTTCTATTGTACAAAACCATTTGTGAGCTTAAATGGTTCTGTGTTTGGTGAAAATAGGGTTCTTCAATTGTACAAAACCATTTGTGTGCTGAAATGGTTCTGTGTTTGGTGAAAATAGGGTTCTTCTACACACTTCACATTGTAACATTAGCAGAACCATTTTTGGTGCAACATAAGCATTATATTAAGACCCAGATACTACACGTTCTCCATCCATCTGAAGAACCATTTAAGCATGCAAATAGTATATATAGAACTGTATTGACCTACTGGTTCTGTGTAACCACACAAATAAGTGAATGTTACCCACATGCCCAGTCGAAACAACACAACTACATAGCTCCTCGTCCCTTTACATGCCTTTCAACACTCTCTGTGAGGTCAGGGTACTTAATACTTACTAAGGGTACAGGGTACATAGTACTTACTAACATTTAGGTACCTGAGTGTAAGTAACTGTAGCACCTTTTAAGGTGAAACAAGAGAATCTGAACAAGCAGCTGACGAATAGGAAGACAACTTTGTCAAATCTGAGATTTCTCGTCTCACTGATGTTAACACAGCTCCTCCCTCCTGCCTGGTTCTTCAGATCTTCTTCTCTTTACTTATAGCTCAGTACGTAGCCCCTCTCCTTCCCCCTGTCCTGTGCATGAGCGCCCCACTTTTGCTGACTGGCTGGAATAGCATTGCATGGCTCTTCCCGAGCAACCTATTGTTTCCCATTTCCAGAGCCGATGCTGTGTACCAACACTGGATTTTCTTAACCATGGCACACTCAGAATAGACAGATAGTGGACCATGAGCACATTTTCATTGAATTTGAAGGTTCTGCACCTTTTAAGCAAGTACCAAAGAATATGTACTGTCCATCACTGATACTAGTTAAGAAGTTTTCTCCATGTTCTTCAAAACAGTGAGTCAGTGAGTGGAAGTACTCTCAGTACTGTTTCTAATACAGACCCCCAGCAAAGAGATCCACTGTGGGGGGCACTCTTCACACGTCTGATCTTTAGGAGCAGCCACAGACCTCTGCTATCTTTGTGTTAGTTTGTTTTCTCAAACTAAGAGCTACACATTTAAGATCTACATGGGCCAGACCAGCGGTGGCAGACAGGGTGATGACCTTATCAAGCCAGCCGGCGGATATATGCTCACTATCTGGGTTGTTATTCAGCACAGATTACTTTTTGTATTTAATAAACATTTTTGTGGTCTTAAAAAGTGTATGGAGGTCTTTCACAGACATTCATAAAACTCTTAGACGTTTCAAAAGTACTATTACTTTTGAATCCTTGTCTGTTCCCTACTAGGCTTGCATCTCATTACATACTGTTTTGGTAATTGGACCATCATGTAATATAAAGATACTCCTACTGATCTTGTATTCTACTGAGGGTTTTTAGGGTGGCATCGTGACATACGCCCTCGTCTAAAGAAGTGTACTGGATTACATCACGTTCTGCGTCTTTAAGCACGTAAAGTATATGTACCGTCCATCACTGATACTGGTTAAGAAGTTTTTCTCTCCAGGTTCTTGAAAACAGTGGTCAGTGAGTGGAAGTACTCTCAGTACTGTTTCTAATACAGACCACCAGCACTTGGGGGGACACTCTGTACACCTCTGATCTTTACCTCTGATCAGCTACAGAAACACAGAACCTCTGTTATATTTGTCTTAGTTTATTTTCTCAAATTAAAAGCTACACATTAAAAATCTAATCTGTTTGAGGAGATTAAATATAGATACTGTAGGACAATAGTCTGCATGGTCCAGACCAGCAGTGGCAGACAGGGTGATGACCTTATCAAGCCAGCCGGCGGATATATGCTCACTATCTGGGTTGTTATTCAGCACAGATTACTTTTTGTATTTAATAAACATTTTTGTGGTCTTAAAAAGTGTATGGAGGTCTTTCACAGACATTCATAAAACTCTTAGACGTTTCAAAAGTACTATTACTTTTGAATCCTTGTCTGTTCCCTACTAGGCTTGCATCTCATTACATACTGTTTTGGTAATTGGACCATAATGTAATATAAAGATACTCCTACTGATCTTGTATTCTACTGAGGGTTTTTAGGGTGGCATCGTGACATACGCCCTCGTCTAAAGAAGTGTACTGGATTACATCACGTTCTGCGTCTTTAAGCACGTAAAGTATACGTACCGTCCATCACTGATACTAGTTAAGAAGTTTTTCTCTCCAGGTTCTTGAAAACAGTGGTCAGTGAGTGGAAGTACTCTCAGTACTGTTTCTAATACAGACCACCAGCACTTGGGGGGACACTCTGTACACCTCTGATCTTTACCTCTGATCAGCTACAGAAACACAGAACCTCTGTTATATTTGTCTTAGTTTATTTTCTCAAATTAAAAGCTACACATTAAAAATCTAATCTGTTTGAGGAGATTAAATATAGATACTGTAGGACAATAGTCTGCATGGTCCAGACCAGCAGTGGCAGACAGGGTGATGACCTTATCAAGCCAGCCGGCGGATATATGCTCACTATCTGGGTTGTTATTCAGCACAGATTACTTTTTGTATTTAATAAACATTTTTGGGGTCTTAAAAAGTGTATGGAGGTCTTTCACAGACATTCATAAAACTCTTAGACTCTTAGACGTAGTACTATTACTTTTGAATCCTTGTCTGTTTCCAACTAGGCTCGCATCTTATTACATACTGTTTGGGTTATTGGAGCATAATGTAATATAAAGATACTCCTACTGATCTTGTGTTCTACTGAGGTTTTTTAGGGTGGCATCGTCAATTAAGTATTTTAGGGGTCTTTAGGGATCTTGGGGGGCGGACACTCAGCACATCTCTGATCTTCAGGAGCAGCTACAGAAACATAGGACCTCCGTTTCCCCTCGAGTCGTTGGTGTGCAGCCAGTGAGTCGAGTAGGAGGAGCTGAGCTCGGATTGCACCTCCAGCCTTGCCCAGCACACTCGGAGTGAGAGTCAGTGTGAGATCACGTCCTTGCAATGCGGTCGCTGGAGAGTCGACTGTAGCGCTACTTCTCCACATTTCCGACTGATTCACGGCTCGGACTCGCTGTGGAATAGGAAACCTTCCGCTCTACTGTGTTTACCCGTGTACTGGCTCGCCGTAACGATGGATTTCAGCCTTACTTAGCTAGAACATTTCTCCCAACCCCTCGTTGGGCTCACGTTTTTTTTTTTTTGGGACTCCTCGCTTTCTTCTGGAAACCTCTCGTCTCTCTCCTCCTCAGCCTCGCTTCTTTGGACGGAGAGCGCATGAAATCGAGGGAGATGTGGGGCAGGAACGATTTCGAGGATGGCATTGATGCTTACAAGTCAGGTACGATGGCCAGCACTCGCCTACGTGGGGACAGATGGACCGGCTGTGCGGTCCAGTGTGACTGGAGATTAATTCGCCTCCCAGTAAAATCTCGCTGTGTGACTAACGGTATCTTTATTGTTAGCCGAGTTAGCATACGAGCTAACGTTAACTCCTCACGAAGCCGCTGTGGGACGCGCTGTTGGGCAGCATATTATATATTCGGTGGTCGTTTTAATGGTGTACTATGATTTGTCTGCTTGAAGTTGTGATAGCTGGCAAAGGAGGAGGTAATTATCACGGTGAACTGGCAGTGAATTCGCTAACCGTAACCGTTTTAGCCTGTTAGCACCAGCCTCGGTTTCTCGGAGGGAGCTGCTCGTGCTGGCGTTAGCTGCTCATATTAGCGCTAAAATAAGGTGTTAACTTGCTTACAGCTAGTATTTATCCTTCCTTACACTCTTTATAACAACACTGGATAAAATTTAATTTAAAATTCAATCACGTTTACTTGTATCTTATTAGTCTGCATGTATCTTCTACTGCCCCTTGTATTTTATAAGGGTTTTTCTTCCCGGAGACCTCATTTACAACAGCCTAAAGGGGAACTCCACCATGTTTCCAATTTTTTCTGAGTAATTTTGTCCTTGGGATGTAAAGAGTCACTCGGTGTAAATAGAGAGAAAGGTAGAGATTCAGGTTTATTTAGATTATTTAGGTTGTGATGGGAACCAGGAGTTGCCTTGTCTTCAGTACAACTCTAGTCATTTTATTTACAATCCAGAACCACCAGAGAACCTACTCATGTGTTTTAAGTTGGGAAGCACTGATATCACTTTTTTCTTACCGATACCAGCTTTTCAGGTATCTGCCGATACTGAGTACTGATACCGATACCAACTATGACTTAAATGCTCCATATATGGCTGTAAATCCTAATATTTATAGTGTTCCACTTTTTTATATGTTGTATTTGTATATGTCTTATCCTGAATAAGATATAATAACCTTGAAGAAACACCATTTACTGGTTGAGTAACTGAACATTAAAAAGTTTCAGAGCTATGAAAAAATAATAATTGCCACAATGCAGAAACATGTGCAGCCATTTAGTCAATAAGCTTCATGCCGTATCGGTATCGGTGCAGCACTAGTTTTAAGCAGTGTTAATGATTTGATTTTTCTTTTAGGGTCTGTTTGGCCTTAAAACACTTGGAATGTAACTCTACGCCAGGAATGGGTTGAAAAAATATAGATCATAATACATTTCAAGCCAAAACTATCATGCAGTAATGTGTCAATTGTTTTTCTCCATGATTTAAACGCAGCAGCTTCTCTTTACATTGTGTGAACGTTTTATGATGTATGGAGCAATAGAAGTGCTCCAGAATTGCTTGGGATGAAGCCTCTTAACCTTAACGTGCATAGAAAGTGAAGAATGTCTTTGCACTTCTCTGTAAAGCTCCTATTTTAGATGTGCTTGTTTTTATTAGGACAGCAATAATATATATGACCATTTCATGTTATAACTTGTGAGGGAGCTGTTCGAGGCATTAGCCTCTCTATATCTCTCTCTCTCTCTCTGAAGAGGTCTGGTTCCTATCACCACTACTGTAAATAGTTCTGACTCGACAAGTTTCTCTGGAACAAAGCATTTGACACCAAAGTGCTGTAAATGACTTTGCTTACATCGCAGCCAATTAATTATGCTGAATTCTTTAAGGTGCCTTTATGTGCAGCTGTTTATTTGTAATGAATTTGTAAAGACACAAACCCTCCAGTGTCCAATTCAGTACTGCTTACTGCTGTGTAATCCCTCTGTCTGACAGGACCGGATCTCTTTGCTTTAGAGCCTGGACTAAATTGGTCCAGCGTCACTTATCTACATAAACTCCATGTACAGATAGAAATCAGTGGTAGTTTCAGTTCAAGACAGGAAGGTTTGGTGGAAGTAAAACTCGCTCTTATCCATCAGTCTGCTTGACACATTCCACTACTTGGCTGAGAAGAAGTTGTTGAGTCCGTTTGGTCACTCCTCGTAGATTTATTTCTGTACTAAAAGCATGTCGCAGGAGGATGTGTGGCCAGCCTGTTGCGAAGTTATGTTAAAGGGGATTTGTCCAGATGGGCCAGTAGCCCAGTTTGGAAAACGTCTTGGTATATACAGGGCCACTGGGTTTAATGTACTGTGCTCTGCGCTCTGCTGTAAGTGCTCACATGATTTAGTGTCCTAGATGATTTAGTTGTAGTAGAAACTTTCTTCTTTCATTCCTGTCGGGGCTGGGAGGTGGATGCTGCTTCATGCGAGGGCTGGGAGGAATTGATAGTCAGTGTCACAAAGATTGATCAGATGATATTTGTAGAGATGGACCGATAGCTGATCCTTAAGTATACATCAGTACCAAGTACTGATATGGATTCTGACTAACCTGTAAGTCACTGTATTTATACACTTAAATTTACAAATATTATATGCTTAAAAAAATCTGTTTTTGTTTGTTTACTATATATTTATTATGCATGCATTGTATTTACTGTTATATTATTAAGAATACGAACCATGTTTAACAACTTCAGTAAATCTGGAACATCTTTATTGTGTTAAAGTTAAAACCAGAATGAAATAGTATATAGATAAACCTGTGGTGTGTACATGTTGGCGCCCAGCAGCTTCTCTGGCTCGGCAAAAACAGAGCTGTTGTTTCACATCCAAATTTCTCAAGTTTTTGTCTTATACGTGTGTCTTGTTCACTTTTGCCTACATCTCTGAGGACTGACTCTGCTGGAGTTAGTTAATTTAATAGTTAGTTAATAGAAGGTTTTTCCTGCTTGCTTAAAGCAACAGACCACGAGACCACACTACTAAGTGTTAACGCTGATTGGTGGAGACGCACTGCAGGCAGGGCTAGTAGACGCACTACCATGTCCAATGCTTTGTGGTGTCATTATTGCTGTTTAAGTGCCATATTGATGCTAATACAGATATGGGTGCCATATCGGTGCAGTGCAGAGCTGCAGTAGCTTCAGTTGAATGAGCCATTTTTTCGCTTTTCACACAAAAGAACTCTTACATAGAGCTGTAAATTGGACACAGACCAGAAAATAATCAAGCACAGTTAATAATGCACTTTGCAGTTAACTTTGAGGTCCTGGAAACCTTTAATAAAGTGTACAAAACAGAATTAAAAACCTAAACCTCTAGGCAAGAAAGACACCAGTATGTTATAAGTTTTATGTTTTATATCGTTGCTGTCCAAAGGAAAATATGTATCCCTTTTTTATTTTTCCCCTCTATTTGAATGCAGCACCTGCTGTCTATATTGTGTTTTATGACTAATGGACCATTAGGAATCTTGTTCCATTAACTTACATTTAAAGTAAAGACTCCTATAAAGTTCCAGTTTCTGAGACACCCGTTTTTAATTGGACAGTGACGCTATGGCCTTTTTATGTCAGTATCATACGCCAATGTCACCATGTACGGATACAGCCTTTATATGTATATATTGACTATTTACTATATATATATATATATATTGCCCTGACCCTACTCCAAGATTGTCACACTGAATTGTCTGAAACCCAGTAAATAAAGGCAGATGTATCACCCCAATATCTGACTGTCTTGCTGTTTTAAGCAGTTTTAAAAAGCAGAACTATTTTAGTCTTGAATGAACATGCTATGGTTTGCTGTCCTCTTACCCAAGGCAAACGCTCAAGGCACAGTATGTACACTTTGTTGATTTATGGCCCAGCGAAAGCTTTAGTGATGATTTGGTGGTCTCAGAATTTTGCTGACACAAACTTTTTTGCCAAGAACTTTTCTGTCTTTACCACTCAAGATGCAGCAAAAAAGCATTTGCACAAGGAAAATAACGCACCCCAGTATCTACATAACATGACGGTCTGATTCTATTCAAACCAACACCAGTTACTCTATACGAATATACGTGTGCACTAATGTTATTGTGTAACTCTGACCATAACAAAAGTCCTGATACCTTTTCTCCCTGCTGGCTGGTCCCAAAGAGGACAGACTTAATGACTGTCTAACCGGATTACACCCTAAAATAGATTAGGTTAGCAGATAAAGGGGACATGCTCTCCAGTGGAAGAGCTGCCACTTGGATCTGTGTTTCTCACCTGAGTTTGTCCTTCTTTTGTCCTGGTTAAGGATTTGTTAGGAATGGCAGCTAAGGTCAGGGCGAGTGAGGAAACTGTGGAATTGAGTCTTGGGCAAGTTGGGTTGTGGATGTGTAGCAACAGTCTTTTCCCCACTCCACTTCTTCTCGTCATGTTTTCTGGACTGATTGTGCCTTGTGTTAGTCATACTTAGAGTAAGACATTGTGCAAACCTATTCATTTAGACTAACCAAGCCATATGTTATATTTTTGTTATCTAGAAAACATCATTTAAGATTTATGTTATGAATGTGTATGTGTTTAGTACATTATATATACCAGCACTACTTAGTGTTCGACACTGTTCATTTAGCTTAACTGACCAAGCCAAAGGTTTAATTTTGATTTCATTTATTGATTTATTTTGTTGGTTTTGTTTTTTACTATATATGTATTGATTTTAATTTTTCTACATCATTTGAACATGACAGCTGCCGTTTACATTGTTTAACTTCCATGATAAATAGACCAATAGAAATGTTTTAAAATCACTTAGAAAAATTCTGGGTTTTGGCCTCTCCTTAAAGTTACTATTACCTTAAAGTTACTATTTTAGAGATACTTGTTAGTTATATATATAATGTATATTCTTTTTTTCTTCATTTTTTCTCTTCTTTCATTTGTTTGTTTATTTAGTTTATTCATATTTATTTATTCATATTATTATTATTATTATTATTGTTTATTTCTTTTTTTCTTTCTTTTTTCTCTCTCTTCTTTTTCCTCTCATTTATTGCCAGGCCTGGCTGAATAAATAATAAAAAAAAAATAAATAAATAAATAAATAAATATATATAAATATATATCAACATTAAAAAGAATAGGCTATAGAAACCTATAGAGCTGTTCTTGTAAAAGCACATAAGGGCATTCGGATTATCATTCCAATTGCGAAAATTGCCAGACATGACCGGTTTAAAAAAGAAAAGATACTTGTTTTTAATTGGGAAGCGACTATATATATATATATATATATATATATATATATACACACACATACACAGTCACACACACCAATTTATCTTTATGCCAGTATGACTCCGGTATGATTGTGTGTCCATAGTTTTTGTTGCAAATCACAATGATTATTTCACAAGTTTAGACTGTGCCTTCGGCATACAGTGGTAGTAAGAAGGAAGACTGGTTGAGAAAGGGTGTAGAGCTCTGAGAACAGATTCAGATTAGTTCAGAACTGTGGTGTAATGTGAAGCTGTAAATGTTCTATGACTCTGTGATGTCTCAAACGGCGCATAAGATTCTAATAGTGACATCGTATGACCGTCCTCGGCTTCCGCTGGTCATGCTGTTCTTGTTTAGTGTCTTTGTGCTGTGTGTTTGCGCTGGTGGCCGTGAGCGCAGTCTCTGTGGTGACCGCGACCTCTGTTTGTTGTTAAGGTTCGAGCACGTCCTCTCCTGGATGGGTCCCAGGCTGTGAGTCAGCATGGCAAGGCTCTTCCTCCACCACCACCAGCAGTAACCGCGGGAGACGTCATAGCGCCGCCTCGGACAGCGGCGACACAGGCATTGGCACATCCTGCTCTGACAGTGTAGAAGGTAAGCCACAGTCATGTCACTGACCTCTAAAAAGCACCAGACTGCTGATTGGGTGAACACCTTTTAGAAGAGATGTTATCGATTGCTCGTCGTTGCTCTTCACAGCTCAGCCTGTCTTTAAGTGGACTTTACAGATGAAGTCTATTTACGAAAAGCATGACCCAACTCTTTAAGCTCTGAGTCAGTTGGGCAAAGCCTGAGATAGCATCTTAGGCATCTTAGGGAAATGGTCCATGCACAACAAAAGTAGACCATTTCCTGTTCTTGTTGGGGGCAGCTTGGTCAGCAGTTGTCTTTTCTTTGTTTGCTTTTTTAAACTGAGCCTTGTTCCAGGCAGGGATGACATATGATGTGAAAGCTAAAAGCCAGCACTGATGACTTGTTTGCAAAGATGTATATTTGAAAAACTTTAGGCTTCCAGGCTTTTCTGTTTTATCTTTCCACTGTAGAAGTATTGAGCCTTCTTATTCAACAACACTTGCCACTGAGCCCTCAATCCTGCTAGTAATGAGTCTAATATTATATATGCACACAGTTTGTTTTCATGGACAAATAGACATGCTCCAGAATAGCTTTAAAAAAAATCTGGTTCTATTGATTTACATTAGAAGTGTTTTTTTGTCCTCTCCTGTAAAGTTGCCTTTTTGGAGGTACTTGTTTTCCTTTGGACAGTGATGATATGCACTATTATTAATATTACACTTAGAGATGGACCGCGTTTTTGAGGCCGATTCTGTTCGCCGATCACCTTTCAGCGCAATCGGCTGATAGCCGATACCAATCGAGGGTGGGGCTGTATGCCACAGCAGGGCTACATGTAGTTATTAGCGCAAGCAAATCATAAAACATGGTCTTAACTGGTTTATTACCATTTTTAATGAGCTCACGTGAAACAGCATAATAATATTTTAAGCAAACTAACAATAAATAAACAAAGTAAATCAAACAAATATCCCCAATACTGCAATCATTAAACTTAGACCCTTAATTTAAAACTAAAAAAGCTAGTTAAATAAATGCTGTAAAAACTGCAGTCATTAAACGCAGACTCTGTTATTTTAAACTAAACTGTAATCGGTAAATGTAGATCTTGAATTGTTGCTGCTGTTCTGTTAGTACCGGTCAGATCTGGTCTGTAGGTGTTCTGGGTTGTTTGTTTTGTGCTAGCTGTGCGTGCTAGCTCTGCTGTTTGCTGATACTCACCGTATTCAGCCGTGTGGTGTTCTCTTAAAGTGCCATATCAGATTAGTAGTGTTAAATGTTTGTCTTGGTTCCCCAACGAGACACTTTGATTTGACACATTTTACAAAATGCCCTGGATGTTACATGCGGTAACAAACTGCCAGACGGACAACATGTTTTCTATCAGCACATAAACTGTTTTCACGAGACGGCTGCTTTAGTCAGTCTGACGAAAATGAAAGGATATGTATTAACACCTAGTGGTTCAGATGGGAATTGCAGGGAGCTGGCAGGAGGGGGTATTAACGAAACGCTAGCTGGAAATAGGGAAATGAGGCTCATTTGTTTAACGTCATCCATTGGCTCTTGGGATCGGCTAAATTGAAGAAATATCAGCCAATCACCAATCGCATATTTTAATTAAAAATCTGATAGCGATACATAGCCGATCGATCTTTCCATTTCTAATTACAATACAATGCAGGAGTATAATTTACAATATGTTGCTACTGTATTATGTTGTACTGCAATACTACTGTACAGTAATACATTGCTGTAAAATACATTGTAATTTTGACATTTATTACTGTGCACTAACATACAATGTATTATTATATTAGTTATAATATGCACTGTCAGCATATTACAGAAATCCTATTCACATCAGATATCCATGTACCAATGCTGCTGCCCAGTCACTGAATGTTTTAAGTCATTCCTTATTTGAGGGTGATGTTTGTGTACAATTGCAAAATTCAGAAAAACTAATCATTTTAATAATGCTTTGCTTGTGTGCTGCATGCGTATCTAAAAATAGGCAAAATTATTATATATCTTTGTAATATGATCTCATTCTCTGATTTCCCCTCCAGTCACTGTTCTTAACTGCTTTAGTATAGTGGTAATGGTTTTAAGGCTCTTAGAACAACTCTGTCATGCACATGGTTGTCAAAACAGTGCAATCTGTTTCTTACTGTGAGGCTGCGTATTACATTAAAAGGCCAGAACTGAGGTGTGGCCACCTTGTTAAGTTGATGTTTTTGTCCAGACTTTGTTTGTTAAGTTCTCCTTTAGCACTTCTGCATTTGCTGTTAGACAAACAACAGGGCAGATGTTCCTCCCCACGTGTCTCCAGTGCTTTGACTGTTGGATCCAAACAACAAAACAAACAACAACTGATCAGACCTAAAACATTTCAGACAAAAGACATTAAGCGTTTAGGCCACTAGCGCTCTATAAGCTGGAGTCGAAGTCATCTGAAAGCTTTGCTTTGTTTCTGTAATTAGTTCAGGCCTGTAGTATAAATATGCATCGTTCTGTGCACATCAGAAGAGTCTGTGGAAGCAGTACAGTCCCTGTTGGACGTTGCTTCTGTTTGCCAGATGCTGGCTGAAGAGCAGGGTGGGTTCTCTCTCTCTGTCGTACTCAATGTTTACCCAAAGGAGGGATGGTTACTGTAGGAACCCCCTGAGCTCTTCGTGGCTAGAGCACTCATCGGTTGCTAATTGGTGCTGGGTACGATTTAAACTACACACAAAACATTGTGTCCTCACCTTGTCGTGGTCTGGCTCTAACTGGGCAGCTGTTGTCATCTTGCATGTTGGTCCTCACCTGCCTCCATCACTCTGTGTGTCTCTTACCGCTGTGTGAAAGTGGGTCCAGTGTTTTTGTAATACTACAACATGATAAATGATTCAACACTATTAACTTTCAATACTTTGAAACCAAAGCTGTTCTTTAGTGTCGTTGTCTAATGCTGTAGTCACAACCTGACATGGTAGTCACAATACAGTAATAGAATATAATACAGTATGATGGACTGTGCTGCAGTGTATTATTATTATTATTATTATTATTATTATTATTAGGGCTGGCACGAATACCAGTTTTTAAGCTCCAGATATTCAGCACTGATTGGTAGAGCATATTGAAGCCTTTTTTTTTTTTTAAAACAAACAAATAAAAAGATAAAGAAATGTATTAATGTACAAAAAAATGAAAGGTAGTGACAAAATGTAAACAAGAAAAATAAACACTTTCTGTAAACATGTTCTGTAAACAACAAACTTTTAATAGCTTCGAAAGAAATTACAATTCATATATTATAGACTACAGAGAAGCTTAAACAAATGCCAAGCAAACGAAAACAATACCGACTAAGAAATTTAACAATGGAACAGGAGTAGCACCCATCATAGCAAGAGCACATGTTAAAAATAAAGTTCAATAATAAAATGAATGACCTTAAACACAATAATGCAAACTCCTTGAATTATTATAGTTATTTTCGATAATACCAAATTGAAATGTTTAACAAGCTAATAAAAGTATTGCTGCTAAAATAGTCAGCAGCGCAGCACACAAAAACATTACACTTTGAATGAAAATAAAAAAATGTAAATGCCTAGAATAACAAAGTGTAGTAAATTTAACAAAATAGCAGCATAGCTTAAAAAAAGAACTCTTTAAATATATCACAATACAATACAGTTTTGATGCTGTTTTTTATTGCAGTACTATTGTAAATATTATGTATCAGAAATATTTTGTAGTATTGCACTAGTATATTTAATTAGTATTCCTCACCTCTAGATGTGAGTATAGAAATATACTGCGTTTGTCATTTAGATGTAGTGACTAGTTTCCATTTGCGTTTCGTGTCATTATGCTTTGTTAATAAGTGCGTCTGCTGTCGACTGCTTTGTGACTGGTGGAGCTTTAGTGTTTGACTTAGTGTTTGACTTTAGATCCAGCATCTATCAGCCTAGAATTAAAAATCTCCCAGCTTGTGTTGTTCACGTGATGGTTTACAGCTTCTTAGTATATCCAGAATCTGCTTAAAATTGCATTTTACTGTATACGGACTTCTTGTGACGATGTACATGTTGCTTTGGCATAGTATCAGTTTTTTTTTTACTTAGCATTGTATCGACACTGAAGTTGAAATTCTGATATCACGACCACCTCAGTGCTGGGGGAATCGATGTCTGGCAGTCTGCGGGCTCCAGGGAAGCCCTGCTCAAGCTTGGCCTGCTGATGAGTCCAGCCTCTGGCTCGTTCCCATTGATCACAGCACGTGTACCGGAGTCTTAATTGATCTCATTATCGCCTGAAAAATCAGTGGATAGGTGACTGCAGAGAGCCAGGATCAAGGTCATGTGCAGAGCCGTAGGCTTCTTCCTGCAGTTCATGGTCTCATGTTTACTGTGATTGTGCTCTTGCTGAAGCTTGTGACATGAAGGAGGTTTATCCAAAACTGCTTGTTTTTTTTTTTTTTTTTTGTTTTTTTTTCCCTTCCTCAAGCATGTGTTTCAGCTCTTTGTGAGCTATCATCCGCGGAGATCAGGGCTGAAACAGTCAGCGAAAGCTGGCCCCAGAAGTAGGGCAGATCAGCCATGAAAATGTCTGTAATCGCTGCGTAGGAAGAGGAGCTGTGATATCACTGAATGGTACGGAAAGCATCCATCCTGTGGCAGAAGGAGATCCAGAAAGAGGAGTGAAGTAGGCCACTGTTGGTTCATAAGTGAAAAATAATTAGGCTATAGTGTGCTATCTTTACTTTCTGCCCGAGGCTGGTTTTGTTTTCCCTCCTGCAAGTTCGTCAGTGAAACACTGAGACAGCAGTTCCTCTCAAAAGACGACTGTTTGACTTCTATCAGACTTGCTGAATAAAGAGCTCAGGATGGTCTAACAGAAAAGGTATTACACGTGTTCTTTAAGAATAAGCCTCTTTTTATATCTCGGGGTGCTCGCTGGTATTTCTGAGGCTCTTTCTTCCAAAAATCTTCCCGCTGGGAGGAATCGTGCGTGCAGACGCAGCGGCTATAATCCACACGAAAGGGATGTTATTCTGGGAGCCACCGCATAATCACTAGCCTACATCTAGTCTATGGTTTGCGATTGGTTTATCCCCCCCATCGGACTCCATTTTCCTTCCTGTGCTCTGGCATTCACTGGCAGGAGCAAGTCTGAAGTGGGCAGTAGCGCTGTTCCTTTTTAAATTTTTTTTTTTTTACATGTTTTTTTTTGGGGGGGGGGGGGGGTTCAACTCAAATCTCTAAAGTACAGTACTAAAGTGCTTAAGCTGTTATCATAGTCCGACGTCATCTTTCATTTATTGAATTTCTAGTCAGGATCGTTATTAAGTACAAGTAGAAAATGACACTGTCTTGCTGAACGCTGTTGGAAGGGCCTCCTCCTCACCAGCCAGCTCTCCTGTCCATTTGTGCCAACTGCAACACCCTCATTTACATTACAGGGCCATCCAGACTGTTTCAGCTCACTCCCACTTTTCATAAAGCCTCAGAGTCAGACTGCCTCAGTCAGAGACTGCCTCTACCTGTGCAGTTTCTAAACTATTCAGCTTTTCTTTGATATTTAGTTTATTAAACGGTAAATACTGTTTGACCAGAGGAGGATGGGTCTCCCCTTGTGAGTCTTGGTTCCTCCTAAGCTTTCTTCCTCCAGTCTGAGGGAGTTTTTCCTTGCCACTGTCTCCTCTGGCTTGCTCACTTGGGGATATATATGTTATATGTCTGTTTTTAAACTTCTGTAAAGCTGCTTTGTGATACGTTTGTAAAAAGCGCTACACAAATAAACTTGAATTGAATCTAATTAAATTGAACACTGGGGCCTCAACAACTATAGTCCTAGCCACGAGCACTCCAGCCATACGTAGACGAGTAGTTTGGTATTTTTAGTGAGTTAACCTGGCCACACCGTCAGGATTCTGCCAGTTGCTATTTTCACAATGCAAATAATCCCAAACACATTGTGTGATGTTGACGTCTGGACTCCGTGGTGGTCAGTCCATTGTTCTGAGAACACCAGCGGCTGCTTTGATTGGTTTGCATACGGTCTTATTTTAAGGGCTTCTTGAACAGCTACACATCCTTTAGACACATAGCGCTGAGGTGTCGTCTCACAGTGAAAGGATGGACAGAAACACATGTTGATGTTTTCAGAACTGGCGCTTGATTGTCTCCTCTGTCTCTGATAAAAGCTTTAACTGGTGTTTATCTGATGGGAACCGTTTTGGTGGTCTCAGTTGTTAGGAGTCCTGTGTTTACTGTTTATTTTAACATATTGATTCTTTGTGAAAGTGAATTATCTTGTATCCAGTCTTTCGCCTATAACTTGCTGGACATTTCAGTTGCTAATTGAATAAATCCAAAGGTGATCTCTGACTTTTGCACAGCTGTTTGGTAAACGTGTTTAGACGTTGTGAATATTGCTTTGAACTCTTTTATATAACATGATTTTTTCATATGCTCAGTTTAGGCCGACGCCGGTTATTCTCCTCAAGTGAATTGCATAATGAGACGGCGTCCTCATTCTGCTTCATTAGTAACTGCAGTGTATGTCTAAGCCTGGGGACACGTCCCGCATTGAGGTCACTCCGGTTTGTCCAATTCTCAGTCACATCAGCGCAGATGACCCAGGATGCATAGAGAATCCCTATGTCCCAATCCTATTGGCTAAAAAAGGCTTGTGAATTCGGCAGATAGAGTTCCAGACACAGTGTTGTTTTACATATAGGTCAACCCAGCAAGCACGTTAGACTGTCTGCTGAACATGCAGTGAGCGCCGTTTGATGTGTGTAGTCAACCGAAAGTGGTCGGTAATCTCTGGCGAATAGCCCATCAGATGCAAGACATTCTGAGACTTGTTGTGAATATTTTGGTGGGGGATGTTACAGGCAGCTTGATATGAATGAGCAGTGTATATACAGACCACCGAACCAACAGTGGATGTTTATTTACATGCTTTTGAGGTGCTTGTCGTCTTAAGTCTTCCTAACAACCTATTACATTGTAAGAGTACTCGTCTTTGACTCTTGTTTAACCCTGAAAAATGAAGCTGAATCATTTTCTTGTAAAGCTGGAGCTTATTTAGCAGTTATTACCAGTAGCAGTCATTAAATTATTATATAGAGTTTACAATTTTTATTACTTTCCATTAGGTGTGTGTGATATATATCGTATATGATAATGTCTTAATTGCTGTCATCGAGAACGCTGCTGACTGGGAACACAACAAAGATCAGAGCACCTCGACTCTACACGCTTTGGTACAGGCTGCCGGTAGTGCGCATTATTTAAGAGTGCCCATACTGTGTGCTAGCATAGGCTAAAGCTAACATAGCTGCCTAAATAACACACCTAAAGCTGAAAATGATTGACATGCAGTTTTTTATTTAACACTAGTAACACTTGAAGATTCTAGGAAAGTAGAAATGGAGGTGCTGAGTCGTGATACTGCCATTTTTCTATTTTTTCCTTATTTTCTATTCATCATTTTTTAAGTCTTTGCTTCAGACAGGAGCTCTGAGCATTAGCACTCAGTGAGAGTAACAAACTAATTCCATTACATCTTTAGTGTTAATGTTTTCAGGTGTGGGTGATATGGTAAAAGTATAATATTCGCGATATATCAGGCTTCCCAGTGTTTCTCTTTTCGAAAAACTGGGTAACTGGGACTGAAAAACAAGAACCAGTAGTTCTTATAAATAATATAAGAATAAATTCAATAATGTTTGTTCATTTATACGTGCTGTGTAGGGCTGGGTATCGCCACTGATTTCCCGGATCGATTCATCCCGATTCACAAGGTCCCAATTCAGTTCGATTTCCGATTCGATTAAATTCAATTCAATATCGATTCATTTAGGGATATTTCAGTTACAATAATATGTTTTGTTTGAATATGAAAAGAGATTTTCAGATAACTGATGTGGTAAATATACAAGGAACACTCAACCTACCATTACTAAAAACATTACATATTATATATTTATATAACGTCATGGTTTCTGAATCCAAAATGTAGCCAGACATCTGCTTTCAAGGGTGGGGGGGGGGCTGGAATGCTTATTTTAAAGATCAATCTCTGGTTTATACGAATCGATATCGGGTTATTCAAATGAAGATCGATTTTAATCAAAAAAAAAAATTTTTTTAAGCACACCCCTAAGTGCTGTGTTTTATTTAAGTTGGTTAAACAGTACTAATTTGTACTCACATTACAATTAACAAGCCTTCTGCAAATGCTGCTGATGTCCATGGTATGTTCAGAAGAGTATGTATGTAAGAGTGACATAACAGTGTATGTTGTTTTGTTGCCCAACCATAACTTCACATGCATTTCTTGGTGAATTTGTTGCACCTAATTGATCGTGTAACACTGCTTATCGTCCCTATCGCCCCAAAAACCAACTTGCAACTTTAAACAGCGTGTTGTTTGTCAAGGTGAGCTTTTAGAATCTCCTTTCTCCAAATCTGCTGCTTAGGTGACCTAGAACAAGCAGGAAATTCCTCTAGTTTTGAACCAGGCCACCTCCTGACACAAGTCACTAATTATACATCACTGTGGCAGGAGTAGCTTCCTATAATTACCCCTGGGGTGCCTGTGGCTCCATTCGGGTGTTCCTGAATAACGAAGGCAGGAACACGGCTTCATTCTTGGTTAAACCTCTCGAGTCCATGTGGATCTGATAAGGGGGATGGGAAAAGATTAGGATGTTCACTTTCAAACTGTTAGGCAAATTCATTATCTGCCTGTTGCTGTACTAACAGCCAAACCCTGCCTCCTGTCAAGCTTGGGAACAGTTTAAGGACGTGGAAGTCATAACAGAAAGGCTTCCATCTCATGTTGGCCCTCTTAGTCATTAGTCTGCTGATGGATCTGCTCGCTGATCTCCTCGTCTTATTTTGGTTCGTGAAGACATCCGTTTCCACCGATCGCTTATGCAATGCAGGTTGAGCGCAGGGTCATCAGCAGGGTATCAGGTTGCAGCGTGAGGACGGCCGGTGATGAAAGGCGACCTAAGCCACATGACTTATTGGCCGAGAATACACATGAGATGGCCAACCACATGTGGGCAAGCATGCCGAAGATGCTTTTAACACAACCTATAAATACTGCTTCCCAGAAGGAGAGGCCAAGGCCCATCACATTCATTTCTTTTATTATTCTCTATTGTTGTGCATCAACAAGCACCAGTGACTTATCTATCCTGAGCCGGTACAGCACAATTTCAAGCACATATAGATAAAGCACCTTGACCTGGTTCTGGGACCATCATTTGGAAAAGATCTGCCCCTTCCTCTCAGCCAATGATGTCTACCAGCTCCTCAGACCCTGCTGTGGATTTCCCTCCTAAAGTCCTTGCTACAGTGCTTTGGTAAAGAGGTTAACATAATTAAGGAGGGGTTGAGGGGGACCGGTCACCAAATCCATCTCTGATCCCTATCTAATATGCTTTCCCAAGAGGAGCATCAGCAAGAATCTGTTCTCTCTAAATGAGATTTGAGGTAGATTTGCTGTATGCTGAGTCTGATTAGCCAGTTGGGAGTCGCTCATTACCACAGGGCCGTGAGCGGGGGGTAATGTGGTTAGGCAGTGATTGAGGTGGGGGGTATTGTTTGGGTTAGTCCTTCTTTGCCCTGTCCTCTATAACCCCCACCCTGGAACATATTGACACACCAGCTGCTCCATACCCATCTGACTAATGATAGGTTTAAGTACTGAACAAGGAAAGGGTTAGCAGTTGGAAAATATCTCCACCCCGTCAAGGCTGGGCATTAACGGGTGCTTGATTGTTGTAGATGAATAGCCGTCTGTAATAATAGACTGTTATAACTACTTTACTTGTCTCGCCCTTTATATATGTATGTATATATTTATATATACACACATATACATATTATATATGTGTTATGCATATAAGGGCGAGACAAGTAAAGTAATTATAACTTGTTTATTGTAACATGAATGACTTTTATATACATCTACATTCTTTTCTTTCACATGTTCACGGTAACAGTTTCCCATTTGTATGCAGCAGTGTAATCAGTAAAACAAGGCATAGGAATATTTAAAATAATAATTTGTCATATGATAAATAGGCAGGTTTGCTTCATTGGCTGAAATGTTTTCTAACCATGCTTTGTGATGACTACACTGCTGTCAAAGGCAGTGTTTTCACAAGGAATGTAGTTATAACTAGTGTTACCGATACCGAAGCCAACAGCATGTCCACAGTGTGGGAGTATTCCTCCGTTGAGATGGGCTGCAAAATTTGTAATGGCAGTGTTTCGAGGGATGGCATGACCAGCAAAGACTTCAATACCTCAAATTTAATGAAGCATTTAAAGCGAAACCACGTCAAAGAACACAGCGACTTCATTCTATCAAGCACAAAGAAGCAAGCTAGCACAACATATAAAAAGTGGAACACTATAAATATCAGAATTTATAGCTATATATCGAGCATTTAAGTCAGAGTTGGTATTGGTATCGGTACTCTGTATCGGCAGATACCTGAAACGCTGGTATAGGTATTGGTATCGGTATTGGTAAGGAAAAAGTGGTATCGGTGCATCCCTAGTTATAACAAGTGATTTGGGCACTCTACTGCATTCTGCCAGCATGTTTGCCTTTCTAGGTATCAGATAGTAACACATGGCCTTGTTTATTTGAAGCCGTTGATTGAGGTGCCCTTTAGCTACACCCTGTACAATATCAGTTAAAGAGAAGTTTGCTTTGTCTATATATGGCCCCATTGTCTGCACGGTGCTTTTCATTTTTAATGTGTTTGCCTTGTTTGTAACTGTTCCTATGAAGCTGTGTTGTAACTATCAGAACTCGTATGCTTGATCTTAGTGCCTGCATATCTCTGACTGCTGGCGAGCCTTACTCTGGTGTCTCCTTAACCTCAAACCGGGCTTGATTATCCAGTATGACTAGTAGTTCTGGACTGGTGACTTGTGGCCCTGTAGATAGGTGGCAGTTAGTGTAACAATAAGACTTGGGAATTGTTTGTGGAGTAAATCACTCCAAAAACTCCAGCTCTGATTAAAAGCCAAAGCCTTTTCCCCCCAGTTCTTTAAACGATTTGGGGAAAACAACTATGATTGATTATTTTCTGTAAAATGAGGTCCAGACCGAGTTCTTTTGGTCAAGATAACCAGAAATGCATGTTGTTTGGTTTAAGGCTTATATGCTGTGCTAGACTGTCAACTGTAGTTGCAGTAATTACATAGTCACTGCACATTGCTTCTGAGTAGTCTAACTAATCTACAGGCACTGTACAAGCTGTGATGTTAGGTTAGTGTTTCCTGTTTAAAACAACATTATTCCTCAATATTGACTGTTTGCACACTGCTCCCTTTTAAATTGTGATTTTTTATATAAAACCAATTAATCTTTCAGTGCTACTTTCAGTGAGCCTTATTCTTGGTATGTTTTAAAATTTCATTCGGTCCCATTAAATGTATTTAAATATAAAATTGACTCATTGTTTTTTAATAGTGAATGTTAGACATGTGTGTTTTATTTGTCTGTTTGTTATATATTTGTGTGCATGTATTATATATCTGTAGTAGGAACTGCAGTGGTGTATTTAAATAATTTTAGCTTTTATTTGGGAGCATTTAATTGACTAAGGTGTTTTGGGGTGATTCGGATTTGTACCCCTTGAAATGCCTCAGGTCTCTATGGGTCTTCTGTATAAGTAAATGAATGAATAAACATTCATCATGTGAACAAAATTCAAATGAAGGAAAATGATAACTATAGTCATTCTGATGGTGTGCTGCCACTGTGCTGGACTGAGGCGCTGAATGTTGCTGATCGTTTGGTGTTCGGACAGTACAGTTTCATCAGCTGGTATAATGAATGGCATGTATATTCTCAATGCATTGTCACAGTTTTGCACTGCGAGATCATGATTAGTTACTACACCCTTGCAAATGAGTGGTTTTAACAGATTTTTGACAGAACCACCAGTTGAAACGTCCTTTGCTCCAAAGAAGCAAAGTTTTATTCTCTGTCCCAACAAATATCTGAGGAAAATCTGCTTTGGAAGTCAGTCTGTCTGGACTGAGTACAGTGCCTTTTTTGGATAAGACAACAAACCAGGATCCTAATGTGTGGCCCGTGTGTAGCTTTCTAATTACACTTGGAGCAGAGCCACGTTCACATTTGGTGCCTCCAGCCTTGCCCTTTTAATTAATACGTGTCCCTGTGTCTTAATCCTAGCCCTTTAGAACGGCAGGCAAGGATATGAACGTGTGGGGGTGTGTACACGTGTGAAAGTCACAGCTTTTGGAGTCTCGGCGGCGAGGCAGCATTGAAAACTGGATTGTCCGTTGCATTGTATTGAAACTGGATTGCGGGATTGGGACTCTCGAGGAGAGTTGGTTCATTCTCTAAAGAATGTGTGGTTGGTTTGGAGGAGCTGACTCTGGGCCAGTGGTCTGGACAACTGGGTGATTGATATTAGATAGCACTTTGTCAATGCTTTCCACCTCCTTGTGGGTTCCCATAGAAATGGAATAGCCATCCTTTTCTTCTTCTGTTAAACGACTTGACTGGATCTGTTGTTTGTCTAAACAGTGCAGTGCTCTATTGCCTGACAAACCGAAGTGATTCTTCTCTTCAAATATAAATCTTCTGGCATGTACTGGACTTAAACAAGGTTTAATGAGCGTGTGCTCTGTTTTGGGAGTATTATTTTGGGCTCTGTACTAGTGCCTTGTATGTATAATACTGTAGTACTGACTGTTAAAACTCTCTTTTTATGAGGGGAAAGAAGGATGTTACAAATTACCGCTGTCATAGTTTTTACTTCAGTTGGAATCAGCAGCTGGCTTTGACATTGTATGAACATTTTATGACATATGGATCAGTAGAACTAGACCATATGTCTTGGCATATTGCTAAAAGTGTCCTGTAAAGCTCTTATTTAGAGATTGATCACCCAGAGTGGTTCAGCTGATCAGTCCCACCATTGTGTGAGTGATGCATTTTTAATTACTCACTTTCTCAATGATTTGGCTAAAAGGCCATTGTGTCTTTCTTAAATGACATTTTAAAAGGTCTGCTCTTCTAGATGGGTGGTTCAGGTGACAAACCTACTGTTAAACTGAAAGTAATGTTCATAGATAACCTTTCTACTCTGTAAAGAGAGAAACTAAAAACATCTATACTCCACAAATGGAATGATATTGTTACCTGGATGGTAACAGATACCAGATTTCATTCTGTGCACAATGTTTTCTTGAGAAAAAATGTCCCTCCAGAGACTGTGTACATTTGGATAATTACATATGGGGTAGGCCAAAAATAGATTAGCACCTCTGCTTGAATTTTGTGTTTCCTACACTGAAGTGTTTTGCCAAGTGAAGATCAGCATTTGAGTTAGCACAAGGTACATTTTGCAGCAGTGAACTTTCTAAACATAAACCTTTTTTTTTTTAAAACAGTGTAAGCTTGGTGATTTGTCTGACTCAACTAATCAATTAAAGTCAGCAGTGCTGTAGTTTTAGGGGGAGTCAGTGAAATATGAACAACAGTGTAAGGTTCTCATAATGTGACCTGCTTAATTGTGAGCTTTGGCTAATTTTGTGCTGTGCAGCTCATGGAGCTTGAAAACTGCTGTAGTCAACAAGAACCTTGAACAGTGAAGAATGATAGCATATTGTTTGAAAACCCTTATTATATAGTCACCTTTTATGTTAAATGTTGGTTTTATGTTGGTGTTATTTCTTTATTGTTTGCACTGTTGGACGTCTATCTATCTATCTGTCAATCTGTCTATACAGGTATCTGTACGTGTATCTATCTATCTGTCTATTCTGTAAACATCATTTTTTTTATATGAAACATATTAACCCCTGAATCCCATTTAACCTCTTCTGGCATGTTAGTTGCTAACAGGACTTATTATTCCTTTATTGTTTGCACTGTTGGATATTTGTCTGTCTGTCTGTCTGTCTATACGTCTGTCTATCTATCTATATGTCTGTCTGTGTACCTGTCTATCTGTCTATATATGTATCTATCTGTCTATACATAAATCCTTCCCTCTGTCTATCTATTCTGTAAACATTTGTGTTTCTATGTAAAACCTATTAACCCCTAAAACCCATTTAACCCCTTCAGGCATGTTATTTAGGTGCTAACAGGACTTATTATCCCTTAACTGCCATAAATTGTTCAGTAGCTGCTCTAAAACCTATCTGTAAATGATAAAGTTATGAGCGTGAGGAGCTGAAGTGTGCACCCACATGTGGACTCTTATGGTTTTAAAGGTTACATTGCTTTGTCAGTCTAAATAAATCAGTCCATAAATTCAGATCCTTTGAAATATTGTACTTCTATATAAGCATAAAGTAGCCTTTGAGTGAGCGACGCTGGAAATGAACGAATAAAAAACGAATGACTTCACCAGCTAATCCTCTCGTCCCCCGAAACCTTCAGGACTAATTTATTCTTAGCCTGTTCAGGGTTATTACACCGTTTTAAACCAAACTGTTCCACATGTTCGTTAAGCTCAGCTTGGCTGTAAAAAAGCCGCATAAATGGACTTTCCTTCATAGAAAGCACCTTTCATCTTTCGGGGGTCGGACGTAAGTCATTATGGTACAGATTGTGTGCCAGTCATTATGGCTCTTACGTGATCAATGAGAAACAAGACTTTCTGTGTTGGGTCTGGTCCGTGTTAGGCTGTTGCGGCCCTCGGGCCAGGACAGACTGTTGTTTGACTTCAGCCTGGAGCCTCTAATGGTCTTGAAGTGAAGGTCCTATCCAATTTGCCACTTTACTACTCTCTGTATGGGGAGGTGGGGGAGGGGGTCAAGAGGAACCACATGTTAAGACCTCCTCTGGCTCAGGCACAATCAGTGGTTGTCTCTGCTCTCTCTTTGTACTGCACACACAGTACTTCAGTTACACATCTGTTATGTCCACCAACTCCACTACGTTCAGCTGTTCTCTCAGTTTCACTAGTGCATGCTTGAACTTGTTAGTTCACAAGTTTGCTTGCCCCTCCAGGACCAGTATGTTCAAGGTAGGCAGATACAGAAATCTGCGTTGGCCACTTGGGTCACCATGGCCAGAATAATAGAAACTTGTTTGTCATGTATCTACTGTGTTCCCAATTAACTAGCATGCTTTAGTACCAAAACCTAGTCAGGTGTTGTCTTTGCAGATCCACGTTTCACTCCACTTGGAAGGTTTATTAATAAGATTGCTAAAGATCATTGCGCTATATCTGCACTTGTGTTGTAATGTGTGGCTGTGCTTTGGAGTATTATGTGTTCTAAATTAGTTAAGCCCAGTAAAGGCCCAACGTGTGGTGTCTGTCTGTTGCAGAAACATCACCCCGAGTAGTTTTCTCACACGTGTCATCATTGATGTCTGCCTCTTTGTAGTTGGCAATAGTCATTAAAAAACTGTTTGAGCAGCCTGTGAAGAAAGCCTTACAGTATATGTCTCTGTTTATCTCTTTCGCTCGTGCCTCAATGCTTGAGGCGTGTCTGTCTACAGCGGTGACCGTGAATGGACCTGTCAGTCTGAACTAGACTAACAAACTTAAAAAGCTCAGTGTGGTTTACTATATTTCAGCTGTCCATGCTACTGACTCAAAAACACCAACAGAGACCGAAACTATATCCATGTGATGTTTCTCTTACTTTTGTATTTGTATTTGCTTTGATGCTACAAAATTGGGAACCCAGACACAGCAGTTTAAAGCTATTTAAAAACTGTAAATTGATCAAGTGCATTTTCATTATAAATAGAACATAATTATTTATTTATGCATTTATGTATTTATTTATTTTTAGATACTGTATTGATCCTAAAGGGAAATTCAAGATCTCTGCATTTAACCCATCTGTGCAGTGAAACACAAACACACACACTAATGGACAGACACGCTAGGGGGCAGTGAGCACACTTGCCCGGAGTGGTGGGCAGCCGTACCACAGCGACCGGGAAGCAGTCAGGGGTTAGGCGTCTTGCTCAAGGGCAAGTCGTGTTCTGTTGGTTCATGGGATTGAACCAGGAACCTTCCAGTCACAAAGCTGGTTCCCTAACCTCCATTATTTATTTATTTATTTATTTATTTATTTATTTGTTTGTTTGTTTGTTTGTTTGTTTGTTAATAAGTGCCATGCAGAGTGCCATGCAAAGTGCCATATTGGCCAAGCCTACAGAGAACATTACTGTGATGACAATTAATATACACACTGTACAGCCATATCCTCCATCATTCTTGTACTTGATCGGATTCAGATCACTCCCACCCCCCCATCGAGGGTGAGTGTGGTCAGCCGTGAATGCTGTACGGCCCCTTGGGCAGTCGAGCCTTGCTTCTATGGCATCCATTTCTCATTAACATGGCTATATAAAGGTCTTAGACTGAAGAGCTGCCTTTGCATGCTCAGCCTCAACATTATGAATGGAAGCCAGTTACGCAGTGAATGCAGGAAGAGAAAGGAACAGCGGGCGTGATGAATGAGAGGAAACGATGAGAAAGGGTAGATCACTCTTTCACCACTATAGATGGATAACTGGGCTGTATTATTGAACAGACCTAAATGGAGAGGAAAGATCCTTGCCCTCCATCCCAGCGGAAAGAAGTGGCCTAATTAAAAGCATGTAAGACGAGAGAAAGGCAGGATGTTGTCTGTACAGCTCCAGCCAGTCTGTGATGCTCCAGTCGAGCAGTATATGGATATGGATCAATGGGGAAGCATAGAACTGGAATATTGCTTTAAAAAGCTGCTGATGGGAGAATATTAAACCACACAGAGGAAGGAACTGCAGGGTCGCTGGCGCTGAAGTGGCGAGATCAATTGTCTCGCCAGGAATGGAATGCCAAGACTATCAGAAAATTTGTTGAGTGTGCTTTTTCATATTCTTGTAAATGTTGCTACAGCGTTTCCCCGCAATTCTTTTTCCCAGTCGTGTGGTGGACTGATTACAGCCACCAGTTCTGTGAATATGGTGTCATTATTGTGATTTGCTTAATTATTCCATTCATTTATAGTCAGCTATGCATATCTGAAGAATTCTTGTATGACTACTGGTCCAAAGAACAATTTGGTGTATGAATTGGAAAAGTAAGAAGAGAATTTTCTATAAGAAAGCCCAAATGACTGACTTTGATAGTAAGAACTTGAGGAATGCTATAGGAATATATCCACTGAGGCATGTTCTGTGCTGTGGTTACTTGAACTGTATGTTTGTTCAATCAGTCTCTTTAATTGGCAGTTAGAGCTGCATCGTATGGGCAATATATTACTGTTGCTGTTTATTGTGATTGTGACATGGATAACGATTGGCCTGAATTATTTGGTCCAAGATTTTTGTTGTATTATAACCCCAATCCAAAATAAAGTTGGAATGCTTGTACAATGTAAATAAAAACAGAAAGCAGGCCCATATTTCGCTCACAATAGTACATAGAACACGTATCAGACACTGTAAGTAAGACATTTTAACATTTCATGAACAATATAAACGCCTTTAGAACTTGATGGCAGCAACACCTTTCAAAAAAGTTGGAACAGGGCCACGTCTACCATTGTGTGAAGCATCTTCTCTTCATTTATCTACAGTCTGTAAACATCTGGGAAGTAAGCGGACCAGTTTCTGGAGTTTTGAGTGGGAAATGTTGTCCCGTTTTTGCCTGGTGGGGCTTCTTTGCTGACTGTTTGGTTTCACAATCTTAAGACAGTTTATTTGCAGGTTGTTGAACCTCTGCCCATATTTGCTTCTGAGAGCCTCTCATTGCTCCTACAACTGTTTTTTTTTTTTTTTTATTAGTGCCACTTAGTTTTCCAGCTGTTTGTTGCCCCTGTTCCAACTTTTTTGCGTTGCTGCCAACAAGTTCTAAATGAGTTAATATTGTTCATAAAATGTCAGAATGTCTTGCTTTCAGCATCTGATAGGTGTTCTGTGTGCTGTTGTGAATAAAATATGGTTCTATGAGATTTGCAAATCATTGCATTATGTATTTATTTTAATTTATTTACATTTTAACATCATCCCAACTTTTCGAAACTGGACTTGTACATGAATGCCTTGGTTCATCCAAATATCTAGAGGTGTGATTGATCACTTTGCCTACAACACAGACTTGAATATTGTAGTCTTTTGCAGTGTGTTCTACATTGCTGTTGCTCGTGTTTGTAGGGATGTGACAATGCATCATGAAATGGTGATCCTGCAGTGCCAGTTAAGAGGAGGTGTGACAATGCATCATTGATTTTGGACATCCTATTAATTATAAGCATCTTATGCAGGTGCATTGTTGAAACAGCATTGTTTGCAAACAATCAGCACCAGTCAATAGCAATCAACACCTCTCTCCAGCACCTCTCTCCTCCTGCCTCCCAGCTCTAGCGTCATTAGAAAGCTGTGCAACAACATCATTAATCAGTTTTCTTCTTTCAGATTTTGTACTAAATATCATAAGAATACCAAATCACTATAGTGAGTCTAATTGTGAATTGTTAGACCCCTTCAGAACTGTGTGATTATTGTAATTGTACTTGGTTTCTCTAAGTGATGTTACCAGGATCTGGTCACTAGATGTAAGATACTAGCAGTAGCCTTGGCCATTACCATGTTCATTGAAATCTTTGCACATTCTGGTAATTATTCTCAAATAGACATATATTTAATGTTGTCAAACAAGGATTTAAGATTCCTAGCTTACTTCATGTTAATCCTGGTGATCCTTCTCCCTTGAGTGCATGTAAACAATCTTGTCGGCCAACGTACGCACACCTTGTGATGGTTCAGCACTGCGTTCCATTCTCCCCAAGCTCATAGTTAGTCTAGTGGGTGTGAAAACACTGCGCTCATTAGAGCTCTGCTGAGGCCCGTGTTTTCTCAGGTTGGGTTGAGTGCTGCACTTCTTGCCCTTCCCAGCTGGCGTTCATAGCGACTGGGCTTGCTTCACTATGCGGCATTAACCCTAATGTCTCTGGCAGATTACAAAATACAGTGGCACACCACACCAGCAGACCATCTGTCTAAGCCCCTTAACCAATCACACGACAGTAACACACTACAGCAAGCTACTCTGGATAGGCTTGGTGAAGAACCAGTGAACGCTGGTCTATGCTACCAGCCAAACGTTTTAGTACACTACCGGCCAAACGTTTGAGTACACTACCGGCCAAACGTTTTAGATACACTACCAGTCAAACGTTTTAGTACACTACCGGCCAAACGTTTGAGTACACTACCGGCCAAACGTTTGAGTACACTACCGGCCAAACGTTTGAGTACACTACCGGCCAAACGTTTGAGTACACTACCGGCCAAACGTTTGAGTACACTACCAGCCAAACGTTTTAGTACACTACCAGCCAAACGTTTTAGTACACTACCAGTCAAACTTTTGAGTACGCTACCAGTCAAACTTTTGAGTACGCTACCAGTCAAACGTTTTAGATCACTACCAGTCAAACGTTTTAGATACACTACCAGTCAAACGTTTTAGATACACTACCAGTCAAACGTTTTAGATACACTACCAGTCAAACGTTTTAGATACACTACCAGTCAAACGTTTTAGTACACTACCAGTCAAACTTTTGAGTACGCTACCAGTCAAACTTTTGAGTACGCTACCAGTCAAACGTTTTAGATACACTACCAGTCAAACGTTTTAGTACACTACCAGTCAAACTTTTGAGTACGCTACCAGTCAAACTTTTGAGTACGCTACCAGTCAAACGTTTTAGATCACTACCAGACAAACGTTTGAGTACACTACCAGTCAAACGTTTGAGTACACTACCAGTCAAACGTTTGAGTACACTGCCAGCCAAACGTTTGAGTGCACTGCCAGTCAGTTTTTTTAGTTTAGGATAGGTTCCCAAATTTACACCCAAAGTTTTGAATTCAATTGTGAGTATCAGATTAATTCTTACTTTTCTTTGCAAATTAGTCCTGCGTCTTTTCCTTGGTGACAAGTGTGTTTTGTGGTTTGTTAATTGCAGTACTTACAACTAAAAAGGAAGTTTTATATTATTTAAAAATATGTGTACTCTTTGATGAGCCAAATCAAAGGTTCTAGGTCAAAGGTAGACTATCCTTGACCCATTGGCCTGTTTGGGCAGGCCTGATGCAGAGCTTCTGCACAGTACTGTTGATATACCTATTGTTGGCCTGCATGATTGCATATTGTTGCACTGGAACATTACAGTTATTGTTACTGCTGATCATAGTGAGCATGTTCTAAATGGAAGCTTGAATAGCTGTTTATTTGGGCATTTGACCAAAAAGGCTCAGCTTCACCAGGTTTGAGATCAGAGCACTCTGCAATGGGTCGCCACTGCAGTGCTCCTCCAGGATCAGCTTCTCTAAAAATGTTTAAAAAAAGACTTCTCCGGCCCCGTGTCTGATTTCATCCTTTTAGACGTGCTCTCAGTCGTGCGGAGGAGTTCCTCTAACAGAGGGCACCTTCGCTCGTGTCCATTTCTCTGTGCTCTGGTTTCAGCAGTCTTGCTAACAGCCCTGGCTTTGCTCCGGTATCACAGGCCTGCGAGTGGCCCTGCCTCTGAATAGTTACGTCAGCTCCTCTTCAGATTGCTTCTGCTCGGAGCTGCTAGTGATGCAACAGTATGGAAGAGGTTACTCACTGCTGCCAGTGCTGGCATGTCACAGGGACTTTTCTGGAGAACGTTAAGAGACACCCTGGCTGAATGAAAGTGGAACCGAGTCCACTGTTTCCTCAGAAAGTTCTACTTGGTGCTTGTTTGCACTTCATGAATCAAATGGTGTCACAGTCAATAGAGTGTACCTTTAAATCTGTTTATACAGAGATTAAATATCCACCAAGACAGAAGACTGGTAACTCACCTTTACTCACTCACCTGTTTTGCAATCAAACTTTTATTATGGCCTGTCTCTCTTGTTGCTGGGCATTACATTTCTAGGCATATCAAAATGTTAGCAAGACTCTGTAGATTTTGTTGTAGGGATGTAAGGAAAATATTAAAAATATAAAAAATATTGAATAGGCAATAGCGAATATGGATTTGTGTTTAATTTTACATAATAATTAACCCCCCCACTGCTAGATAGCTGTGTGCTAATCTAGCTTCAGCTGTTAAGACATTTCTACTCTAGTGTTGCATTGCCACTCTCTCTCTCTCTCTCTCTCTCTGGAGGTAGTTTTTCCTACTTAACTTGGCTAAGAATTATGGCATTAGAATTACTACTGATCATAGGAGTTATGAGTTTTTAATTAAATGAGTAATCTAGCATTTTTAACCAATTGTAGACAATAAAAAAGCTTTTTAAAGCATCCAGAACACTTTAAATTAGAAAGCTTTGAAAAGACTGGATTTTAGACACTGTGCTGTAATGCAGTATCATCAAATTTATATTTAATCCAAATTTTAAATCATGCTACATCAAGTAATCATGACAACCCTGTTTGTATTTAATGGACTTACAGTCCTGAGGTGGCCATGATGTTGTTTTGGTCATTCCTGTCTTGGCCTTTTAATTAGCCCGCTCATATTAATGCTTTTAGGGCCTGAACAGGGGTCTGCTGCTGGTAAACAACTACATAAAACGTCCTCCCTGTAAGCTACCATTACATCACTCGTACACTGCATACCACAGGCCATGAGCCTCAGGTGTGAATGTCACAGCCCCTCCCTAAATAGCACCACGGCCAGCTCTGTTTCCGCTGCTGTCCTCATGGAAAAAGCTTCCTGTAGCCATGTTATTGACCCGCTGTCTGTACAATCAGTGCTGGACGTATCTGTTTCATACTACAGCTATAACTGCATCACAGTAAACATTGCATAAGTTAAAGGCCTTTAAGTTCAGTTACAGTCAGTCTAACAACAATACATACTGTGCATATTAGATGTTTTGTTATTTAAATCCCCCTCCGCTGTTGCAGTACCCCAGGCTAGGCTATTCTACTAGCTTCACCTGAGGCTTTAAACCTACAGCATACATCTAAACTTCATTTTCTGTCCCATGACTTCACCCATCTGCCAGTGTTACCAAGGGGTGTCACTACTTTAAGAAGTCCTCAGTTTACTTCTCTTTTATTCTTGGTCTCTGCTAATTGAACCCCCTCTCTGACCCGACCCCCTTTTCTAGCCCACGTCCCCTACGAGAATGGAATTTTTAGAGCCCCTGCTTTCTGTATCGGTCTTCCATGCCCGTCTTCTTGGCGCCAGGGTGAAGGCAGAGGGCAGTGCTGTGAAATCCAAGAGCTGCTGCTAAATATGTGCTAATGTGACAAGACCACTGGGGGCGCTAGCAGGTCATATGTTTCCTCTCCATAGAGCTAGTGTCCCCAGAATGTGGTTGGTCAAATTTTGCTCATACCCCCAGCCCCCATGTTCAGACCCTTAACACCCTTGATCATGAGGCAGATTGCTCAATAGAAGCTGGCACAACATTCAGTACAGAGAGCAATGGTGACCTTACACGAGGCCTCATCAGCCTCTATCCCATATTGATTTCTCCTGCGGGGAGGCAGCTCATTTGACCGATCTGTTCCTGTTTGACACTCTGCTGTAATAAACACGTTTAGGCTGTCCATACGTAACCTCGCAATGGCTGCAGCAAAGACCTAGAGAAGATGGATGTTCTAACAAATTGCTGTTTAATTATTATTAGATTTGAGCATTTAGGAGATCAGTTTCAGCTAAACTATCTTCTTTTCTCAAAATAAGACTGGTAAAAAACATGCATTGAATTTACTTGAATGTGTGCTTGATTTACACCAGCATGAATCTGAAAAATACCCAGATAACATTCTAGTCTGGCCAAATATTTCAGCTCTGTCTTTATGATATATCGGCTTGTTGGGCCTGCTAAACAGTGATAGGAGGTCTTTAGATTGGTCCAACTGAGTCTACAGTAGTTCACAAGCCTAGTCCTGGAGGACCTCTGCCCTAAACACTTGATCCAAGTAAGCCACTAAATAACAAACCCTTCCTGAGTTAAAGTGGATACGATTTTGGGTGGGGGGCAATCCCAGCGTCATCGGGCGAAGGTTCTTTTTTAGTGAATGACTCCGCTGAGGTTTGCTGAGTGTGTTTTAGCTGGTTTAGGTCTGTCTTGGACAGCACACTCCCAAAGCTCTTCATATTCTGTTCATACTCCTCACACTCTGTTCATACTCCTCATACTCTGTTCATACTCCTCATACTCTCTTCATACTCCTCATACTCTGTTCATACTCCTCATACTCTCTTCATACTCCTCATACTCTGTTCATACTCCTCATACTCTGTTCATACTCCTCATACTCTGTTCATACTCCTCATACTCTGTTCATACTCCTCATACTCTGTTCATACTCCTCATACTCTCTTCATACTCCTCATACTCTCTTCATACTCCTCACACTCTGTTCATACTGTTCATACTCCTCATACTCTCTTCATACTCCTCACACTCTGTTCATACTCTGTTCATACTCCTCATACTCTGTTCATACTCCTCATACTCTCTTCATACTCCTCACACTCTGTTCATACTCTGTTCATACTCCTCATACTCTGTTCATACTCCTCACACTCTGTTCATACTCCTCACACTCTGTACATACTCTGTACATACTCTGTTCATACTCCTCATACTCTGTTCATACTCCTCACACTCTGTTCATACTCCTCACACTCTGTTCATACTCTGTTCAAACTCCTCATACTCTGTTCATACTTCTCATACTCTGTTCATACTTCTCATACTCTGTTCATACTTCTCATACTCTGTTCATACTCCTCATACTCTGTTCATACTTCTCATACTCTGTTAATACTTCTCATACTCTGTTCATACTTCTCACACTCTGTTCATACTCTGTTCATACTCCTCATACTCTCTTCATACTCCTCATACTCTGTTCATACTCCTCACACTCTGTTCATACTCCTCATACTCTGTTCATACTCTGTTCATACTCCTCATACTCTGTACATACTCTGTACATACTCTGTTCATACTCTGTTCATACTCCTCATACTCTGTTCATACTCCTCACACTCTGTTCATACTCCTCATACTCTGTTCATACTCTGTTCACACTCCTCATACTCTGTTCATACTCTGTTCATACTCTGTTCATACTCTGTTCATACTCCTCACACTCTGTTCATACTCTGTTCAAACTCCTCATACTCTGTTCATACTTCTCATACTCTGGTTTTAACAGCTGCTTTCTTACAAAGTCTGTAAACTGCCGTCTTCTGAGCAACATCAGTCTTTTCAGATCCAGACCATGTTTCATGGGCACATGTGTTTCACTGTGTTTCACTGTGGCTCTTGAATACCGTTATGTAACTCTGTTTATGCTCACTCACTTTTTTCACCCTAAAATAAACACATCTGCTCTCTGGACGTGGATCTGAGCTCTCAGGCTGAACGTTCTGACTGTGAGCTGGGGGGTACTGCAGAGACTAATTTAGACCCAGAATATTGATGTTGCTGGACAGAGCTCTGGCCGGTGTCATGTTATATTGCGTCTCTTTCCCAAGAGTGTCACGCTGGGTGGTGTGGCCTGAGAGGCTAGTGCTGTTGGAGGCCATAAAGACCCTCAACCCCCTGTGCTCCTGTGACACGTGAACCGGTGGGGTGTGCAAAGAGCATATGTGCTTGAAGTGCTAGACCCTGACTGAGAACTAAACCCTGACTCAGCATGGGGATAGCTGTTGCTGGCCAATAATTGTGATGCTGCACTTGGCTTTTGTGATTGTATGGACTATGAAACATTGGATTGCGTGCCTAGCCATCACTATTTGTTTGTTGTATCAGTGGGAGGATTCATCTCATCACATGGCGATAATGATGATAACACATTGTGTCGTATGTTTAACAAATTGCACTTCAGTGGTCTATAAACAGCTTCTTCCTATAAGTAATAAAAGCTCACAGTGTAGTAAGTAGGCTGCTGGTAGTCCACTCCTAGGGGTGGGCAAAATATCACATTGTGATACATTATTCTGGTGGTCAGGCTGTTTCAGGTTAATTTGTGTAATAAGAGTTTTTATGTTAAACTTCCTGAATACAGGTGGAGCAGCGGCTAGAGGACTGTGTTCCCAAGAACCCTGAACGTAACAGTGTTAAGCAGTTCATCTCTATTCAAGGTTGACATTTAGCCAAAGCAAACAAACAAACAACAACAAAAAAATCCAAGTAGTCACATATTTGGGTTACCTGTGCTGTATCCTTGGAACAATGTTTATCACTAATATATATATATATGTGTGTGTGTGTGTGTGTGTGTATATATGTGTATATATATATATATTATATGTGTGTGTATATATATATGTGTGTGTGTATATATATATATATATAATATATATATATTATATAGGTATATATATATATATATATATATATATATATATATATGTATGTGTGTATATTATATATTTATATATTATATATATATATATATAATGTGTGTATATATATATATGTGTGTATATATATATATATATATGTGTGTGTATATATATATATATGTATATATATATATATGTGTATATATATGTGTGTTTATATATATGTGTGTATATATATATATATGTGTATATTATATTATGTGTATTATATATATATGTGTGTGTATATATATATATATGTATATATATATGTGTATATATTGTATATATATATGTGTATATATGTATATATATATATTGTATATGTATATATATATATGTATATATATGTATATATATATATGTGTGTGTATATATATATATATATTATATATATATATATGTATATATATATATTATGTGTGTGTGTGTGTGTGTGTGTGTGTGTATGTATATATATATATATATATATATATATTTATATATATATATATATATATATATATAATTATATATATATGTGATATATATATGTATGTGTGTATATGACGTTCACCCGTATGTGCAGATAGAAAACGTCGTCTGTCTGTGTATGTGACTCACCCAGGGCAGTTTGTAACATCTGTAAAATTAGTGAAATTAACGTGTCTCATTGGGGAACCAAGACAAAGACATTTATCACTACTAATCTGATATGGCGCGTACACCACACAGCTGAATACACTGAGTATCAGCAACCAGCGGAGCTAGCACGCGTAGCTAGCACAAAACAAACAACCCAGAACACCGTGAAGACTAGAGCTGACCGGTACGAACAGTACAGCAGCAGCAGCCAGAGAGCTAAAGAACCACAGCCAGAGTGATTGAGTTGTTAATGATGTTAATGATGCACCGTATGCATAGCGAGACCACAGTATGTTGTTTTTGCAGTTGCTTTGTAGTTCTTTAGTTTTGTGATCAATTACATAAAATATGTCATAGTAGGCCTTTCTGATTATGTTGAGATTTGGACAGTACTCTGGCTAAATGCATGTTTTATTCCACAAAGGACATTATTAGTCTTGATTAACTAAGTTCAGTGCATCACAGTGTGAATTATTGTATTGTATGATGTTGCCCTCATGTTGTTTATTGTTTGTTTGTCTGTGTCTTCTAACTCTTCAGATGTCAGAAAAAAAAAACAATTATAATTCAACTTGTGTATCATCTGCCTGTATCCTGGCGTATCATATATATTCTTAAAATAACGTAGTATATTATCGCATTATCAGCCAGCTGGCATACAGTTGAGTCACTAGACTCATAGTGATTTAAGTCCGTTGAGTTTTTTAGGGCTCTGTTTTGGGACTCCATGGTTATGGCCTATTGTCTAAGACCATGTGTTTGTTTACAGAAGTGCCAACAGCTCTTTATAGTGTAGCAGTGAGCAGCAGAGTACAGAGCACATAGACATGGCTTAATATCTTTGCTGCCTCGCTGAGCGTGATGTGAAAACTGCAGATGTGAAGGGGAGAGCTCCATCACGCAGATGGAACATATGGTTTGAAATGATGAGGGAGGTCAAAACAGGGTAAGAGTGCAAGAGAGAGCCTGTTAGGATTTATGATTAGCTCTCCATCAACCAGGGAAAACAGGACTATGAGGGATTCTCCATGACCCACATTCCAGCATCCTTCTCTCCTCGTCTTCCAGACACACTCACACGTGCACACTCACACTCACGCATGAAGCGCTGCATGCGTTGTAGAGGGTCCCCTAGGTGATTCTAGGTGCTCAGAGATGCACACGTTCACCAGACTTCTCTGCCTCACATCAACTATCATATCAAACTTAAAGGCAAACACTTCCAGACAGTCTGGCCGAGGTTCATGCTCCATAAACCAAACTATGAAAATCTGAGTTTTGATCTGAGGGGAATGTTTTAGGTACTGTGGAATTTCTGGAATGTTAGATAATAAACTGTGATATTATTGTGTTATTATGCTTCTAAACTAAACACTAAAATCTATCATTTATAAGGAAGTCAAAGCCGGTACACACTTTTTAGCGCTTGATAACACATCTCTTTTGCTCCCTATGAGTTTACTCTTTCATTTATTACATTTTCCCCTTATTTTGCTGTTACCAATCAGCTTTATTACCAGCCTGTGAGGCACAGAGTGCTGACACACGTATAGAAAGTGCTCAGAGATTGTTGTTCTTATAAATAATGGTTCTTCTTATTATACGAAGATGTTTCAGGCTATTTTCAAATGTAAAAGTTACATTAAAATGATTTTATTTATTTATTTGTCTGTATGTATTTTTAATCAATGTTATCACCAGCGTTACTGGGAGGATGAAGGTCTAGCATATGTTTCCTCCGTCTTGCATCTCAACATGCTTGGAGGAGAACACTAACAGCTGGTTTAGTTTCGTGAGCTAGCAGGTGCCCGCATTTGCTTCCATTATGCTGAGTAGGGCTGTGTTTTGGCAAGAACCTGGCGATACAGTACATATTGTGATGCAGCGGTTACGATTCAGTATATTGTAATATACTGCGATACTGCAAACGAAGTATATTGCGATAAAAAAAAAAACACACCACTGTATGAACAGGTTTGCCAATGCTTGCAGTAGCATTTCACCCTTGTGCTGCTTGTTAATGTTGGAGTGGAGCTGAAAATGAATTACAAGACTGCCGTCTAGTGGTCAGAGGTTTAAACACAACACACGATTGACTGTCCACCAGGAATCTTTGTATGTAAACTGTTAATTAATAATTGATACTGTGTGTTTGAGAATTGATACAGTATCACTAAACATAATGTTGTGATATTCGATATTTTGATATTTTCTTACACCCCTAATGCTGAGTGGGTGACAGGAGGCTGTTCTACCTGCTCAAGGCTCATGATGCTCAACATAATACAGCTTGAGCCTTCTGTGTGTACTCTGCATATATTTCATCTGTATTTGTGGATATTCTCGTATAAGTTCTGGATACGGACGAGAAAGAGCAACCTCATGCAATCTATGGACACGACAAAAACTGCCAGAAGCTCTTGACTCTGGACTGAGCTCTAGTGGATGTGTGGATTAACATGCATGTCATTGTAAAGGACACAGACGTACGTGGGCAGTGATATCTTTTGAAACTGATATTGATTTCCGTAGGTAAGGGTTGCATGAATGAGCCTTCAGAGAGACAGTTTCCATCCGCATGTATTACATATCAGTCAATCAATCAACATTTATTTGTATAGCGCTTTTTACAACCAGTGTTGTCTCAAAGCAGCTTCACAGAAAAGCCGTTTATAAAAATAGAGGAAACAAAGAAGGATAGAAAGTAAAGAAAATGTCCATAATGGTATCCAGGTCCAAGCCCCCCTAGAGCAAGCCAGAGGCGACAGTGGTGAGGACAAACTTCCTCGGTAAGAGGAAGGAACTTTGAGAGGAACCCAGGCTTAAGGGAGGAACCCATCTTCCTCTGGTCCACCGCCAAAAAAAGAGAGAGCAACAAGAAGCTTGGTGCTTGAACATGTTTCGTAAATGTTCTAGTTCAGGAGGTAGTGATTTAAAGGTTGAACCATCTCATAGGTTCTGTCAGAGGGAGAGATGGTGTCAGATGTTGGTGGTCCTACTGTAGTAATTCCAGTCATTCAGGCTGACGAGCATTCAGGAGAGCATCAACAGATCAGCCAGTGGGGATGGAGCTCTGGTAACTTCCATATAAATGCAAGTGTTCAGTGTTCAGTTAATTAATATTAAATATAATTTAATATTAAAAGTTGTAATTCATGCTGGCGTCAGATACTTATTCCACACTGATCAGAGAGCTTCTCGTGACGGCCATCGTTCGGTGTTGGATTGTAAGGAGCTGTTTAGCAGTCTGTTCCTCTGCAGTGTGTGGAAGTGTGTTAGCGGGAGTATGTTAGCAGAGCGCTAGCTGCCTGAGGCTTCAGCAGGCCTGGTTTTGGCTGCCTTGCTCCTCCACCACAGCAGTAATCGCAACCAGATGAGGCTATTCTGGGCCATCTAATCCAGCCTGTTTGGAATGGACGTTTAGCCCCTTCACAGATCAAATGTGAGGAGTTTGAGGGAAAACACCTAATATGGAGTCGAGGCGATAAGTCCTGTGCGTCTGAGATAGAAAGTAAAGCCAGTTTATTCATTCAGTGTGCATGTGCGTTTAGATTCATGCAGATTTCTCAGATTTCTTTGGTGTCTCCTCCACCTCCTCATAACTTAGATTAGATTAATAGAGATTAATATAACACCATAAACTGGGATTTATGGTAGACTACACTGTAGTGGATGTGCTGTATTCCACTGCTTCTGTTATTATAGTACGTAAAGTGCCAGAAGTCCCAGATGGGCTTTAAAGTTTTCCACTGTTTGTTTTTTCAGGTAGCTCTGGTATGTTTTTACGTGAAACTGGCCACTCCTAACCCCATCAGTTGTTTCTCCACTCATTTTTGCTGTGTAAAGTAAGAGGGGTGCCAATTCATTTACGTCTGTAAACAGTCTGTTTCTGTTCTTGTGTTTTTGTTTGACGTGGAGATAAACACTGGGATACAAATTCAGCTGTATTCAGTGTGACTGGCTGTTAATTGCAGTATTTAACTTTGGCCAGCTGGTGGGTTTCCTGATGTTTAGTAGAGTTTTGAGCATCTTGGATTGTTCCATTCATCAGAAACTCATTTTTTGTATATGCACTACTGGTAAAACATTTTTTATCACTACCAGCCAAATGTTTTAGTACACTACCAGCCAAACGTTTTAGATACACTACCAGCCAAACGTTTTAGTACACTACCAGCCAAACGTTTTAGTACACTACCAGACAAACGTTTTAGTACACTACCAGCCAAACGTTTTAGTACACTACCAGACAAACGTTTTAGTACACTACCAGCCAAACGTTTTAGATACACTACCAGACAAACGTTTTAGTACACTACCAGACAAACGTTTTAAATACACTACCAGACAAACGTTTTAGATACACTACCAGTCAAACGTTTTAAATACACTACCAGACAAACGTTTTAGTACACTACCAGACAAACGTTTTAGTACACTACCAGTCAAACGTTTTAGTACACTACCAGCCAAACGTTTTAGATACACTACCAGACAAACATTTTAGTACACTACCAGACAAACGTTTTAGTACATTACCAGCCAAACGTTTTAGATACACTACCAGACAAACGTTTTAGATACACTACCAGACAAACGTTTTAGTACACTACCAGACAAACGTTTTAGTACACTACCAGTCAAACGTTTTAGTACACTACCAGCCAAATGTTTTAGTACACTACCAGCCAAATGTTTTAGTACACTACCAGCCAAACGTTTTAGATACACTACCAGACAAACGTTTTAGATACACTACCAGTTAAACGTTTTAGTACACTACCAGCCAAACGTTTTAGTACACTACCAGTCAAACGTTTTAGATACACTACCAGTCAAACGTTTTAGATACACTACCAGACAAACGTTTTAGATACACTACCAGTTAAACGTTTTAGTACACTACCAGCCAAACGTTTTAGTACACTACCAGCCAAACGTTTTAGATACACTACCAGCCAAACGTTTTAGTACATTACCAGACAAATGTTTTAGTACACTACCAGTTAAACGTTTTAGTACACTACCAGCCAAACGTTTTAGATACACTACCAGTTAAATGTTTTAGATACACTACCAGTCAAACGTTTTAGTACACTACCAGCCAAACGTTTTAGATACACTACCAGCCAAACGTTTTAGTACACTACCAGTCAAACGTTTTAGTACACTACCAGCCAAACGTTTTAGATACACTACCAGTTAAATGTTTTAGATACACTACCAGTCAAACGTTTTAGTACACTACCAGCCAAACGTTTTAGATACACTACCAGCCAAACGTTTTAGTACACTACCAGCCAAACGTTTTAGTACACTACCAGTCAAACGTTTTAGATACACTACCAGCCAAACGTTTTAGTACACTACCAGTCAAACGTTTTAGTACACTACCAGCCAAACGTTTTAGTACACTACCAGTCAAACGTTTTAGTACACTACCAGCCAAACGTTTTAGATACACTACCAGTCAAACGTTTTAGATACACTACCAGCCAAACGTTTTAGTACACTACCAGTCAAACGTTTTAGTACACTACCAGTCAAACGTTTTAGTACACTACCAGCCAAATGTTTTAGATCACCAGTAAATAGAAAGATCTATATTTGATCTATATAGACAGACAGGTGCACTTACATTAAACTATGGCATCTTTACGCTGCGGTCCAGCCTATGTGGTTTTGAGATATGAGTGGACGTGTGGCGGGGTGTGGTGTGTATGTATTTGTGAGAGTAAGCAGGGATTCTCCTCTGGAATGTGCACTCTCAGTCCTCCAGCTGCTGCACACTTGCCCCTTGAATGGCAACAAGGAGCCGCATTGTCCCGGCTGCAGCTGAACAGAATGCCGCTGTGTTTTGGAGACCGAAGGCAGACAGTAAGGTGGATTACACTTTGAGGTTGGCCACTGGAAATTAAACACTGCTGAAGAGTTTGAGTACCTTGGAATTTAGCCTGACGGTCTCACATGATCGGGATCGTTTAAGGCCAGGCTTATAAACTCGAAGACTTCAAGAAGGCACTGGGAAGTGTACTTTCCATAAGAGGTACCAGACAGCTAAAATATTTAGATACTTCTCTGGAAGAAAAGACAGAATCAGGAGCTGAATTTATTAGTGGTCAGCTGGTTCTGAGCATGAGGGTATGGGGTCAGAAACTGCTCCTGTGTCTGGTGGTCTCGGGGTGTGTCTAAAATGGTCCACTCGTTAACTCGTTCCCTGTTCACTACATAGACTGCTCTATGTAGAACACTATATAGGGCAGCAGTGAGGGAGACAGTAGAGGGAATTTGGGCGGCGATCTTTCCAAAGAAACCGCTATGCATTGTGTGGCATCAACTTGTAAGCAGTGTACATCGGTTGTCCCCTAATTTTATGGTGCATTGTGGGTAACAGTATAGTGACTGTATAAGGAATCCAATTGTCCATTGACACTACAAAACAGCCGACCCCCTGAATAGAACACTGAACGTAAATGGGGTGCGATCTTTCCTGCTTGCTTCTGGTTTTAGGGGGGAGTACAAGTGTTAAGGGGTGAATAGAGAAGCACAGGTGACAGTGATTACCTGGCATTGTACATGATGACAGTGAGGGATGTATCGATACGAGTATTTTTCTCATACTCATACATAGAGTAACCTGCATGGTGTTGAGATGTGTTTGGTTCAGATTAATACATGTTCGTCGCTGCAGCTGTATCCTTAGTTACTGTTTTGTTTTGTTTTGTTTTGTTTTTTCTTGAAAACCTTTTATATTACCTACAGCTGGCTGATTTAAGGACACCAGTGTTAGTAGCAGTAATGTGATGAGAGGAGCATTGACAGGAGTGGCACTTCATGCCTTGTCGAACACTGACAAGTCCTGTCAGCTCGTCTCTCACTCAGCATTGCGCCCCCCAGACTGACTGCTCATATGGAGGTCCACCGGCCTTGCAGCCTTTTGTGGCAATGTCTTTAACAGATGCGAAGCATTCGTTTTGAACTGCACTTGATAGTTTGTCCTAGCCCTGCTCTAAAATTTCTTATACTCCTTTTAATGCTGACTGCTTCTGTTGAACCACTGAGATTTTTATAGGAGTTATTAATTGTGCTTGTTTGATTTAACCTAATTTGTTAAATAACACTCTATTAATCACTTGTCATTAATTTTTATAGGTGTTTCTATTTTTTATAGCCAGTTTGTTCAATAGCCTGCAGCACAGATCAAAATATAAGTGATTCTGGCCTATTGCCCATCATGTTTGGACCATAAATACACTGCTATAGTACATTGGATAGGTTCACTGTCTGCAGTAGTCAATTTTTTTCTTTTATATTTCATCAAAACAAGAGAAACTGTGGTTCCTGTATAGCTTATTGCAGTCTGTCAGTGTGACCACATGTATGGATTTCAGCTTTATTGTCAACTATATTGTCTTTATACCAGTACAAGGCTGTGCTTCTCCAGTGCAGCACTTCGTTAAAGTTAAAAATAGATAAATAATTAACAGTGCAAATACGAAAGATAGTCTTGACCCTGTCCCCTCTGTCGTTCGTCCATCCTGTCGAACTCCATCCAGCTGCCGACCAAGCTGCTGTATTCACTAAAACAGAGCACTGTGCTGTATGTCCTCCAGAGACGCTCATACAGTGAAGTCAGAGTTTGTTCCTGCATCAGATGAACTCCTCAGATGAAGTCAGATCTTCCCGTCAGAGACCAGCTCCGATCAGAGCAGCATGTGATTGCAGCCCACTGGTTCGAGGGGACGAGGCGGGTCAGATGAGTTCAGGGAGAATGTTTCCCGAGCTGCAGTCCAGTTGTGTTTGGGACTCGTTCCTAAGGGCTGGAAGCGAATGGAAAAGAAATCATCAACTCTGGGAACACCCTGGTGGATTATGGGATGTTTGAGAGGACTTGGCGCTGTGTCTCATTCTCTCTTTCTTACTCTTTCATTCTTTTTATTTTTGGAAAGAAAGTTCTTCCACCGCAGCGCTGCAGTCCTCTCAACTATTAATGAGATGCGAGGAGCTTTGATGTCTTAATTGCTGTATGAATATGAATAAGGGTTCTTCTCTTTACCATGTGTGAGAGAAATCACGTCTCATTTTTGAGTGAGGGATCAAAACTTCAGCAGTGAGGGTTTAGCCATGGAGACACATGTAAGGCACATTCTTACTGCATTTAGCATTAGGCTTCAAATATGAGCTCATTCAGTTCAGTATTTGACTTTTAATTCATTGTTCCCATGAAGTTCTTCTGTATTTGTTCACACGACCCGGGAGTATCAATTACTTTTACTTGCATCCACTTGCATCACGGGGGGGCTTATATTTATTAGGGGTGTAAGAAAATATCTAAAATATTTCTGTAGCTTAGCCGTACTTTCGATTTCAGGATGTAGTTCTCCGCTACACACAGCGTACGTTATTATTGCTTGTCAAATATCACCATCAGGTCACGTATCGGTCATCGCTGATATCCGGTTACAGCGCCTTACCGCCCAGGCCTACTGTGTGTTTACTTTTAATGTAGACCGAGTCTCCTTTGTGCTGTGTCACTGTAACCACAGTTCCATATATAATGACCTTGGGGCTGGCGTTTTGCCAGAAATGGCATGCTGCGCACGTGTCATGCTTTATTCATGAGTCGCAGCGGCTGAGCAATATCTACAAGCGCTCTGTGGGGGGCACTCTTACCCAACCATTAATAATCATCGTCAGCTTTATCCTTTAATAATCTTGCAGTGACATCCCAAATCAGTGCATCCAGTTTATATGTTCCACCCAGTTGAAGTGATTAAAATGTGACTTCAGCTGTTGTTAGATGCTGTTGTTATCCTTATTATCCTTTATTTATTTATTTTTTTCTTTTTTTGTCTTTGTAGACTGTTGTGTAGACAATAAAAACAGAAATAAACGGGGTAGAGGTTATAAGGGAATTACAGCATATCAGTTATAGCCTATTAGCTCCCATATCTCAGGGAAATTTCTGTATTCAGTCATTGAGGGGGAAAAGGGATATATATATATATATATATATATATATATATATATATATATATATATATATATATATATATATTTAAACCTTTTCCAATCTTCTCCTTGTGGAAACAACCCAGTATTATTTACAGTTCTCATCTAAAACCTGATTTGACTGCTCAGTACCTCATTAGATAAACTAATGAACCTGCTGAAGGAACTGAATACGTTGATACAATGTCTGGGGCGTCCAGGAGAAATCTGGAACTACACTTTGTTCTTCAAACTGGAGCTCAAGATATTGTCTACTTCCTTCTAAATAAGATATTTACATTATTTTGTATTGTATTTATACTTACTTACATCTGTTCTAATAATATCTGGTGTTCTTACAGGTGACAATACACTAATTACTAAGATACCAAGCTAAACCTATATCTAAAAACTAAAAATATATAAACATATAAACAGAAATTCTGTATACGATGACAAAATATAACGAGTGTTGGGCTATTAAGTTGCCTTTTTTGCTGTTGCAGCTGCAGTGAAACAAGAACTGAAACTGTCCTGTTCCTATTTGAGTTTGTTTCAGTGTCTAACAACAACAATCTCTTTCCTCTCGCTCTTTCCAGATCACTCCAGCTCGAGTGGCACACTGTCCTTCCAGCCCCTCCGCTCACAGGGCCCCATCCCTACGGCCCATGTCATGCCCTCCCCTTCCGCCTCCAGGCTCAGCGCCCCCTCGGCCCCAGGCAGCCCCTGGAGCAGCTGCCAGCTGCCCTCGCCCCTCGACAGCCCGCTGGATATGAAAGACCCCCGGCCTGTTCGCCGCTGGTCCTCCCTCACCCGGCTGAGTGGCCAGGATAAAAGCAGCCCGTCCAGCAAATCGTCGTACCGATCTGACCCCCACGGCTCCCTCGACCGGGGCCTGCTCTACGGCTACAGACAGCAGGACCCCTTGAACACGGACTCTCTCCTGACCCATGGCCTGCACAAGCTGTCCTCCACTAACCCGGAGCTGCCACGCTACAGGTGAGAGTATATTCTCTCATGATAGTAGATATATATATGTGTGTGTGTGTGTGTGTGTGTGTGTGTGTGTGTGTGTGTGGGTGTGTGTGTGTGTGTGTGTGTGTATATATATATATATATATGTGTGTGTGTGTGTGTGTGTGTGTGTGTATGTATGTATGTGTGTGTATATATTTATATAAGTTGAAGAGAAACTTGCTCCTCTTAGGTATGAGCTGGGCAGTGGCACTACTTTCGCCAGGACAGACTCGTCCTGCTCTTCTCCGCTCAAACCCAGCACGCTGGACCTGAGCTACAGTGCCTTACCGGAGAGTAAGCCCACCTCTACGGGCTCCCTGCTGCTGCCCAGTCCAAGAGGACCCTCGCTGGGACACCAGTCGGTGGGTGGCTCTCCCATCCAGCCGGCCGTCCGCACTCAGATGTGGCTGAGCGAGCAGATGGAGTACAGGCCCGGGCCCGAGGGCTGTGGCCTCAGTGCCTGGCAACAGGAGCAGCAGCGCGACCGAATGAGGCAGGAGGCAGAGCTCTCGCAGGTATGGGGAAACATCACATACACATTATGTATTTAGCAGGTGGTCTTGCACAGACAGTATACAGTGGTAGGTAAATGTAGCGCTAGGGGTCATGCTTAATCTTACTGGTATAGCAGTAGCATAATCCAGAACCTTTAGTGTTGGGTGCGCATGAACAGAAGCTGTACTCAGTGTCCTAATGTAGGCTAGTCCAAGGACACCTGTGTCGACGGACCTAGTAATTAGATCAGAACACATGAAAATGTGCTGAGTGAATCCTTAAGGGTGATGAAGGACCACTTAGAATCTGGAAATGTTTCACAGATATGGCTTTAGTTCATGGAGGGTGCAGTCAGTGGATGTATTTGGCTTCGCTGGCTTTGGAAAGCAGAGATTCTTGGCATAGTGAAATGTAAGCACTCTTACTAAAAGTATGGTCATGTTGCCCCCTGGTGGACAGATTGAACCACAACAGCATCAGTCATTCAAAACACATTGCTGTATGATAAAGCATGAGAAATAAATGATTATTTTTTATTTTCACACATCTCTTCTTGGAGAAGCTAAGTATAGACCACTTTATAACAAGGTGGCCATGTATTCCTTTTTCTGAATGATTTTAAATAGAATTTACACCTGTTAGTGTTTGCACACCAGAGGAATTTGACATCTGCTTTTAACCCATCCGTGCAGTGAAACACCCATACATACTAGAGGCCAGTAAGCACACTTGTGGACACTCAAGAGCGGTGGGCAACCCTATCAACAGTGCAGAAGAGGGGTTAAATGTCTTGCTCAGGTGTTGTCCCTTGACTTTGTGCAGTAGTTAGTGCGCCATCAGAACTGATATCAATTTCTTCAGCCTTGCAGCTCCAGCTGGGAACTATTGCAGTAGTGCATCTGCTTCCCCACTGCTAGCAATGAATGTGCCTATATAATGGACCCTTTATTGCCTATTGATTGGAGGTCTTTAGGACCGTTAACATGTCCTGTAAGATAAATATATATTAAATCTGTTTATTGAGTAGTTCAGCACAGCAGATGTGATACATGTACTCTGGGAGTAAGACTGCAGGAGCACTGAATTTTTCATTGTGTGATTTGTGGAGAATGCCATTAGCAGCGCCGGAGGCTCCGTCTCTACTTTTACTCAACACAGGACCTAGACGTGGTTATTCAGCCCCTTCTAAAAAGCATGACAGAACACTCAGTAGGGGTACTTGTCAGTGGCGGTGGTTTATTTTTATTACAGTTTATCTATACAGTGCATCATCATCATCACTCATCACTTCAAAAGTGCTGTCTAGGAACGCTCACTCATCAACAGCAGTTTATTCCACTTAAATAAAATATCAGGTCACACAGTTACAGGTATACTGTTTTATCCCTCCTCGTGTGTCTACTGACTTTAGAACACCACACTGTAGATAGGGAGTGCTGAATGTTGTGGTTATGATAAATACTTGTAGGTATGTTTTGATTACGGTTACTACATATAGAAAGATGTGTATATCTACAAAGCAAACTCATTTAGTCAACAGAAGTTGGAATAGAAGGATGTATAGAATGAACGTGTTCCAGGTTGTTAGCGGATCTTCCGTACCTTCATGTCAGGTGGTATTTGTTTGCCATGTTTGCTGCGTCTGATGTTGACAGCATTGTAGAGCTGGGTGATAAATCGATTTTATCGATTAATTCGAATTTACAGTTAAGGACCATGTGTTTTATGAAAATTGGTTTTCTCTCTGCCACTGTTCAGAGTGACAACCCCCTCACGTGTTTGCCATAGAAACACACAAAAAACATGGCAACAGTTGGGCGCAGCCAGAAGTTGTCCCCAAGAAAGGAGTAACTTCCTTCGTGATCTGGGATTGGTTCAGTTTTGCGGCGTCGGACACATAACGAGGACTCTAAGCAGCTCGACAAATTTATTCCAACACCTTAAACAGAAGCATGCAGTGGAGTGGGAGATGTGCAGCAAGCAACCGTCCCTGACACGTTTTATATCGTGTGCCATAAGATAAGAATGGGGCACTCTAGAGGGCAATCACAGATGCTATAGTGATGTTTATTGCAAAAGACTTGGTGCTCATATAAACGGTGGTAAAGTCAGCATTCATTAACACGTTGAAAGATTTAGAGCAGAAGTATGTGCTTTAACTTTAACATTAATTTTAATCTCAAAGGGGAAATTTGAATGCAAACAAAATTAATTAAAAACTTGTTTTGAACTATTTCTTTGTCATCTGTAGTTTGATTTTAGTAGGAAGAAAATCTATTAAAATCTAAAATATATATTTTAAAAGGCTCGATCACCCAGCTCTGCAGCATGGTCACTCTTCTGTTTACTGCCCATTTTTTGTGGACTGTACTGTACTGATTGTGGAAAGAGGTCACCTACTTTTGAAGCCCTAATTCTCTTAACTGGCATTGCATGCGTGTATCTATATTATAGCGTTAATCTTCTTCTGGAGGAGGGGCAGGGAGCAAATCTGGCTATTAAACAAAAATCCTCGTTTTAGAGACTTGGCCAGTCTCTTTTATTAGATCATACTGCTTAATGCAGAGCCAAAGATTATCCACTAGGTGGGGCAAGCAAGCATTTAAAGAGTCTAACTATAGCAGCCCAGGTTGGTGTTTATGAAGACCAGTGATGGATTTTAGAGATGCATTGCTTATGTTGGCCTCTTTTACATTTCTGCTGCGATTGGGCCAAATTCATTCTAATTAGAGACCCCCTACAAGCTCTTTGTGAGGGTTTTGCCTTGTATAGGATTGCATTTAAATAAAACAGTTTTAAAAAGTGAGACAGACATCTAACCACAAAGGGAGAAAGAGTGAGCAAGGGTCCCAGTGACTCTACTCGTGAGCCTCAGGCCATATTAAGCCTTAAGAGGCTTGACAGGCAGGCCAGGTCACATCAGCTTGACCAGTATGAGCATCAGCAGCAGCACCACTATGATGAGCAGGAAGTTGAGTAGCAGGTTGAGTCCGCGGTTGTTGGCTAGATCCATGGTGCGAGAGCGAGGCTGTGCTGGAGCTATCCAGTCCCCCGGTGGAGTGCTTGAGCTCGGTGTGAAGCCCTGGCTGGCCTGGGTGTCAGAGGCTAGGGTTGTGGTCAGTGTGCAGAGAGGAAGGCCAGCTTACACCATGCTGTTGATCCTTCACATGACATGGAAGGAGCTAAACACGATCGACAAAGGACAAATCAGAGCAAAATACTGCTTTTGTTTTGTTTTCTTTTATAAGAAACAGCTTGTCTTATCTTTACATAGTCTTAAATGAATAGTTTGTGGCAAAAAATAAACACAGTTGTCTGCTTAGCTCAATTAATGGATCAGCCAGGACAAAGTTGGTGTCTAGTTTGCTTCTTTAGTTTAGCCTTAGAGCTACATGGATAATGTTAGATGAAGTTATACCTAAACCTGTCACAGGGATGCAGTTCTGGCTGAAGATACAAACCTGAAGTGACCAAATGGGCTGATTAGCTGTATTGATACTTTACAGCTTCAAACTGATGACAGACATGGGTTGAGCTCAAATCATCAAACATTATTCACTGTTGCCCTCTGAAGGCGACATAGCCCCACTTAAAAGTTAAAACTCTGTGTTGTTTTTATAAGTCATAGTAAAAAGCACTTTCTACTTTTGCATTGCCTCAAACCAAACTGAAGGTAACATACCTGAGACATGAACATGATTATGATCAGCTAAAATAAATCAGGCAGTATGTAGCTGTTGTGAATGATTGATTGTAACAGGTCTGCAGATCCCCCATCTGAGATGGAAACTAGCTCAACTGACAGTACCTAATTGCAGTAATCCTGGTCTTATATAATTATTATTTCACTGCTGTTAGAACAAAATGTTTTATCTACATTTTTATTTGGATTTTATGTGATTCGATTTGCTTGTTGCCCTTATATTGTACATGGTTGTGTACATTTCATAATAGTTTATGAAAAACAATGTCCCTAAATGACTTGACATCTAGTTCCATTGACTTACAGAAAAATAAATTACTGACAAAATTAATTTCTTGGATAGAATTTGAATGGGTATATGACCATAACTGTTGGCTCTCATCAAAGAACAGCATTTTTAATGCTGCTTGTCAACATACACCATCGACAAGTTGCTTACATTTCAGTTAAGTTCTATGTACATCTGTACTGCATCATATAATTATATTTAATTGCATATAAATGCATGTAATTTTGTATAAATCTCTGTTTAAGAACCAGTGTCATCACCTATACAGTATGATTGCAGCCCTGCTTGTAGCTCACCAGTTGGAGTAGGGGGAGTTACCCAGGTGGGGAATCGAACCCCAGTCTACAGCATGGAGGGTGCCACTGTAACCCACTACACTCTACCAACCACTATAAAAATAAAAATAGACCAAGCTATAGAAAATATACAAGTGTCTACTGTTTACTTTTTTATATTACTGATAAATGCTAATCAGTGGGCTTAAACTTCTATCACTTGTTAGCCACAGTGGCAAAATTCAGACACCAAACATGTCAGCTGATCGATGACATCTAAGGTAAAGGGGGTAAAGTGTGAAATACATTGCTGTACTGCTTCATTTAAGCATGCTCAGGTTTGGACAGGTGTTCGTAAACACTGTCAAAAGGTGGTGTTTTTGATTATTTAGTTTCCTAGCCTCGTTAGCATTGTGTGTGATGGCTGATTAATAGCCTCATTAGGGTTGTGCAGGGTGGCTAATTATTAGCCTAATTAGCATTGTGTGGTGTGGCTGGTTGAATAAACAGAAAAATGTCTACACGCACACGTTCAGATCACTTGGTGTTTATTGTAGTCTTAGTATATTTCAGTGTGTCACAGTGCTTGGGGTCAGGGACGGCTAGTCCAGTGCTTAGTGCCTTTAAGTCCACTTGTCAAAGGTGGCATGCAGTGTTGGTGGGGGAGAGGGTGACGAGGGAGTGCAACACACGAGTGATCAGAGCCTCTCAGCAGCTGCCCCACAGTGATGACAGCCTCCTCATCCTCTACAGTCCGGTCAACATTCTGCCTCTCACTCCTGGGCCTGTTCTCAGCGCAGCACTACCACTCTGCTTCTTGAGAGTCGTTACTGTCGTGTTGCTCTTGTAAAACAATTTAAATCTACTGCAGAATTACTACAGTTCACTTTCTGTTTGAGTCTCAGTTTTCATGTCAAAAATGAATTAGTTGACAAATATTATACATATGTATGAAACACAGCTAGAGCTAACTATCGGTTTCAGATGATTTATAATAAAAATATGCGATTAGACGATATTTCTCCAATTGAGTCGATCAGTGGCGTTAAACATATGAGCCTAATTTCCCTCCATGAAACCCCCCCTGGCCAGCTCCCTGCAGTTCCTGTCTGAACCACTAGGTGGAAATACATACACTGTCATTCTCAACAGATGGACTGCATGTGCTTATAGAAAACATATCGCCCGTCTGGCAGTTTTTTATGTGACGCAGACCCATACAGGACGTTCTGTAACATCTGTAAATATCTGTTTAAGATATTTAACACTACTAATCTGATACGGCACTTAAGAGAACACCACGCGGCTGAATACAGTGAGTATCAGCAAAGAGCAGAGCTAGCACGCACAGCTAACACGAAACAAATAACCCAGAGAACTGTGCAGACCAGATCTGACCGGTATGAAGAGTACAGCAGCAGAAACAACCAAGAAACTAAAGAACTCACAGCCAAAGTGATTTAGTTTATAGCTCTAGATTACCTTGTTACAACCATACTTCAGGACTTGCTGGCACCAGTAACTTCATCTAGCATATAGCCCCGCTAAAAGGTGATTGGAATCAGCCTCAAAAACGCTGATCGGACCATCTTTAATACAAACATTAGGCTTTTCTGAACATACTGTGGATATCATCAGTACCTGTACACCTGATTCTTTGATTATAAACTTAAAGTTGGTCCAGTTTGACTGAATTTCTTATACTGTATGCCAAATATTTAAAAAATTATCTTCACATTTTTTTATTTTATTTTTTTTACCTGCGTTTCTGATCACAAATCATGTAAATTTCTTACTTATAGCAGTATTACAAGTTTTGCATACAGTGTCTTAATAGAGAATCTCCTCTTTTGTTTAAGAACCCAAAGATCCAAATGTTCAGTGTCTGTATTTCTAAGCTTGTTTTAAAGTAAAATTCATATAATTCATAGCGCATGCTTTGTAGGGATGCACAGATATGGAAACTCTGGGCTGATGACCTTATTTATTACCTTATTAATGTACTTATTTGCTGATGTCAGTACATAAATATGTATAATTTACAGTGTAAACATTGGCTCTATTCCCGCATCACAGAGAAATGTAACACTGTATTTGTTTATAAGGTTACAGGCGCCATAAAATGAATAAAATGAAGATATCTTAGCACAGTAGCTCCGCGTCACCTCACACTCTGTTGCTAAGGAGTACCTGTGATACCTTTGACTTCTAAAGGTTGAAGCTGAGGGTCAGTTTGCTGGCGTTACGATACGGGGTGGATTATTTACAGGTTTGGTGGGTGAGAAATTCATGCAGTGTGATTAATCCCCTTACTAAACTCTTTAATGAGCCCGCCCCAACACCACCTGAGACCACACCCCCTAATCAACAGAGTCCATAGCCCCCATCGACCGGCGGAGCCCCCACCACCCCCCTCCTCCTCCAGCTCACATTAACAAGACGATGATGTAGATGAGCAGCAGGCAGATGAGGATGAGGCAGAAGTTGACGAAGAGCTCCTGCATGTTCTGCTTGGCCTGCTGGGGCACCTCCATGGTGGACGCCCTCCGGATGGCCGCGCGCGTGATGTGCTGCACCTTCTCCATAGCGGAGGGCAGAGAGCAGCGCAGTGGCGCACTCTAGTGGCGATGGAGGTGAAGTGCACAGAGAGAGAGATGGAAAGAGAGGTGTGGAGTTGAGGGCGGCGCCTCAGAAAGTAGTGCGCGAGGGATGCAGGGAGTGGATGGAGGATGCAGTGGAGGTGCTCGTGGTTGCCGTGGTTGTCCAAGGGCCGCTGGACTCCACAGAACTGAGGGAGGGACCAGCAGAGAAGCTGAATGAGTAGGCATGCACACAATACGGGATCAGACAGGCTGAGGTGTCAGTGACTTCTCATCTTACACTGTGACTCTTTCAAGCTTTCATACAGCAGCGAATCAGACGTTTGATCCTATATGGTTTATTTATTGAGCCACAAGCCTGTTTTGGGCCTTAAGTAGAGCTTTATTATATAAAAATCATTAATATGCTCAGTAAACACATTGTCAAAGCCTTACTTTACAAATTGCTGAGCCTGAATTAACATTTAAGCTTACGTCTTTGTTTACAATGGGCATAATTTAATTGCTTTATGTTCTAGACAGTGTAAATGTGAGTCCAGGTGTTTTTTAATTGAAGAAAATTTGCATTCTATATAAAATAAAGATAATCTTGTGTTTTTTTGTTGAGGAAAATGTGAATATTGAATGTTTTATATTATTAAATATTGAATTTGTGAATATTTTAAAGTTAAACTCATTTTAACAATTAAAATATCCTGATCTTGTGTATAAATCAAAAAATAACATGAATGTATTGATTTGTGATGACAACTAATGTATTGAAAACTTGTTCAACACTTTTTAGCCTTGTATAAAGGCAAAGGACTTAAAGATAACTACAAGCTACTTAATTATAACTGTAACCAGCAGCGATAAAGTGTTGCCTGTTATAGACGAATATGATGTTAATAATTTCTAATATTATATAATTCATGCTCACAACAAAGATCTGAACAAAGTGTTATGCAGTATTATAATTAATAAAACAAATATTCTAGATAATAAAACAGACCTCCAGTTATGTCCATGTGTCTATTATAATGAATAAAACTTAATGCACAATTACGTCATTCAAAAGATCTTTAATGAGCAAAGCACAAAACCAGACGAAAGCAGTAATATATTTCATTAAAGTGTTATGAATATAATTATTGTTATTATTATTATTTAAATGAATTTTTGGAAGCTGGATTTTTACTGTGTTTTTAGTTTTACACTAAAACTAATTGATATAACTAATTAAATAAATGATATTGGTTGCTAGTATTATCTATAATAACAGTAACATATGAAAAGCTGAATATTAGATTTAAGGTGTGAGAGTTCTGCATCATCATATATGAGGCTGATTGTATTGTTTAAGGAGTAAGTGCTAGTAACAAGATAAAGGTTCTAAAATAAAGGTTCTCTATGATACAGTTCAGTAACTATATCTGTCACTGAAGGCTCACCTTCCTTTTAGTCTGCTTTCAAACAGCTTGTGGTTTTATGACTCTGGGCGTCTGCAGCATTCCACATAAAAGACACACATGTAGAGCATAAACACACTTCGGTTGCACAAAAGCAGCAAATAAAATGTCTCTCTTGTTGAAAGCATTAGAAACAAAGTGCCATTAACAATGTGAACCCCTCAGGGGTCCTGCATAGGTACCCCGCTCCAGTCAGTAGTGCTGTTTTTATGTGAAGGCACAACACGGGAAGCTTTTAGAGGACAGTTTATAGTTTGGCTCTGAAACTCCACTTCGCCTTGTTGACATTTTTTGGACTTTCCAAAAGTTTGCTTTTAGATTCGACCTTTTAACCTCATCAGTAGAGTTTGTTGCTTGTGGGATATTTTTGGGGGGCCTTTGGGGACCTGCATTCAGCGTCCTTCATTCCCATGCTCAGAATATTTCTTTTAGCTTTTAATAAGTAGTGCTAAGACAAGCATGGACAGATAGTTCATAGATTAATCAAATTGATGAAGGACCTTAATCCACTTTTCTCCCGTGACTCTCTCGCCTCGTGAACAGCTCTGGCTCTGTTTGATGGGTAACAGAAAATCACGTGTGTGTGTATGTATATATATATATATATATGTGTGTGTGTAATAACTAAGTATAATTTTAGCCACATAGATATGCAGCAGGCTGTTCCAGACTGGAGGCTGTAGTGTTTTTATTTGGGTGTGCATTTGTGTACTTGATGATATTAATAAATCAGAGCCTGATTTAGGCTCGGAGGGTCAGGAGCTGTGGCGTTTGTGTACAGCGGGGTGCAATAAATAGTTGCATAGTTTAAACTGTGAACACCTTTAACACAGGGCCGCGCAATACAACGCTCTTTAATGCTTGTGGCAGTGTCTGCCTTCAGACACTGATGCGTATTGTGTATGAACTTATAGATATAGACTGCTGCCGTACTTTGCCACATGTTCTTTGAATGTTTGGATAAATTAAGACATTTTCAACATCCATCCTGTTTTGGTCAGCAGTGCTCCAGACAAGGGGTGTGCCATATCGTATTGTACACAATAATATTGTATATGTTTTTGAATATCGTGAATGATAATATACCCTGAAATATCGAGCCATATCACCCATCCCTAATTATCACATTAGGATACTACTTTTACTGTTTATAGCAAAAGAAAAAATCACACTTTTCTCATTTTCCATTATATATAACTACTAGAGACAGATTTTATCTGTCCAGTATCATTCATTTTACTCAGTCCTGAATATATGGAGATATTTGGAGTGCAATAATAAAATTAAATTTTCATTTTGTTGCAGTTGTGTATTCTTGAATTATTATTATTTTTAATTCAATGTTTTGTCATATCATGATATTATTGTAGGGCCATATCGCCCACCCCTACTGCAGACTTGTATCTAATTACACCACAAATGGGTGATTGCAGTAAAGCTATCCTGCAAAGCTGATCACAATAAAATGTAATCGTTGTTTAATATTCAGTCTATTTCGTACTGGTTTAAGCTCAATACTGAAATTATTCCTTTCCCTAAACACACGTTTTCCATGGAGTTGCCTGACAATAATTGGTCTAAGTATATGTTTACTCCTCTCTTTTAGTTTCGTACCGTGATGTGACTTTTCTCTGTGGTTTTGTTCATTCCCACTTTTGCAGCAGAGGGTTTTAATTTCACCTTCCCTTCAGGATTAGGAAGAGCTGGTGAAGCGGAGGACAATCCCGAGCGTCTCACTCTGCTAGAAAGACTAAAGCGGTGCTTATGGGAAGATTAGATGCACTTATTATGCGTTTGCAGAAGAGATACGCCGTACTTAATTATAACCCCTTAGCTAGTGTTCTGGAAGCTAGAAGCTCTCTCTCTTTCCTCACTGTCTGGATGGAGAGAAGCTTATCTTCCTCTCTCACACTGCTGTTCTTCAGCTGGCTCCGCCGCGCTGCCGAGGCCCCGTGGGGAACGTTCCCGGAATCCTCAGCGCCGCTGCGAGTGGAGGAGCGAACCCTGTATCCTCAAAAGCCCCGGCATGACGTTATCTGCTGTGCCCACAGCACACTCTAAAGGTTATTCTTAGGACTGACCTTTGCCTATCGCTGCAGAGGGTCATTTCTGATTGAAACTCTGGCCTCCACTTACTGAGCACTGAGCGATTTGTCTCCATCAAGAACTCATCACACTCCTTTTGGGGGCTGTTTCCAAGCTCCCGTTGCCGGAGGCCAGCCACAGCTGTACATCATCTCCGGCAAAAAAGGGCATGTGACTTTAATGCTTGCTGCTTAAGTGGTTAATTAATTGCACAGAGTTTGACCTCCGTTTCTCCTAAGCATTCAGAGATTATGTGCGTACGTAGTGAGATGAGCGTGTAGACTTCCAGGATGGTTTAGTAGTTCTGCTGTTTGTTTTATTGCCAGATGCTTATTTTAGAGTCAGTGGTTGTTGTGTGATTAGAGTTGAGTATTAGTGTAGAGTGCTGGGCTAGTGTTGGTGTTGGGTAAAGTCTAGGAGTGTACATTCGGTAGGAAATGCACTCTGATATGATGGAGCTGTTCACTAGAGGAGGAGCTGTAAACTAGTTTGTTTATTTGATGTTTGTTAATAACTCCTTTAGAGGGCGGCAATGAGTGTTTGTTCATCTAATGCAGATGTCACTAATAGGCGTACTGCGGTCTGGATCCGGACCCAGACGTCCAATGTGGACCCAAACCGATAAACTATTGAGAATGATTTAATGTTGACTGTGTTTATTTTAAGACTTTTCTAATCTTTATGGTATACAGGCTTTGCAAATACAGGAAACTCTCAGACCAATCAAGTGCACTGTACGATCACCAAAGGCTCCTCAGCCAATCAGCTCTGGGCAGACTCTGACACGCAGGCAAGTCAGAGAAAGGTGAATTCAGATGACGTGCTCTAAAAAGTTTTATTTACTGCTTCTATAAATAAACACTTTAAAATGCACTTTTTTAAAAAGCTTGTTTTTACTGAAGTTTATAAATAATTCATTTAGTTCAGCATTTAAACAGTAAATATACTGAAATATACTGAACGGTATGTGTGATGTGTTGGTGTTTCAGTAGCTGATGGTATAAGATGCTGATACTAGATTACTTCAGTAAACAGGATACGCCACTGAATCAGAACACACATTAGAAATGATGACGGTCCAGACCTTGGCCTGAAGAAATTATATTTATTTTATTTTATTTTTTTTATAAGAATCTTTAAGTAACTGTTTCTATCGTTAATTTGGATCTAATGAGTTTCAACAGATAGGGACCAACATGGCCGCTTTAGACTTGTACTATAATGGTTGAATGAATACTATGAGTAATCAAGTACACTTAAAGACGAGTGAAGTGGTTGGAGAATGTTGGGTTTGTGCTGATGTTGGCTAGTATGTGTGCTGGTGTTTGTGGTTTTGATGACCTCTTTAGTCTCACCCTGCAGGAGCAGGCCTGTTTGGCCTGGTGAGTGACACTGTGCTGTGATCTGGCACTGCCTCCGCCACCCACCTGGCTTCACACACAACTTTAGCCCGGGAGGTGTTTGTCAACACGGCCCATAAACATTCCACCGACCCAAGTAGGCATGAGAGTGACGGGGGATTGATAAGTTTCCTCGGAGGCTGTGAACCGTGCTGATACTCTCGGCACTCGATCGGGGCAGGGGGAGGGGGGAGACCTACCCTTACATGGTCGCTCACGGCACACATCCAGGTTTGCTGCTCACATAACCCCATTTATTTTCAAAGCTTTTCAGAGCATCGTTTGGCTAAAGGCAGCAACCGTTCATCATAAGATGATGGACCTGGAGCCAAAAAAAGACGAACGAAAAAAAAAGAAGAAGAACAAAAGCAGGGTCCGAACCGAAGAAGGAAATCCTCAGAAAAGCTGGCGGGAGGTTTCCCAAGCCCGCTTGTGTGTTTATATGCGTTTTTCCCCCCGTGCTGGCAACATTCCTGCACAAATAAAGTCCTCTTGAGAGAGAGAGAGAGAGAGAGAGAGAGAGAGAGGGAGAGGGAGAGAGAGAGAGAGAGAGAGGGAGGCGTGCAGTTGGCCTGGCTTGCACACTCAACTTTCCATGATGGCATAGCAGAGCAATGCGCTGGGAGCCGAGGGGGGCGCACCATGGCTTTGGGACCCTCGAAGGACATCAGGGCCCAGTCAGAGGTTAGAATGGCTCACCGACCAGTGCAGGCTATGGGCTAACTACGTGCCCAATACATAACTCCTCAGAAAGCTTATTGCCTGATATTGCCAGTTATCAATGGTGGGGTTGACTAGTGTGCCAAGGTTGTGATGCGTTGATCCGAAGTTGCATCACTTTTGGAATATTTGTATTATTTTTATCTGGGCATATCTGGGTTTGATGTCTGGCCAAAAACATTCTCAGGCTATTTAAAAATGCAAGTCCCAAAACCAGAACATGAAGCATAGTGTACTGTTTTGATTTCCCGGTCTGCTTCACTACCGCTTCTCCAGTTTGTATCTTTAATTTATTAATTTTATGACTCATTCTTCATATTTCATTTCATGAAATATATGGTTTCATGAATTATCATGGGCTCAAAATGCATGGCTCTTTTTCTAAATAGCAAGGTTAAGTATCAGTGGTATATAACAGGCTTTCTGAGATGCAGAGAGTCGTCTTCTGTGGTTTGATATTACCGTTTCTCATATACACAGCCTTTAGTGTATGCCTGTCTGTCTGTCTGTGTGTGTGTGGTCAGCTCTTTGGTGTTGATACAATTGAATAATGTCCAGGTCTCTTGAAGGCAAACATGGAGTGCCCTGCAGGTCACCAGCGCTCTTAGCTCAGCCTCTCTGGGTTTGGTTTGTGCGAGTGAGTGAAGAGGAATCTGCCTGGCTGTTAAGACTCAAAGTTACATATACAAACATCTGTATTTAATAGCTGTCACTGTTACGTAATATCATCTAGGCTATACGCAGCCAGGTTACTGCTGTGAACGCAGCAGAACAGAGTTTTTGCATGTAATAAACATGGCTATGTTTGTTTTTAGAGGTCAAGGTCAAACATCAGTTTGCTTTCTGCTTTACAGTCCAGATTATTTTAAGATATGCTTTGTATAAAGGCATCGCGGCCAGAGCCTAAAGCATTTAAGAACATGGAAAGTAAATAATCCGTCTCTGTTTCATCGTCACTTGGTGTTACGTGAACAGCTCCCGTAAAAGCAGAGGTGTCTAAATGTGAGGAGGAGTGGTGATGGATGACGAAGGGCAGCTTTCTTACCTGAATCCGTGGATGCACGGCCGCACCAGCGAGGTCCAACCTATGGCTTTCGGTTACGTCCTTGTTCTGGTTCAGATGCTGGTCCAGCAGGTCGAGGCTGGGCTCTGGGAGCTTTGTGGAGTATGTCCGAGAGTTTAAGAGCGAGGGGTGGAGAATGGGAGGGGATGGCAGAAAAAAAACAGAGATGCAGAGGAGGGGTTTGGTCCCTTTTTCTCATTTCAATTTTTTTTGAGGGTGAGGGTAAATATATCTACTTAGTGTGTTTTGTTTGCTCGAGTGGGACTTTGATAACTCCATGGCTTCACGCAGTCCAAGCTTCAGTGAGGTCTGTTCATGTCCAGCCTTTTCAGTATAGCTTTGTAATTAGTTGAATCAGCTGAGCCACTCAGGTCAACATAATTAATTGATCGTCTCACTCTTCAGACATAAGCAAGTTGAAAGGTTTGCTATCGTCTTGACATGCAGGTTTGTCAGTGGAGCTCAAGGCTTTTTCCTTTTTGCGAAGCTGCTTCTTTACTCGTTGTTCGATTGTCGTGCGCCCCCTTTGTTCTATAACTGCACCCAGCGGTTTCTCATTGTCTGTTCCCTCCCTTTGTGGGATTAATGTAGCTATTCTCTTGATGTTGTTGCCAGACAAGTGTGTCTGTTGTGGATGACCTGCTTCATTGACCTTCTCCAGCAAGCCTTTTCCTGGTCTTGACCTTTGGGCCGATCACCTCAAGGATCAGGGACCTTCCCAAGGGTGCCGCTGGGAACCTTTCAGCAGAGTTTTGTTGCGTTTTTCAGAGGCTCCGGAGATAAAAACAGCTCTGAGTTTCCTCTTCCTTATAAGGAGCTTGGCAGGCTCGAGCGGAGCGACTTCCAAGAGTGCATTTTTAAACGGGCCGGCGCGGAGAGGAAGGGCGATCAGGACACTGCTGTGGCATTCGCTTGCTGTTTTTCCCTTGGCCGGGACGGTACTGTTCTTGGCACGGTTTCCACCGCCAGCTTAAATGCCCCCTCGTTGAGTCCCAGGTACTGATTCGAGAACAGAGACCCACATGTGCACCGGATGCCGGGGTCAACGACGGACGGCCATCGGCCACACAAGAGAGCCGTAATGAACGGGAAGGTGGAAGTCTGTGCGTACGTCATCCGAGCTGGACGTTTTAAGCCTTTGAGCCTCCCTTTCGGACCTGTTTCCATGTCCAGGCTTGTGGCCAGTCACCACTGCCCAACCCTGTCTGCTCTCCTACCTCCCCCACATCATATTGGAGAGCTTATTGTTCATTATCATGCTTTGCAACCCAAGTGTTAATTACCCTCACCATTATAGCCTGAATGGAAAGGGCAGGGGAACTGACGGCGCCATTTAGCTACGCCTCAGTAATGGAGGCTATTGCTTACGGAGCAGCTCATTAAAATGGAGGCGCTGTGAAAGAATGGCTGTTAAAGCTGGCCGCGCTCACACTTTCCCTTCCTTTGTGAACTGTTTACTGCAGGTACTGGCAGGTTCTTTTAGTGTGCGCATGCATACATAAGTCTAGTTCTTGCCCTTTGGCTAGAGCTGGAAAATCTGCTCATTAGAAGCAGTAGACCCATGTCTCGCCACTCTCTTTTCAGCTCAGTGCATTGAGACTCGCTGTCCCACACCTGTCACCGCGTACCTCATCGCCAGGTGCCCTCGGGTTATTCATTGCTTTTTTTTTTTTCCCGTGTGTGCTTTTGCTCATGTTTGTTTTTGTCGGACTGAATTTACAGTCCTTTTCCTGAGCATAAAAAATGTTGTGTTGAAAACAGAGAATGTTCTGAGTGTGTTGAACTAGATTGTCCAGTGACTGCATGCTGAGCTTTTTAAGTATGAATTATGATTAATACTTAATTATTAAGATCGCAAAATAATTGTAACTGTAAAAACAAAGTACCTAGTTTACCTATATATTGCTAATACAATTACTATACATAAATCTAATGCTACAAAAAACTTTCTAGTTAGTTTTCTTCACTGTTAACAAAGGTTTGCTGTTACAAGTGAATGGCTAGACTTGTTATCCCCCCTCTACATCTAGCAAACAAATGCTGTACAACAATAGCTAGGTTAGTAAAGTAATAATAATAATAATAATACTTTATTATTGTATAGAGCTTTTTAAGAACCCAAAAGACTCTTACAGTCAGAGCAAACAGTTTACAGATAACAAGAGAACAATACTACAAATAGACATGAAGATTAAATTTAAATGTGAAGAGGGAATTGAACTATCTAACCAGTGGTGGAAGAGCATTCCAGAGGTGGGAAGCAAAAATCTGGATTATCACCAAAGCCACGAAGGTTAGATGGAGGTACTGTAGGTAGTCTAGCCGCAGAGGATCTGAGAGAAATGCGAAGGTTTATAGAAAGAAAGGAGATCAGAAAGGTATGAAGGAGCAAGATTGTTAGGAGCTTTATATGTAAAAAGGAGGATTTTGAACTGTATGCAATATTTGATTGAAAGCCAGTGGAGATGTTGGAGAGTGGAGGGTTATTTGAAGTTCAAGCCTTGGATGCTAATGTCAGATTAGGGAACAGATGAGCTTGATTATTGTAGCAACAACACTTCAAACGTACTATCAGTATCTGAAAATATGCTTGATTTTTATCATATTTGTTGTCATTTATTTGGCCAGATCTGATTTTCCAGTTTATAGGTCAGCAGATGATAATGAACTTGGTGACCAGAGGACAGCAGGCTATGGGACTAGAGTAAAAACTGTTGACCAGATTTGCACATAATCAAGGGTAGGGCCAGGTGTGGAGGGAATTGGCAGCAGATTAGCTGTCAAGTCAGTCAGTGGAACTATGGCCCAGCTATGGCCCATAGGCATGAGATCCTACACCAGAGATTGGATAAACTCAAGAACGGAGAAGCTCTCAGTTTGCGCTCCGCTTACAGCCCACAACCTCCCATTTCACTCATGTCATTTAGGTGGAGTGGAGCAAAGTGGAAGCTCTTGGGCTTAACATACTGCTTCATGCCATCTGAAACCCAGCATGCTTAGAGGTTCTGATGTCATAGCAGTGTAACATTATTGTTTCTTCCAGAGCTGATCCAATCTGTCATCCACTTCCAGCTCTTAGTCTTATGTGCACACATGCTCAACATTTATAGAAAGACCTATGAACCCACTCCAGTGTCCTTAACTCCGTAATTAAACCAGGATTAAAAACAGAAGATTACCTTGAACTGTGAGTGTACGTGCACGCTTGACATCGGATGATAGGTTGCGGGCCTGTTCCTTATACGATGCTGAAGCACTTGTATCAGCAGTGTGAATCAGGAGGCACGGTGAATCAAGTCATGACTCATCCAAATGAAAGGCTTGGCATTTTGTATTTTTACTGGATGAGCTTCAGGTCTCCAGCAGCTGTCGCTGGTTCTGGTGGCTGGCAGCGTGGCGAGAGACAAATAAGCAAAATCACTAAGGGCGCTCGGGAGAGGGCTGAGCCGAGGCTGACTTCCAGGCTCATAAAGTGAGTTAGTCAGCAGGATGTTTCCGTGGCAGGGTACGGGGTTGTAGGCACAGATATTCGCCCCAGTGTGGTTTCGAATGCTGGTTTGTTTGATTTTTTTTGACCCGGGAGATTAATCAAATTTACTGTTTGAAATTTTGCAAGAGCTGGAATTAATTATTTCCTACATTAATTACAGTTGTTTGAACGTATGAACTGGCTTTCTGGCAGCTACGTTTAGCTTTCAAGCTTCAAACCTGAAAAAAATGGATGTACATGTCTTTCTAAATAATCACAATTAAATAGGAAAAGCAGTTTTGGTCAGAAATGTTTATTAGTTTTTTTTTTTCTTACACATATAAGAATATAAATGATAATGAGGGAGTTGAGGGTGAAATGGGAAGTCACTTAGAGCCCACAAAAATAGGTTCCTGTTTGGACCTGATTTGGTAACCAGCACATTATTATGTATTCGGCTAGTCTGACTACTGTAACATGAGCTGTCCACCCTGTAAACTCTGGTTACCTGCGCGCTAGCAGTTGTAAAAATAAGCAGAAAGAATTAGCAGAAGCAGCTCACTGTCTATTCTGGTACTGCAGGATCAGGAGTCATTAAAAGCATCACTACTTCTTGTGTTCCAGCTTATCGTAAAATCTTGATCTGCTATTGGACTCCTTTGACTAATTCCACTGATGCTTATATATATATATATATATATATATATATATATATGTGTGTGTTTAGATTAGAAAATGTGGGTAATTTTATGACACCAAGCCAACTTCGAGCACTGGCTTCTTTGGTCAGTGCTTGATATTAGTCAGTCTAAATCTAGCCCAAGTAGGTTTATCCTATATATATATATATATATATATATATATATATATATATATATATATATATATATATAGTGTATGTATGTATTTAGGAGTAATATATATATATATATATATATATATATATATATATATATATATATATATATATATATATATATATATATATATACATATGTATATGTTTAGATTCGAAAGTTTGGGTAATTTTCTGACACCAAGCCAACTTCGAGCACTGGCTTCTTTAGTGATATTAGTCAGTCTTTGAAAGCAGGGTGCAAAGGTTATGCTACCCTAGTCAGAGTCATGTTGTTAAGGATATATATTATAGGATGATCCGAAACATTAAGCAGGGCCAGCTGGGGACGCAAGGCACGTAGTGACAGAACTGCCTGAAGAGACTGTTGCTCAGAGTCCTGTGCTCAGCCGCTGGGAATGACAGCTATGCTCTGGCTCCCTCCTCGGCCTGCAGTTAACACAAAGCCCTTGCAGACTGCATGGCGACAACTTTGCACCGCACACTCTTTCTTGCCTGCATCTTTCTCTCTCTCGCGCTTTCGTATGTTTGGATAAACCTACTTGGGCCAGATTTACAGCCCCACGTCTAGAAAAGGGGTCAGTATGAGAAATGTTTATAACAGTAATTAGTAAGTTATGTCTGATCTGTGTTAAGCTGAAGAATAACACAATGTTGTGTTTTACAAATTTGATTCCTGCTATGTGTGTTGCATCACATTTCCATTTATAAACAATTAAAAATCAGATCATGACTGAGGATACAAGCCGATCCAATTTTAAATCTATGTTTTTATTATTCAGTCATACCAGCCTTCAGCTGTGCAACCACAGTACAAGGTTGTTGTCATAGAGCTCAATAAGATACACTTTTAAAGGTAAAGAGTTCTGGACTACACATGGGCCTATCAGAATTCAGGCTGTACAGAATAATCACAATTCGGGGCAGTACAGAGTAATAAGAATTCACTCAGTACAGAGCAATCAGACTTCAATCTGTATGGAATAATAAAAATTCGGTCTGTATGGACTAATCAGTATACAGTCTGAATAGAACAATTAGACTATGTTCTGTCTGGAATAATCAGAATTCGGAATCAGAATACGGAGTAATCAGTCTTTGGTCTGTACGGAGTAAACAGAATTCAGTCTGTATGGAAGTAATCAGACTTCAATCTGTATAGAATACTCAGACTTCTGTTTGTATGGAGTAAATCAGAATGCATGAAGTAATCAGAATTCAGTCTGTATGGAGTAATCGGAATTCAGTCTGTATGGAGTAATTGACTTTGGTCTGTACGGAGTAAACAGAATTCGGTCTGTATGGAGTACTTGGTCTTCGGTCCCTATGGAGTAATCAGATTTCGGTCAGTACGGCATAATCAGAATTCGGTCTGTACGGAGTACTCACACTTCGGTCTGTATGGAGTAATTAGTCTTAGGTCAGTATGGAGTAATCAGACTTTGGTCTGTACGGAGTAAACAGAATTTAGTCTGTATGGAAGTAATCAGACTTCAATCTGTATAGAATACTCAGACTTCAGTCTGTATGGAGTAATTGGACTTTGGTCTGTACGGAGTAAACAGAATTCGGTCTGTATGGAGTACTTAGACTTCTGTCACTATGGAGTAATCAGATTTCGGTCAGTACGGCATAATCAGAATTCGGTCTGTACGGAGTACTCACACTTCGGTCTGTATGGAGTAATCAGCTGCTGGAGAAGAGAGTTCTAGACTAAAGCTAGAGAAGTAAAAGAAGTGTGTTGCTGAAAAATAACAGAGCTGGTTTTGCTCTGCACTGGAGCTTCAGAGTATGTAGGAAGACTTGGTGACACATGTGACCTGTGCGAAGTCTCAGTCTGACAGCTCCTCTGCAGCGCTGCCATTTAGCACCTAGTGCTCGAGAGATTGTGCTAGATTAGTCACTCAGTCACATACAAACCCCCCTGTCACCCCTCACTCAAACACACACACAGGAATATGAACTGGAGGTGTATGTCTGCTTCAGGGGCAGCTGTATGGGAACTATACATGAGCATCTCATGTTTTTCCCAGATGTTTAATTTATCTTTTTTTTAATATTAAGCTTTTATTTACAAAAACTGTACATAAACTTTAATTATTATTGTATCACCACCTGTCGTCATCACCTCAATTTCACTTATTTATGTGCACATTGTTTCAGGAGCACCAGCTGTAGGACGTTTCATAATGACTGGACTAATAAAACTGTTCTCAAATCGCTTTGAATAAAATCTAATGACTTCCATTAAAAGTTAAGAACACCCTGTACCTGTACATTGACTACTTTTCAGTGATGTTCTGGTGCTTATCTCCAGGTACTCAGTGGTGAGAGTTGATTTATTGTAACAGTTTGATTTGTGTGTTGGACAGATGCTGGGTGGAACGGCTCTCCCTGTGAACACTCTGGTGAAGATAAAGGAGGGGCTGCTGAGACAGAGGGAGCTGGAGATTGACCGGTGAGTGGAGATGACCTGCACAGAATTAAAGCTGTCCGTTCCTAGCCAGCCAATGAACATTAGAGCATGGTGTGTAGCGCAGCAACAACTAAGAGTCTAGACTTCAGTCTCAACAGAGTAATCAGGTTTCGGTCTGTATGGAGTAAGTAGACTGCGGTCTGTACAGAGTACACATATTTCGGTCTGTACGGAGTAATCGGACTTCAGCCGTGAATCGTGACTAAGATTTAAATACACAGACATGCATCACCTCAGTGACTGTCTGAACAGTGTTGACAGCATGAAATTAACCTACCGAGTACTCACACCTCAGTCTGTATGGAGTAATCAGACTTCCGTCTGTACAGAGTAATCGGAAAATCAGGGTTCAAGCACCAGTGAGCGTCACCTAGGATTTGGCAGCTATTTGCCACTTGTTTGCACACAGTGGAATTTGACCTCCATGTTTAACACATCCATGCACCCACATACACAGACACACACATTAGTGAACAAACACACACTAGGGGGCAGTGAGCGCACATGCCCAGAGTAGTGCAGCCCTATCCACGGCAGGTGGGGGGGGGGCTAGGTGTAGGGCTGGGTATCGCCACTGATTTCCCGGATCGATTCGATCCCGATTCACAAGGTCCCAATTCAATTCAATTTCCGATTTGATTTGATTCATTTCAATATCGATTCATTTAGGGATATTTCAGTTACAATAATATGTTTTGTTTGAATATGGAAAGAGGGGGATTTTTTTTGAAGGTCGATCTCGGGTTTATACGAATCGATATCGGATTATTCAAATGAAGATCGATTTGAATTGAAAAATCGATTTTTTTTTAAACACACCCCTAGTTAGGTGCCTTGCTCAAGGGCCCTTCAGTCATGGCCTGTTGGTCCAGGGGATCTAACCGGTGACCTTCCGCCCCCTTAGAGGAAGGAACCTCGAGAGGAACCAGACTCAGAATGGGAAACCCAGTTTAAAAGCAGAATAACTGAAGGAGTCTCTCCTGGTTTTCTGTATTTTACTCAAGGACATGCAGAAGGTCCGTATCTGCAGATCTGAGATCTCCAGAATAGGAAGAAATTCCGTAATGACCAGTAAATCTATAGAAAAGCAGGAAAACTGTTGAGTCCGGTCGGAGTAGTCGCAGGAATCAGCATGAGTTTGTGAGAGCAGGATTAAGCAAGCATATGGAATCTTTGGAGGTGTCACTGGGTCATGCAGGTTTTCCACACGGCACTGGACAGCAGGAGCGCCATGATGGGAAAACTGGTTCAGAATGCAGACAAACGGGCTCCCAGTCACAGCAGACACCTGCTTCTTCTGGGAGATGTCCTGTCAGCTAACAAACAGCTAAAAGCTATGTTTTTGGAGATTGAGGATCTTCATCCTACCCTCCTAGACTCTTAGCCACTGTATTACCTGGGGGCCAATCTCACCACCTCCTAACAGCAGGGGCCAACACTTACTCTGAAAAAGGCTTAATTGACCAAGAACACCACTTAAAGAGGGGTCAGCCAGAATGAACTCTCTCTTACAAATAAGAGTTCTTGAGCCCGGCCTGTTTAGAAGGTCTGAGTGAGCAGCCGAAACAAGCTAAATCAACAGAGAACCAATCAGAGCCTTCCAGCGACCTAGAATTCGAACACCACACGGTCATACGCAGCCAGTAGCGTCTAATATAACTGGTGATTTCATCTGTCTTGCCTGTTTGATCTGACTTTACAATCAAGTCCTGAATCTCATGAATCTCATTACCCTAAAAGATCTTCGATAACAAGTTGACCCGGCTGCTTTTCTCGCGGCCTGCCCGGAGCATGTGAGGGCATAAATGACAGGGTGTTGACATGTTGGTGGATGTGGTCAGGAATGTGCCCTCCTGATTGCTATGGTGACCTTGACCAGCTGTTTTGATGTGCACATGTTTGCACAAGTACAGTGAGCACAGTCCCACAGAGCGGGCTGGGGGCACTGTTAATCCTGCCACTGGGCAAGCAAAGGGCACAGGCACACCTACTCACATGCTCAGCATTAAAGAAATGGTTTGGCAAATAAAATATTTAAACGTTTCTTTTACTGTTCATGTGTGAAAATACTTCACACAGCTGAATCAGGAGCAGTGACCGAGTTGTGTCCACTTTCATAGACACTGATTTTTATAGATATAGATCTCATTACCTTAGAACGTGATGTGGTTTAAGACAAACATGTGATCATTTAGTGGGAAAGAAGGTTCCAGCTCTTGTTAGCTACAGTGAAGTAAATACAGTCCATAAGAGTGAAAAAAGAGAGAAAGAGAAAGAACTGGAGATAAAGTGAGAGAAAGAATTAGAAAGAGAAACAGAATGAGAGTAAGAAAGAGAGAGAAAGAAAGAGTAAATAAGAGAGCAAATAAGAGGAGAAAAGAGAGAGAGAGAGAACCAGAGAGAAAGTAAGAGAGAAACAGAGCGAGAGGAAGAAAGAGAGAGAGCAAAAGAGAGAAAGAGCGAGAAAGAGTGAGAGAGAAAGAAACAGAGCAAGAGAAAGAGAGAGCTAGAGAGAAAGAAAGAGAATCGGTGATAAAGTGAGAGAATAAGAAAGACAACCAGAACGAGAGTAAGAAAGAAAGAGTAAATAAGAAGAGAAAAGAGAGAGAGAACCAGAGAGAAAGTAAGAAAGAGAAACAGAGCGAGAGGAAGAAAGAGAGAGAGCAAAAGAGAGAAAGAGCGAGAAAGAGTGAGAGAGAAAGAAACAGAGCAAGAGAAAGAGAGAGCTAGAGAGAAAGAAAGAGAATCGGTGATAAAGTGAGAGTAAGAAAGAGAGAGAAAAAAAGAGTAAATAAGAGGAGAAAAGAGAGAGAGAGAGAGAACCAGAGAGAAAGTGAATAAGAAAGAGAAACAGAGTGAGAGGAAGAGAGAGAGCAGAAGAGCAGAAAAAAGAGAAAGAAAGAGTAAATAAGAGGAGAAAAAAGAGAGAGAGAGAGAACCAGAGAGAAAGTGAGTAAGAAAGAGAAACAGAGTGAGAGGAAGAAAGAGAGAGAGAGAGCAGAAGAGTGGAAAAAAAGAGAAAGAAAGAGTGAGAGAGAAAGAAAGAGAAACAGAGCAAGAGAAAGAGAGAGCTAGAGAGAGAAAGAAAAAGAGAGATTATATACCAGGGGGAATTCTGGCTCCATTGACTTACATTAAAAGTAAAGACTGTTTTGGTAAAGACTCTCCTTAAAGTTACTATTTGACAGATGCTTGTTTTTCTTTGGACAGAGACGATTTGCTTTTACTGTATGTTTATTCACATGTTCTATAATATTTTATTCTATTGGTAAAAAATCTGCTGCTAAAACAAACACTTTCCTGGACTTTGCTGAAAATAGTGCTTTACATTTAAGTAAATACATCTTTAACTAACTGGTATGTGTGTGTTTGCTCGCTTACTCGTTCAGTTATTATTACACCTTTTTTTAACTGAAGTTTCATGGAGTTCCACAAGGTGGCACTGTGAGCCCTGTTTCGCTGGTCTTTTAGTATTCTAGACGCGACCTTCCCTCATTTAATGACATCTTCTCTCATATTTCGCTGAGAGGCAGAAAATGTCTGCCAAAGTGCTACAAGCATATATCAGGGTGTAATAATAAATATGACAACTTTTTTTTTTTTTTTTTTACCCCCGAACATTTCTTTCTGCCTCATCAAACTGACTGCCGGCAGCTGGTGGGTCATACTAAAGGAGAATATTAGAGTGGATGCTGTATGTACAGCTTGGTATTGCTCAGAAATACTGAAATACACTGCGTTCCACTCCACTATTTAAGGAAACCCCATTTATGTCCTCTGTACTGCTGGTTCATTTATCTCTGCAGTCATATTTATGGGGGTCAGACGACCCCTCCTGTTATATTCCCACCATGCTTGGCTGTTCACAGTAGGACAACCGAGTGAATGCGGGGATGATATTTTGGCAGCATGTTTTTTACGTGTATCTGGCCTTTTATAGGCAAAAGCAGCAAATCCTGCAGCTCCACGCCAGAATCAGGGAAAACGAGTTACGGGCGCAGCAGGTCCTCCAGAACCAGAGGGGGCGCTGTGAAGATTCCTATCTACTTAAAACCAAGGTATATTTTCTTATTGTTGAATCATTTAAACAAGCTGCTAATAGCGAAGTAATGTGTGGTGTTAATGCTGCTGTTGCTTATGTTGTAATCTTTTGGGTGGTGTTGCTCCTCAGGAGTGTCCATTCGACAGCCCCTCGTCCAGACACAGTCCGCAGCCTCCGCTCACCGAGAGGAACGCGCTGTGCTGTGAGAACGGAGAACTGGGCCGCAAGCTGGCCGCCACCGAGCTGGAGGTCATCCATCTCAATGAGTTCCTCAAACAGAACACGCAGAAATACACTGAGGACATCAAGAAGTTGGAGGAGAAGGTACACTTCAGTTCTGTTGTCTGTCTGTATGTGTATTTGTTCATTTATTCAACTCCAGGTTTCAGACTAGTACCCAAACTAGTACTCAGCACTGTTACTGATAAAACTGATAATAATAAAGACTATTACAGAAAAAAAACACTAAATGTGTTAATAGTTAAACAAAGTAGTAGTTAATAGTTAATTTCCTCGGCTGTAATGCTCCAGGGAGTCTAAATCTGTGTTTTCTTTCTAATAAAGTTGATATAGTTAACTTCTGGGACACGTTTAGAACATATACATGTAGAAAGTACTTTCTCAAAGTCTAAGAAGTATCTGCTCTATTTCATCATATTTTTCTCCTTTCTTTGTACATTTTATGGTTGTAATCTGGAAGCATTTCCTAACCAATCACAAGGCAGATGTCTCTGGCACCACCCACACATATTTGCAAGCTAAAACTAACCACCATAACCACATTGACAACTGTGTCTATTTACGCTGGATACCGGAATGTTTACAAAGAGTTTATATATATATATATTATTAATAGGGGTGTGTTTAAGAAAGCGATCTTCATTTGAATAATCCGATATCGATTTGTATAAACCCGGAATTGACCTTTAAAATTAGCATTCCAGCCCCCCCTGGTGTTTTTTTTACAGTTTTTATACACACACACACACACATATATATATATATATATATATATATATATATATATATATATATATATATATATATATATATATGTGTGTGTGTGTGTGTGTGTGTGTGTGTGTGTGTGTGTGTGTGTATGTATGTATAAAAACTGTAAAAAAACACCAGTGTATATATACACAAATTATGTGCAAATTAAGTGTTTGTTTTCATACATTTCCAAGACAGCAGTGTATTAACTGACAACAGAAGCCTTAGATATTTGATTTTGTATATGATTTTGATAGAAGCTAATTATTATATATCATCGCTGTCCAAAAAAAATAATGTCTCCATTTTTGTCTTTTTTTTTTTTCTGCCTCATTTGTACATGACAGCTGGCATTTACACTGTGTGAACAATTTATGATGAATAGACCAATAGAAGTGCTTCAAAATAGCTTGGAAATAAAATTCTGGTTCCATTGACTTTCACTCCAAGTAAAGTTTTTGGCCTGTTTTTAAAGCTGCCATTTCGGGCATGCTTGTTTTTTTTTCAGACAGCGACAATATATACATATGTGTGTGTGTGTGTGTGTGTGTGTGTGTGTGTGTGTGTGTGTGTGTGTGTGTGTGTGTGTGTGTGTGTGTGTGTGTGTGTGTGTATTCATATATATATATATATATATATATATATATATATATATATATATATATTCATTTTACACATGCCTATGTAAGAAAAGCGGCACATTTTAGTTTATTTGTTTGTTTGTTGTTAAATTCAGGATGTGTACATTTTGACTTAGAAATTCAACGAAGCCTGACATTTTCCCAGCGGTGTTTAAACATTTACGACTTCCTATGTATGTGTCACTCAGATGAAGACGCGGGACCGCTACATCAGCAGCCTGAAGAAGAAATGTCAGCGAGAGCAGGAGCAGAATCAGGAGAAGCAGCAGCGCATCGAGACTCTGGAGAAATACCTGGCTGACCTGCCCTCGCTGGACGAGGTGCAGACACAGGCCCAGCAGGTACGCATCTGCCCCCACTCTTCTTCTCCAGCATCACAAATCAGCATCTCTAGCAGTGTCCAGTTTGTGCCATAGCTTGCGTATGCAGCAGCTTTTACCCAGAGCTTCAGACTCTGCGTCCTTGTCTGGGCCAGAGTTTGTAATATTTCTCAGCCCAAATCTTCTACGATCGCTCCCTGTACGCGATCTGACATGAGTTCAGTTGATTAGAACATAATGAACACATTTCAGCACTAAACCAATACAGGAGCACCTGCTCCCCTGGGGCTGTGCTAATGCACCAATAAATAGCAGCTAATGTGACAGCGTCCCCTCCTCATTGTTTAAGGTGAAGCTCACTCACATTCGATTTAATCCACACAACAGTGCAGGAACGGGAGGTTTAATATTAGCTTTTCAGAACAAATATTTGGTGACAACGTAACGTTACCTGCCTAGCAATTAGCGTTTTGTTGTGCATTGTTGCAGTAATTGAATACGCTATGCTAATTAGCTTAATAGCGAGTTCACAGTTGTGTTGTATAGTAAACAGATTAAAATCCAGCCAGCAGATGTCAGCAAAAACCAATTAAGCTAAATTTCCTATCTTAGAGCATCCTGGAGGCGAGTCAGACTCTTAATCTGATCTCTTTCTATGTACAAGCATATATATATATATATATATATATATATATATATATATATATATATATATATATATATATATATATATATATATATATATATACCTATTGCACGCTACCTCTGTGGGGTTCAATTACAAGTTTATGGTATCACATCTTTAAAAGTTATTTCACAATGTCTTTAAAGCATTTAAATAGCCTGATCTTAGTCTCTGGACCCTGTTTTAAAAAGTGCCCATCCCTCCAGGCTACACTAAAAACAATGGTTGGTGGTTGGTTTTGTTTCATGTTAGTCAAATTGCCTTTGCTTGTCGAAATAGGCGATCCTTGATCATGTGGTGCAACAAAAGCCACAACCCTCAGATAATATGCAAACATCTGACTTGTGAAGCTGCCAAACCAGTCACAGTACAGATGTTACTCTGAATAGTTTTGAGGAAGTGTTAGCACGGTGTAAGGCGGCTGCTGTGCTGAAATGACATAGACATATAAAAATAGACGCTGTTGATATGGCAGTTATGAAGACGACTAATTACACCATATCTGCTGTTGAATATTTTTTATAAACTATGGCGTCCGTTAAAAGACGACGCACTGAACACACTGGTTTGCCCCTCATTTAGGACTTATGGCTCAGCAGATTCTGCTGGTTTATGGCAGGAATGGCCCGAGAACCGCTGCCCCAAGCCTAGGAGATAACGATGTGGCCAGACAGGTCGAAGGTGGTTGACCTGTTGTCAGCCTGGACTTAAATACAGTGTGTTTGCTAGATTGAAGTCTGTACCACAGTGTCTTAAGAATAAAACTTATACTCTTTTTGAGATAACGACTGTCCTCCAGTCTGTTGAATGCTGTTGTAAGACTGGCCATCAGGGCCTCCTCCTCACCTATCACCCGCCAGCTCTCCTGTCCATTAGTATCAACTGCTACACCCTCAGTTATATCACTGTGCCATCCAGATGTACCAGCATTGAGATAGGATGGGACTGTTTCAGCTCACGCCCACTTTACATAAAGGCTCAATCATAGACTGCCTCGGTCTGAGACTGCCTCTACCTGTGCAGTCTCTAAAGCTTTGCTATCCAGATTTCAAACAGAGACTATTTTCTTTGGTGTTTAGTTTATTAGACTGTAAATACTATTTGACCAGAGGAGGATGGGTCTCTCCTTGCAAGTCTTGGTTCCTCCCAAGGTTTCTTCCTCCAGTCTGAGGAAGGTGTTCTTGCCACTGTTGCCTCTGGCTTTCTCACAGGGAGATAGTTTCAAGTTCAAGTTTCAAGTTTATTTGTCATTTGCACATCATGTCAGGACATAACATGCATTGAAATGCTTGGGGTGAGGCTCAGATAAAACTCTATAGCAGGGCAGCATTATATATATAAAACAGTACAAACATACAATAAATAGACAATATTAAAGTGAAAATAAGCTAAAAATATACATATAGTTATAACTGAAATATATAAAGGACTATACAATACACAAGATATAAACAGGATATACAGGGGGACATCTGTGAAAAAAATTTGCATAGGCAGGTTCTAAGTAGATATATCTATATCTATTTAAAGTGACTTAGTGATATGATGATGATGTTCATAGCAGCGATATCAGAATAAATAATAATATAAAGTGTACAATATATACAAGATATATGTTGTAACTGTCTGTTTTCAAAACTTCTATAAAGCTGCTTTGTGACAACATCGTTGTAAAAAGCGCTACACAGATATACGTGAATTGAATTGAATACTCTGAACTGGGCTCCCTCTTCACTCTATCTATGTTGTATACTGTTCTAGGATTACTGCATTACACTGACCCATGTTATAAAATCACTCATACACATGAGGCTGAAGGCCACTGCTTCTTCTCCAGCTTCTTGCTTAAACTGTCCCATACTACCTTAAATGGTACAGCAGTTGCCTGAGATGCTGGAATGTAACTGCTGCACCATTGAGGGCAGAACAGGGTCATTCGAACAAAAAGCTGACACACATGCAGGTTTCTACCAACTGGACGTTGCCGTCAAACATGACAATTTGACTGACATGAAACAAAACCAACCACCGACCACGGTTTTTAGTGTAGCTTGTAGGGATGCGCACTTTTTAAAACAGGGTCCAGAGACTAGTATCAGGCTTTAAAGCTATTTAAATGCTTTAAAGACATTGTTAAATATACCATAAACTTGTAATTAAACCCCACAGGGAGGCTGTGCATGCAGCCAATCAGAAATAGGCATCAGAGATGGAGTATCTAATAAATCGCCTGTGTGGTGTCTATATAAAATGCATGTACATTAAAACAGATTAGATTGGTGCATCTGCATGTTGAAAATGTTGAAACGCTACAGATTTCTCTTTGACTTTGTGTGTATGTGTGCATGTTTTCGTGAATGGCACTTTTTTTATGCCTGTATCAGTTGGAGGAGGTGCAAAACAAATCACGGGCGCTTCAGGACACAGTGGTCCAGCTGGAGAAGAGCTTAGAGGAGAGTCGAACTGTGCTGCAGGAGAAAGATGCCCTCATTGAAACCCAGTCTAAAAGGGAGAAGGAGCTGGTGGCTGCTGTGCAGAGGTACGCTTCCTAATTTAATTGTTGTGAGAAGTTTTTTGTGGATATCAGTACTTACAAATCTTTGCATTTCACTCCTTACTGTATATATGCATAGTAATTTATATTCTATTTTATATACCACCCCCTTATCTCACATTTTGTGTACACCTACATTCTATATATTTATTTATATACCACCACACGTACAATAACAATGCATGCAGCCATGTATATCACTATATTGATAACACAGAGGAGCTTTATGACCAGCAGCAGTGTCTGGGTTACAGCTTCAAATCTAAATTTTGCTTCACTTAGCTCTGCTCCCATAGAAGAAGAGAATGCCTAGTTATGGCAGTAACATGCTTGGCATTCTACTGGTGAGGAATCAGTAAGATCGTAATACTGTCTAGCCACATCACCCAGCCATAGCATGTATGTACGCACTCTAGGGCTGCACCTAACGATTAATTTCTCAATCGATTAATCTAACAATTCTTTATTTTTATTCTTTTTTATTATTTTGTTATATATTTGTAACCAATGGATGATTTTGTGTGTGTGTGTGTGTGTGTGTGTATGTATGTATGTATGTGTGTATATATGTATATGTATATATATATATATATATATATATATATATATATATATATATATATATATATATATATATATATATATACACACACACACACACACACACACAGATATACACACACCTCACGCACAAGAACTCTGACATGTTTGTGGACTATATGTTTTGGCAGAGAGTCGTTTGAGAAGCAGCTCTTTGTGTTTTAAAGCTCCCGCGGTATCTAGAACAGTCTTAGGTTCTACACTGGATGATTAAGAAATGGTTAACAATGAGACTTTTCAAGAGACACTACTGAAAGAAACATGTTACACGTGTTAATAATCTTAAAATAATCTGCTAAGAGAAGATAAACAGGTTAACAGGTGCTGTCCTGCTGCTGTGTTGATGAAGCTCTATGGGATGTTTGATCTTCAAGGTCTCGTGTATAGCAGTTGTACTGTTGTGATCATCTCCACTGTGCAGAGCTGACAGAGCACCACACTGTTGTGTTTCTGTGTGAAACACTCCCACAACTTTAGATGTACATGAGCGAATGTTTGTAGTTGCAGCTCGCGCTCCAGATAAATCAATGCTTTCAGTAGGTGCGGCCCTCTTTGTGATGCATCGACACACGTTTTCGCAACCGATTACGTCGACGCCTCGCCCCTGCCCTTTTCACAGGTCATGTGTTTTGTTGCATGAAGAGTTTTATTATAATTTTTATATGGTTTTATATGGTACTTCAATGTAATGTGCATTTTCAGCAAAATCCACTCAAGTCAGATGTGTCTGTTCATTAAATTAATTAGTCTCTGTTCGCCCGTCTCTCTAATCCCCCTGTAGTTTGCAAGAGAAAGTAGAGAAGTGTCTGGAGGACGGAGTGCGGCTGCCCATGCTGGACCTGAAGCAGCTGGAGAGGGAGAACACACGTCTGCTAGAACAGCAGAGCCAAAGTAGCATGGTACCTACACATCACCCCCATTCTCAGTGGCCTTTATTGCAGATGGTTCTGATCTTAAGTACCAGCAAAACTTGCTTTTGTGACCTTGGCTACTGTCAGTTCTGCTACACGCTTTTGTTTCCCGTCAGTCTGTTTTCATTCTTTTGGAGTGCACTCTCACAACTAAAGCCACACATGAAGTGCACCCCTGACTCCCACACAGCCACCCACCTGTCCACACTCATCTTCCGGGCTTCAGTCGTGGGTAATCACTCAATTTATGGTGCTCTCTGCTTTCAGCTGATCGACAGCCAGAAGCAGCAGATTGACAAGCTCACCCTCGAGTCGACGGTAAGAAAGCTGCCTTTGTTCGGGGTTTTTGGAGCTTTTAGTTTGATTGGTCCACACGGTGCAGTTAATGGCTCTACCTTTCACTGGTATATAACTGCTGTGAGAGCTTTAGTGCAGTCATATGCCGTTCGCGATCGCATTGCTGCATGTTGCAACCGATACCTTGCAGTATATTAAAAACGCTTTGGAGAATCAATGATGTGACATGACTGAAGTCCTGAGTTATTGGGACCTAAATAATCATATATACATATTAAGCAACTATATATAAATTATAATAGAGATCAAATCCTTTAAATCCACTTGAATTTTTATTTTGAGAGTTTCTCTGCAAACGTTGGGTGCATGACCAGGTGATGAAGGCGCATAACCAGAGCCAGCAGACTGTGCTTAAGTGAAGGAAGCACTGAACGTGCTCTGTGAAATGAATGCTGTGTCATCCCCATATCCCCCCCTCCAATCTCTCACTCACTAACTCACTCTCTACCCTGCACCGTCTCTGTCTCAGGCACTGGAAAAGAGGCTGCAGAAGGAAAGGGGGATCGCACAGGAACTCCGCAAGCAGCTGGCAGAGAGAGAGGAGGACCTTGAGACCCTTTCTAAGAGCATCCACCAGGTACAGCCATCTCCTCGCTTCCATCACCAAGAGAGCGTTCAGAAACAGGGCTGGACAGCATCACAGATCTACCATAAACCTTATCACAGTATATTGTTCAGTATCTTTCAGTATTTATAATTACATCCACATAGCAGGTCTGAACAGTGCTTTTAAACCTGAAGATAACAAGTGATGCTCTACAAGTGAAGTGATTTTAGAAAACCAAGCCAGTTCTACATAGCAAAGGATGTTTGGCCTTGTTTTTTCCATATTGTGGTAAAGACATAACATAACAAGTCTTACGAGGGCCACAATTATAACACTGAAAATAGCTCACTAGCCAACTCTTCTGTCCGTCTTTCTGGTTTGTGTTGTCAGTGAACTGCTAGTTTTTTTCTCCCCCCTCTGTCTAGCTAGTAAAAGTCATCCTAAACTAACCCACATGCATAAAACAACAATGCTTCATGTGTCAGAGGTGCACAGTCATGTCTGTAGATGTATGCAGATAGACTGAAGTAACAAGTCCCCACCAATTTCCAGTGATTATTAAATTGTTCTCACTGATAATTTGAAAAAATCCTGATCTGTCAATGTTTCCTTAACCCAGAGGTGCAGAAAGGGTTAAATCACTTTCTCTACTCTAGTCCTATGGCCAGTGTGATTGGCTGTGCCTCTCTCTGCTGTTACGAGAGCTACGTTTGGTTGTTAGCAGAACCAAAACTGGAAGGAAAGTTTTCCAGTCATATGAGACTCACTGTGCAAGACACAGGAGTGTGAAAAGCGAGTGAGGATGGCAGCAAAAAAGCTATTTTTCAAAGAAGCAAGTCACGTGAGGCCTCTTTGGTCAACGTACACTGCGGTTCCACATTTAAACACTAGCTGAGAATACAGACCCTTTGACTTTGATTACAGGACCAAAGCACTCACCCAAGTCTATACGAGTTGTGCACAGCGGAAAGCACTACTTGATGCTGTGACGTTTTATGAAACGTTCCTCGACTGCTGGAAGTCAGCAGATTCACAGTTCTAGCTGTGGTGCATCAGAATTGGAATATTTAAGGTGGAACTGCCTCAGTGTAAGTCACTTAAAGTCTAGTTCACTAATGAAATGAGTCTATCATAATAGCTTTAATGGCGATGCTAGGCTCTGGTGCGTACAGTATACAGCATGCTGACGTCTGTCTGTAGTTAGGAGTAACAAGCTGTGTTCTCTGCTTTTATTATTAATGCTAATGTAGAAGAGATGTCAGTTGCACTATGGCTGAAGTAATGTTGATGAGTCTTTAGATGTAAACTCAATGTTTACTGGTTTGAAACTGGCTGAAACGAGCCTATGTCTGTTAGTTTAGTTGAGACGTTAAGAAATATATATTTTTTTTCTGGGTTTGTTACTTTGGTTTTGTGGACAACAGCACCAGTGCTCCATGTATTCATACTTTGCTGCTGCCTGAGGTTTCAGTTTCACCTTCACCAGCATCAAAGAAGCCATTGCAAAGTTCTGGTGGCCAACAGCAACCACTTTTTTGGTTTGCATCCTTAGTTATTTTAGGTATCGCAGCCTCGCTCACCTATGACCACATTTGTATTAGGGCTGTGTATTGGCAAGAACCTGGCGATACAATACGTATCATGATACAGCGGTCACGATTCAATATACTGCAATCCTGCAAGCAAAGTGATATACTGCATATTTTTCAAATCCTACTATTAAAACACACCACTGTATGAACAGGTTTGCCAATACTTACAATAGCATCGCGCCCTTGTGCTGCTTGTTAATGTTGGAGTGAAAATGAATTACAGTGCTGCCATCTAGTGGTCAGTGAGTCACTGTCTGCCAGGAATCTGTGTATCGATATGTGTTTTTGAGAATCGATACAGTATCGCGAAACATAATATCCTTATATTCGATATTTCCGATATTTTCTTTCACCCCTAATTTGTATATACTTGGAAATCTCTTCCTGTGTTTGTTATAAGTGCCTTTTTGTGGTGCATCTGTCTCACACACGAAGAAATCTTTGGGCCACTTTCACTTGCTGTGTGAACACAGCCCCAGTGAACTGCTGTAGTAGCTGGATTAAGGAATACTGTTTGTCAATATTCATACAGTATGTATGAAAACCACCTCAAACATTCCCCGTACCGTTCTTGCTGTAAGGCTCTCTCTGCTCTCTCTGCTGGCAGTCCTTGTGAAATGTTCGCGGTTGTGGAGGTTAAGGCTTGATTGAAGGCTCATTTTAGTGCCATTACATTTTCTCCTGTCTTCAGTTCTTCCCCTGTGCTTTTCATAGCAGAACGGGTCATGAATAACCCAGCTGGCCCTCAGCACACAATTATAATTCATGGTGTGATTTTTCACATCGTCGTCTCAAGGTGAGAGGGAGCCTGGCGCCCACACGCGTAGACCGTTCCGCACGGGCCGAGCCACACGCGGCTCAGAACGACAACAAATGAGCCTTGTGTTATGGCCATCCATTACCCAGCTGACAGAGCAGCGGAGCCCTTTGTCAGCAGGGATGTTCCCGCTTCTCTATGGGAACCCACGCGGTTGCGAATTTGACCTCGATGACCTTGGAGCAGCATCGTTCGCCACCATCGCAAATTGGATGTCAGTAAAAGAGTGAAGCCGTGTCTAAAGCCCGTTTTAAAAAGCCTGTCGTGGCTTTCTCTTTTAATCTAGCACCTTAGGGAGACTCAGTTTCGGAGCTGTCATGAATTCGTTTCGCTGATGGGCTGTGATGGCTCCTGTCATTGAATTTCACACATACAGAGTTTCATATTTTGTTCCACTTTAGAGAAGTAGAAAAACTTGGCTAGGACTTGGAACAACACTGGTTTGTGCTGTTGCAAGTGAACAGCTAGACTATTCTATATACATTTAACAATACTTTAGACAGGTCAAACACCTGTCATGCGCTAAAGAACAATGCTTTAGAGATAAACATTCATGACTTTATATGTATGCAGATCCACTCCTATTGGTTTTCAGTCCACTGGTTTGTTCTGTTGCAAGTGAACAGCTAGACTCCTTCGTGGCCTCATCAAAAGGTGCCCATAGTCATCTATTTTACTGAAGTATAAAATGTTATTTAAACCTTTTATAGCTGCTGTTGGATTTGGAAACAGAATGGCCCAATAATTCTTACATTAATACTTGGAACTTTTTTAATATGGAATAATGTGATTTGATCATAAAACAGATTTAAGTTGATAAGCTTTGTGGTCACCACGAATCAACTTTTTTTTTTTTTTTTTTTTGGTCAGTCTTTGATCATCTGACATAATTGGAGGCAATAGGCAGACTCACTCACCTTGACTTAGCGTCAGTGCGTTTGCGGGGCAGCTGCAGGAGATCAAAGTTGCAGCTCCTCATCATCGCCCTTGATAGTGAAGCCTGCTCTGAGGCCCACTCCAGCACTCTGAAGTGCATTTGGAATCTGCCATTCACTCACTGTACAATAAGACTGATCATTTTCCCAAACATGTGCTTAAAACTCAACACAAGTTTCATAACCCTCATTTGAATCTGCCCTAAAAGCACGCCACCAGATGAGACAACAGACAGAGCTTATAGAAACACTAAAGCTTTAATTCAATTTCTCATACAAGCACACATACATACATACAGGGGTTGGATCATGTAGTGAGCTGGCCACTATCCTGCGAGAAGAATGGCTTAAAATCCCTCTGACCACTGTGCAGGACTTGTATATGTCATTCCCAAGACCAATTGACGCTGTATTGGCCGCAAAAGGAGGCCCTACGCCATACTAATAAATTATTGTGGTCTAAAACCAGGTGTTTCAGTTTCATTGTCCAACCCCTGTATATTCATACACACACAACTTAAACAGCTTGTGCTTGAACTCGACCGTAATGCTCAACATGACTAGTTCTCAAGACGTTATTATGGTCTCATCCCAGAATAACATTAATGAACAAACCTCAGCGAATAAAAGAATACCTGCTGGTCATTTTCATAACTTTAAATAAAAAAAAGGTGCTTTCAAACTTCAAAGAGGATCAAGATTTATTTTTATTTCAGTTTTTTTTAGGCCCCATATGTCTTTAAAAGGGCAAAGCTGCCGGATTCTAAAAAGAGAACCAAATACCACCATAATGAATCCTGAGCGGAGGGTTAGATGGATATATACTGATGGCTTGATAGTTGGATAGATTGATGGATGGATCAAACTTCTGTGATCAGTATCTATTTTAAGGGGCTAGAGGAATTCTATAACTGATATAAAGTCCTGTTTATTAATCGTTCTGTCACATTTCTAAAATTCCAAAATCTACAACTCACCAAGTCATAAATAACATAAACATTGTAATCTTTTCAGAATTCGTAGCCAAATGTGTATAGAACTGTATGTACCAGTAATGTATGAAAGGTGTTGCATGCCATAGTGTTATTCTCGTGTTTTAGTTGTTGCATGTTTTTGTGGTACTGACAGTGATTATGGTTTGTGTTTAAGTCTACTGGTTCTTCTAGCTGTGCAGGTGTTATATCTTTCAGAGAGGGGTGACTAATATGGGGTGCAGTGTTCATTTTGTCATGCTAGATTAAAAGCTTGAGTCCTGGCAACCTAAAGAAATCAATTCTTAAAAAGTAATCTTCAGCTGACAGATGAATCTGCTGCTTATCAGTACTGGCTGATATTGTTGTTAAGCCAGTGTACTGGTCAGGCGTTGGAGGGACGGACAGACTTTATTGATTTTGAGAGGACAGTTTTGTCCCACAATAAATAATAGTGTATAAAGGAGTGGTGTTCCTATAATAGGGATATGCATTGTTTAAAAATCTCCCACCCAATGAAGTCACATATACTGCCTTAACCCTAGATTAATCACTTTTTGTCCTACTATGCAAATTACATATATATCTATTACATTACATATATATCTATTTGACTTAAGTTATTACTCATGGAACACAGTAAAATATTGATCATGTATGTATAATTCTAAATGTGTGTGTTATAGCTTATGTTTTTAATTCAAGCTCTACTAGATGTTTATGACATGACTTATAAACTGCCAGAACTGTGTGGGCGGGGCAATTAAGCAGTCTGACTGACACCTCTGTCCAACATTGCTTGCCTGATCCACTCATACAGAACTAATACTATCAGACTGTTACTAGCTTTTGGGTATGCTGGTTAGCTTTAGGTCAGAATTCTTTAGGTCTGAATACATACATATATATATATACATACATATATATATATATGTAATTTGTTTCAGTTTTAAACGATAACAAATGGATGGTTGGTGCGAAAAAAGACTTTACAAACAACAAAAACTTGCAAACAATTTGATGGTTTGATGAATTGAACTGGATGTGTTGCAGCAACAAAACCACTCAGCTGTTGACTTTGAGAGTTCTGCTCTGAAGTGTGTTCTTATGTGTGCTGTGTGTTTTGTGTGCAGAACCAAAGACAGGCGGATGACGACGGAGTGTCGCGGACGTCCCCGGGCCCTGTGGCGCAGGAGGCGGGACCTCTGCTGAAGGAGATGTCCCTGTGTCTGCTGGATTTAAAGGCTCTCTGCAGCATCCTCACTCAGAGAGCTCAGGGCAAAGAGCCCAATCTGGCACTGCTGCTGGGCATCAAATGTGAGTCGTCCATCCATTTATCCATCTATCCACACACTATCCACTGTTTACTGTGGTCAGTTCAGCCTCCACACGCTTCTCTATGTCCCTGCTTGCTCAGGTTTAGAATAAGTGCCATATATATGAATATATTAACAAACTGAATGCGTGGTCAGCGTAGTTCTAGAGCAGTGATCACTTCTAGGAGTTACTGAATAATAAGTCTTATGTAATGAATCGAACAAGCACCATTGTGTTTAATAACACCCACACAACAAGAGTGACAGTGTTTTGTTTCACCGTTGTACTTTTTATGTTTCCACATTTGCAGAGGAGTTCATGTAAAACAGATCAGAGCAGTATTTGTTGAGGAATTGGATATCTTTATTTATTTAAGTCTTATTCTTATTCTTTAGCGGCTATTATAGCCAATAATTCATGGAAGCTTATAGTCAACCAGTTAACATTGTGCAAACCACATGCCTAGATCATTAGATGCCTCAAACTTGTTTAAGTTATTACTCATGGCGCACAGAGTGAACATATTGAACATGTATGTATGATTTTAATTCTAATTCAAGCTTTGCTGAATGTTTAATATAAATATAATAAAATTTATAATAACTTATGAACTGCCAGTCACTTGTATCTGAGAACTGTGGGGCAATTAAGCAGTCTGAATGACAGCTCTGTCCAACATTGCTTGTCTGATCCACTCATACAGAACTTACATAATCAGACAGAAGGTCTAGTTTACTAGCTTTAGGTCTGGATTCTGGGGGCTGATTCTGAGGAGCTTCTTGATGGACAGAAACACCGGTGGATGTTCGCAGATCTGAAGCAAGAATAAACAGACAAATGAACAATGTTGGATAGATGGATAAAGGACAGAACAAGCGACAGGCAGCTACAGACAGAAGGTCTAGTTTAGCTGCTTTTTGGTGATGTTGGTTAGCTTTAGCTTCCCAAGTTTCTCTGACTCTGATAATGTGTGTGTGGGCGTGACCAGAGAAGTCAGCCTTGTGATTGGTTAGGAAATGCTTACAGAAGATATGAACCACACAGCTTACATGGAGAGAAGAAAAAAAGGGTGGTATACAGCAGACATTAATTGGGAATATGTACTTTATACATGTGTATTGTTTCTAGAGGAACATCATTCTTGGAAAGAAGAGCCACTTTTAGGTCCAGCTGAATGCTAAAACAGAGATCTGAGGAGTATAAGCTTCCATTACTTGATAGCTACAGCAAAAGAAGTTAACGTTAGACTGTCTTGGCTGATTAACTGCATTTTGGGTAAAGGAGGAAATTGTATCAGCACCTTCTCCAAATAATCACCGTAATGCTTTGTGAACATCAGTCCATTTGACTTGCCCGGAGACGCTCGTCTGTGAGTCTCTTCATATGTCAGATGATCTGAACTACCGGTGCCATCTCACTGCTCCTCACACATTCACACCTCTCTCACTGCCTGTGCTCCAACTGTCTCAAAACCTGCAAGCCGTAGCTTCTAAACATTAAATACGCTCACACACACACACACACAGCTGAGAATAACATCAACTGTTAAAACATGAAATGTGCTACCTTTTAACTGAGCCCTACCACCCGGAATGCCTGACACCCAGGAAAAAAACCCAGGTTACTCTGCTGAGAGCCGTCTTCTACTGTTTACAAAACACCTCTCCCAGCCAATACAGCGGCGGTGGAGCCATAAATATAATATCAAACAGAATCGCGGCCTTTACCTTTATTATAGCTTCTATAATGCAGCTTTTCAGGTGTCTGGCTGTCAGTTTTCAGAGAAATCTCCAGGGATATTTTTCCACACCTCCAAAATTCACCCCTAGAAGCTGCTTCTATTTTCTGCTTCTTGTGATACCATTCATGTTGAAGGGTCTGAATTCTGGGGTGGTCTGAGTCAGGGGCATCTTGACAGCTACACACAGCATTACAGTGTCTTCTTGCAGTGGAAGGATGGACAGAAAGCACCGGTGGATGCTTTCAGATCAGATCTGAGCTGGATGTTGTCTCAAGGATTAAAGCTTAAGTGCTGTTTCTGTGATGGAGATGGTTTTGATGGTCTGTCCAGTTTTTATAAACTCCTGTGAATGAATAACTTTTTCTTCATAGCCATGTCAAGTGGAGTAATGAAGTAAATGAAAAGGAGAACAAGGTTAGGTGTGTTTTCTAAGCTGTTTAAAATACAAAGTGACTGATTTTTTTCATTCACCGAGTAAAAAAAATGCTTTCAATTCAAAGTCAACAGTGAAGTGTACAGCAATTTAAAAAAAATCAGTTTGGTACATGACACTGAAAGCATTTCTCTCAAAATCAGTGCCATTTGTTATCTTACTCCAGGTCTTTTTCTCAGCTCTGCTAACATTTCTTTCATTAAGCCTCTTTCTGTGTTCCTCGTTTCAGCTATGAGCTGCTCAGGTGAAGAGAACGACAAGCCACCAGTGGATAACAGCTTGCGGGCCAAGCTGTTAGAAGTGTGTCAGCTGAGGAAGGACATCGACGACCTGCGGACCATCATCTCTGACCGTTACGCGCAGGACATGGGGGAAAACTGTGTCACGCAGTGAAGCAGTGAAGAGCATCCCCGTTCACAGCCTGTGAGGACTGGAAGACAACAAAGGGAATACAGAATATTAATAATAATAATATTAATAATAATATAGAAGTGGGTTTTATTTGCCCTGCAGAAACAGAGGTCTCTGACTACTGAATGTTGGACCAAGCTGTGAATCTAGTTTACATGGACTTCTTTGTAGCTGTGTGTCTAAACGCTCATCTCCACTGTAAGAGTATGAACTTGTTTTATTTACTTTGGTGTTGATATTTATTAAGACCCCAGTAGTCAGTAAGTGTAAGGGGTCTTTCCAGATGTTTAGAATCCACAATAATGCAATAGGAACCACAGAACACATGTTTATGTCTTCCAGCTAATAGGGAACAGTGTATGAAACGGTTAGTGCTGCTCCATCAAGTGCCTTGTGATGATGTTCCACTTCGTTATCCCGTCGTACCTCTTCAGAGCCCAAAACCGTCTCAGATCTTCACTTCGACCCAAAGACGTCGCTCCGTCTCCTCCATCCACTGCTGCTGGTGGTCGCAGGTCGACGCTGAAGCAAGTTCAACTCCACAGACCAACCTCGTCTTCCGTTCAGCACCTTGTAGTTTGACTAAGGTTACTTTCCTCTCGTGGTTGCTTGTGCACACTCGTCTTTTTCCACTGGTAAGACTGTAGACAACATGAACAATCCAAGCTCACAGTAAAGAAGGGATGATGAAAAACAGATAATAGCATGGTGAAAGGCCCGGTAGGGGTTGGCAGCAGAGTCTGATGGTAAGTGTACTGGATTTCAGGTAATCATGTCAGGAAAACTTTTTAATTCTAGAGAAAAATCAGGACTACGTCTGCAGTAGAACCCAAAACTGTTCCTGATCTAAGGAAAAGAGCTCTTCAGGTACTGCTGTGACTCGTTCTGGTCCTGAGGAGGTTCTTTTCACAAAAGCTCCAAAGATGAACCAAGAATGTTCTTTAGGGGTTTTTAAATCTTCACCTCAGTGGACGCTTGAACTCACTGAAGGAGGTGTGGAAAACGCACACGTGGGATTTTCTACACAACAGAGAATTAGAATTGTACAAAAAAAAGAAAACAATGCAAAACGGTTCTCAGGTATTTTACGTAGAGACAGTGTTAAGACCACCGTTACGGTGGAACTGCTTTGCTTTTTCATTTCTAAAGGGATTTTTAACTCTTGGAGAGTTGTCTGGTCTTAAACGTTAGATCTTCTCCATGTCAGCCCTACACAGGATCAATCTCCAATACGAACGGTTCGCTCGGCCATGACAATCTATGCGCAAACGTTTGCGAGACGATGAATGTTAAGATATTTATTTAATAGTTTATTCTTCTGATGTATCTAGTTAGCAATATAACTGTTCTAGTCAGAGTATTTCGTTTATGCATGTAAGAGCGTGTAAACTATGAAATTTGTCAGTGTGCGCCAGCATCATCTGCATGTCTTATAATGCTCTTGTTGAATATTGTCCTGGTGGAACGGATTAGAGCTCAAGCTGGTTTTTGGATGCGTTTAGACAAAACACTGCTATGCAACCTCATATTTACCAGCATCCACCATAGAGTTCAGCAGTTTTTACTGTGCCTTTACAAATCTATGCAGAATCCTGTGTATAAAAGGTAGGTTGGCAGGATTTCCACACAGGGCACGACTTCTAGGCTCAGACAGCAGATATATCCGCCTGCTGAAGAGACCACTACCCTCGCTGATGAACACAGTCGTGTGAAGCCATAGCCACAAACAATGCATATTTATACTCAGGCAAAGTGGAGACTGAGACCTGACGAGGAATGTACTCACTACGCCTCCTGCTTTGTACATTACCAGACGGCGTTAGAGGAACGAGCATGCTATGTAAATGGTGTACAGTGATTGTAACTGAGGAAGCAAAGGGAAGCGCATGGTTGTCATGGCCGATCCTGAACAGGCTGTCGGCTGAAGGCCGCTGGCTGGCTTTACTGTATGGTATAGACCTTCTCACTGGTTTAAATGTAGTTGAAGCTTTTAGTTTTCCAGCTAGACTTTACATATGCCAAAGCTCTATTTATGTACCAATTTCAAAAGTATTGACAAGTATTTTTTCATTTTATAAAAAAAAGGAAATAAAAAAAGGACAATTTGCTTTTCATTTGTACAGAGGATAAATAAAATATTTTTCTAAATAATGGGTGGCGTGTTTGTACTTTATTATTGTTTTCTGAGGTGCAACAAGTTAACATTACCAAAAAAAAAAAAAATAGAACAAAAAGCCCAGCACTGCTTATGTTTAGAATGAAGGGCATTTTACATACTGGACTAAACCAAGTTGGCCCCATGACAGCTAGGGCTGTGTATTGGCCAGAACCTGGCGAAGCGTTCACAATTCAATATACTGCGATTTTTCAAATCTTACTATTAAAACTCTTACATTTAGGCAATCTGAACCATTAAAACAGTTTCAGAAGTATAGCTGTGTTTTGGCAAGAACCTTGTGATAAAATATGTATTGTGATACAGCAGTCAAAATTCAATATACTGTGATAATAAAGTGATAGTGGTGTGTTTTAATAGTAGGATTTGAAAAATTGCAAAATATGAACAGCTTTGTCAACATTTACAATAGCAATGCACCCTTGCGCTGCATGTTAGTGTTGGAGTGAAGCGGAAAATAGATAACACTGCCACCTAGTGGCAACAGGTTTAAAACAACACACAATGATTCACTGTCTTGACAAGAATCAGAGTAGCCATACTGTGTTTTTGAGAATCAGTGCAGTATCTCAAATTTTAAATATATTATTTAATATTTTTATATTTTCTTAAACTCCTAACAGCCTCACAATATTACTGCAATTATAAAAATTGGAGTATTCATATTTTGCAGCTCACAAATTACATCAACAGGAAAACTGCTGAGCTCAGTTATCATTTTAGATTACCTTGTTGTAGCCTATTCTTTGATTAAGTCATATTTAGCTTATCAATATAATCAACTCTGTGACCATGTGTTTATTCAAAATTGCCATGCAAACTATTAGCCCCACTCAACTTGTAACTGCTGTAGTTACAATGAAAAACAATGGTCATTTCTCTAACTGATGCAACCACAAGTCCTCTAGCCCAGAAAGACCCTCAGTGTAGACTTTCTTGAAGGAAAGAAGGAAGGAAAACACCACATAAGTAGTTTTAAGCTGTAAGGGACTTTAATAGTGTCAGGACCACCACTGAGTTCTTAGGACTCAAGAAAGATTACAGCAAGTCACCTGCTCCTCCAGCAATCAAGTACAAAAAAATAAAACATCATACACGAGTATTTGATGCCAACACTTAAAGTGGCAAGATAAAGCCTCCAGGTGGGACAGGAATAAGATGAGCTGCACGAGCTGGTATATTCTATGCCTTGTCACGACTGCAGTGAAGCAGAGAAACGGGTTTCATATTACACTGTAGCAGTGGAGCCTGATCACGATGCTCCATCACTAAAACTGTATGTAGAGTGGAGAACAAAACAGGCCTACTCACTCGGTCCATAACGTATCACCTTCGTCAAAGTCTCTCAGGCCTACGTCCCACATCCAGACAGATTCATAAGAGCGCTTAAAATACAAGCAAGTCCAATAAAAATGCAAAAAAATCCAAAAAGTAATAAATATGAATTATAAAAAGTATTAAAATGATTCCTAAAAAATTTAAATGTGATAAAAAAAATCTCCAAAAAGGGTTCAGGGTCAGTTCGGTATGAGCAGACACCGGCTCTAAACCACAGGTGGCTCAAAGACACTCTGCGAGAGGGCGTTAGCTGTGAGGTAGTTCAGGTGGGCGTGAGCGCATTGCAGGACCATCCCCTTCACGGTCTCCAGATACAGCTGCTGGCCTGAATGCAGATACAGCCAGATGAGCCGGCTCAAGCGGGCACTCAGAGAGCTGCCGTGTAAACTACCTGCACAGAGATGGAGGAGAATTAAGACCATAATAATCAAGTCATGAAACGTCTGAGGACACGGCTTTGAATAAACAAATGCTTTCTTAGTGTGTTAGACACCAAACGACCACTGGTTTCCAGACGGCCCACCTAATTAACATTCATTAACAGCCCGCTTCCATAGACGCTCTGAAGCAGCTACTCATTAGACTAACTGCTAAGGGCACTGTATCCAACGCCAAGTGTGAGCTAAGCGTTAAGGAACAGCAGACCTGTTCTCTGGAGTGACTGAGCTCCATCATCTATACCTTTCAGAGGAGGTTCAGTCCTCCAGAACTGATCAGCTAACAGCTGACCTCACTTGTGCTCTTACAGCTAAATGCAATCAAAGCCTCACATCAATGTTCCAACTTCTAGTGAAAAAGCTTTGCTGGCATCTTCTGGGAGTTTGTCTCTCTACTCCTCAGCACTCAACACCACTCAAAGCTTTCAGGTGATTTAAGCCATCTTTGGGTCGAAGGTGATTTCAATGTGCTTTTAGCAACAGTCTGGAAAAGTAGACCCAACACACCAACATCTGCATTCATACTAAGCTTTGAACAGGTTGCTGAGTATTAACGCTCAACAAGCAAACAGTACTTTCAAGCCTAAAAGACCTTTACAGGTAATTCTGAAAGGTAAGTGATAAACATTAGTTTTCAAGTGCATTTACTTGCAAACATGAAGACTATACACTGCCTGTCCAGTTCAGATATACCTAACTTACTGAGTAGTCATTTTAAAAAAGGTGCTATAAAATACTGTTCTATGACTTTGATCTGGTGAATGATTAAGAGGAGAAATTTTATATGGCCACTATGATTTCATTCTGGGACGACATCAATTTTATTGGGAACTAATGAACAATTTGATAAGCTCTGCTCTGATTGGCCTCCTCCTTAATTTTCTCTCTTTACTGTTGCCGAGATAAAGACTGTCCTCCCGTCCTCTCGTAAATCCGCTGCTTTAGTCAGTCTGACAAAGCGAAACTGTATGTCCACCTAGTGGTTGAGATAGGAATTGCAGGGAGCTGGCCAGAGGGGGTTTTACGCAGAGCTCCTCTTCTTGGATGAAACGCTAGCTGTAAATACAGAACTCGGGCTCATTTGTTTACCGCCATCAATCGGCTCTCGAGAACGGCCGATCACCAATCACATATTTTGATTCAAAATCGGCTGATACCGATACATGGCCGATCGATCCGTCCATCTCTAATTTTAAGTCTTGACTCATTTAACATAGTTAAGATTCTGAAATCAGTCCTCTTGTAAACACAGGATTTATCTATAAAGGAGAAACAGTGAGTTGATGCGTGTCCTGTGAACTCTCCTTATTAAACTATGACAATATAAACACTACTTTCAATGCAAGTTTAAGGTACCATAGAATGTAAAGCCAAGATAATTTTTTCTGAGTCTAAAGTTTTACAGAGACGCAGGTTTGAAACAAATAAGTCTGTAACCAGATATAATCATTTTGAAATACTGGCCACATCTAAACAGGGTCACACTAAATTTTAGGTACCAACCCATCAACATGATCCTAATATCATCATGCAGCCCCAATAAAAGCACATAGCTTGAAGTATATAGGCTATATGCATTACCAAGACGACCTGGAGCAGCAGATGAGTCCCCAAGTTTGTAAGCAAGACGAGTCACCTGCGAGACCACAACCATCTGATAAACTGACCACCGTGTCCGAGGGTCAGAGCAGCATGCAGCAGCGTGTCATAAATCCTAATTAACGTTTCACTGACACCTTGTCACAAACCCACGAGTGATGAATGGCTTCTACCCAGACAGGCAAGTGTGAACGATCAGATTTTCCTTCTCCTACGGTTCACCTACACGACCCGAATTACTCCCAGCCTCTCCGCAACCCACATCAGCACTCAGCAATTATCAGGCAACGCGCCGCATCAAGCCAAGCTGTTGCTCTAAGCAATCGCGACATGAGCCGAGCCAATAAAACTTCCTGAGGCAATGAAGACCTTTAGATAAGACTAAAGCTGATGATGCAGCGCTCGCTGCTCGATACGGGCTCTGCGGAGGCTGAAAATTGTTTTTATTGGTAATGGAAAAGATACCTTTCCTTCCCCAGATATCTAATAATCAGCAACTGCTCAAACTCCTAATGCCATTACAGCGGAAACGTTTGAGCGCGGCGAAGATTACCGATGATGTACCGCAAATGATGCCAACTTTGTCACAACAAACACACCACGGTGCTCTACAAAGCTCGCTGAACTTGCCTTGAGCAATCTTCGTGTCGTACTCCAGCAGCATATAGAGCTCGTCAGGCAGCAGCTGTCTGAGCCAGCCGTTTTCTTCCAGAAAGATCCAGTTGTGGACCATCCTCTTCCTGCGCAGAAAACCCTTCACATGGTCCAGATAGACTGCCTTGCCGGACACCATATACAACCTAGACGACAAACAGTCGTTAGAAACTACTGCACAATTTACATAATCACTTAAAACAGGAACTAGTGTTGCGCCGATACCAATACCATATGAGTATCGGCGCCGATACTGGCACTTACATAGAGTATCGGCAATAGAGAGCACTGATACCATGAAGCTTATTGATTAAATGGCTGCACGTGTTTCTGCATTGTGACATTTTTTCATTTTTTCATAGCTCTGACTTTTTCATGTGCAGTTACTCAACCAGTAGATGGTGTTCCTTCAAGGTTATTATATCTTATTCAGGATAAGACATAAAACAATACATAAACATATCAAAGTATCACTATATCAGGATTTATAGCCACATATCGAGCATTTAAGTCAGAGTTGGTATTGGTATCGGTACTCCGTATCGGCAGATACCTGAAAAGCTGGCATCGGTATTGGTATCAGTAAGGAAAAAGTGGTATTGGTGCATCCCTTACAGAAACTAAACCCAAGTCAGCTCAACAGTTAAGTTGCTCACTGATTTAAAGTGAATGTTCACTGAAAAGCAACTTTGACACTGATTTTGTGTACAGTAAGATTCAAGACTTGTCATATGCACAGCAGAAACAGTTACACTGTACAATGAAATTCTTACTTTGCTGTTCCTCCATTCACCAATAGATAAAAATGAATAAAATAAATAAATCAGACAAAATATATAAAGTATAATAAAGTTGAAGTAAATCAAAGTTTTTTTTAATTATAATTAAATACTAAAAAATAAGTTACATGTGCAAGTATGAAGAGCAGCAGCCATAAAGTGAAAGTTTCAGTAACAAATGTAAACAATAGTGTTTTTGTGCGAGTAGTAAATGTTCAGTGAGTGTAAGGTGCAGTTAAAATTTAAAACCAGTTCAGATAGGAAGGGTTGGAGAGGTGTGAGGCGTTCACAAGCCTGATGGACCGGTGAGTAGAAACTGTGTCAGTCTTGTGGTCCTGGACGGACTTCACACTTTTACCTTCAGGCAGACGTTACAGGAGTGTGAAGAGTGTGTGCTGGGGGTTTCATGAACAGACCAACAGAAATAGCCCAGACTTACTTGGATCAAGTCTCTTCTACATTAACTTCCATTAAAGCTACAATTTTACCTCACCACCATAAAGAGATCACAATAAAGCTGAGGCCTACAGTAAAACATCTCCAGCATCAGATAACTTCTTTGCAACCATAATAACCTGAAGGGGCTGCTTGAGACTAGTTACAGTGGGTCCATCACAACCACTGTGAATAATTCTGAATAAGGGAGGAGAGAGGGACCAAGAAAAACAATAAAGATCCTATAGAATAGCATATTTCTAACCACTCTGTTTCCAGAGTGAAGCTGTTATTTTGGCCAGGTCTGATGAACAGCCTCTAAGTTAAGTAAGAAATACGTAGATAAACAAATAAGTACTGCTGCTCTGCTTTGTTGTGGAATATTGTAAAGACCACAGGTCTCGTTTCCCCCCTCAAATTAAGGCAATAGCAACAGAAACATGCAACTCTGATGGTAACGGTGTGCTTATGAGGCTGGAAATAGAAAACTGCATTAGCAGGCAACTTCAGGTTAAGTAGTGAAAAGGCAGAGCAATGTAATACAGAGCTTCTGCAAGACAAGCAATTTCTCAAACACATCAGAACAATGCCAGAGAACAATGTACCCTTAAACTGTTACACGCCAGCAAATCCTAGGAGACCCCCAGCTCGGCTGGAAAAATCTCAAGCCTATTAATTTAATTTACAGATGTAGAAACACACTGTGGGTGTTCATGCAGTTAAATATGATACGTTCTACTGAAACTCAAGAGCTGGGCCAGAGAGAAAGCCTTCAAATACTAGTCAATACGTGGGTTAACACAGTCACTTGCTTTTTCTTCCTACATGAACGTTAGTACACAAGAGAACAAGAGAAAGGAACAAGAGAAAGAGGGGATGGAGTGGGGACGTTCTGTGATTTTCTTTTGAAAACATTCACGCCAAATTGCAAACCAACAGACGACAAAATCAAGAAAGTCACTGGACTTCCTCAAATACAGCACAGGATTTTGGGATTACTTGACCAGCCAGCACTGGAAGCCACTCAAATAGATTAACAATTTCCAAAAAAATGTTACACTTGCATGTGTTTGCCTTATATTAGAGATGGAAGGATCGATCAGCCGGCCATGCATCCGTATTGGCCGATATTTCTCCAATTTAGCCGAACGATGGCATTAAAAAAAGCCTAATTTCTGTATTTCTAGCTAGCATTTCATCCAGGAAGAGGAGCCTGGCGGCCAGCTCCCTGCAATTCCTATCTGAACCACTAGGTGGAAACACCCTTTCATTTTCCACAGACTGACTAAAGCAGCCGCCTCGCAAGAACAGTTTATGACGTTCATCCGCATGTGTGGATAGAAAACATCGTCCGTCTGTGTATGTGACTCTCATCCAGGGCAGTTTGTAACATCTGTAGAATCAGCATCTCTCGATGGGGAACCAAGACAAAGATATTTAACACTACTAATCTGACACGGCACTTCAGAGACACCACACGACTGAATACAGTGAGTATCAGTAAACAGCAGAGCTAGCATGCACAGCTACCACAAAACAAACAACCCAGAACACCATACAGACCAGATCTGACCGGTACGAACAGAACAGCAGCAGAAACAGCCAGAGAGCTAAAGAACCACAGCCAGAGTGATTGAGTTTATAGTTCTAGATCAGCAGCTCTTCTCGGCTGTAGAAGACGTTCATTCTGCTGCTTAATGTTCCACCTGGATCCACGCTCTGCTGTTCCTAGTAGAGATACTTTTCAGATGTGGCTCTTCTGGAGCTGTACCAAGTGGTTTACACCTAAACCCTAACCCAACTTCTAATTTAGTTAAAAATATGATTCTGTTTCACATGAGCTTGTTAAAAATGGTAATAAACCAGTTTAGACTGTTTTATGATTTGCTTGCGCTAATAACTACATGTAGCCCTGCTGTGGCATACAGCCCCACCCTCGATCGGTATCAGCTATCGGCCGATCAGCGATCGGCCTCAAAAACACTGATCGGTCCATTTCTACCTTAAACCACACATGCCTTATTACAACACCTACTTACATTAGAAAGAATAGAGATGAGCGTAGATATCAGTACACAGCTGTACATTCTACAACTGTGAGTGAGAAACCCGATCCGCTACACTTCTACACATTCAATATAAAATCCACAGCATCCAACAAATTCATAAATAAACAAGTGTTTTATCTGAAAGGCTCTGAGAGCGGCATGCACACAGGCGAGGAACGAAGCGAGAAGCAGCCGTCAGAAAGTAAAGCGGGTCTGAAAAAGAGTGACATGTTCTAAAAAAGGAAAGCTGACAGAAACCAGACCAGGAATGGACTGAAACTTATGTTTATTCTTCCCACAGGCGGCTCCAAACCAACAGGTCAAGCTACGAAACGGAGTTAACGAGAAGACGCTGCTTTATTTACTGCTTTTATAAATAAACACCTCAAGATGCACTTTGATGCATTGTGGGGTTTTTTTATGTAGTCCTTGTTTTTTCTTCAAGTAAGTAAAAAAAATTATTAGAAGTTTATAAATAATTTATTCAATTCAGCATTTAAACAGTAAATATACTGAACGATATGTGTGATGTGTTGGTGTTTCAGTAGCTGATGGTATAAGAAGCTGATACTAGACTACTTCAGTAAACAGGATACACCACTGAATCAGAACACATGATAGAAATGACGGTACGGAGCTCAGACTGAGGAAATTTCCTCTGATTGGATCTTACAGAATACTATTTAAATACCACTGCTGTAGAGGATGTGTTTACATGTGTGCTAAATAAAAAAAATAAATTAATTAATTAATTAATTTTAAAAAAAACCACACACACACCACCCCCCACCTCAGCCTCATGGTCCCTCCAGACTTGTTTAAGCCCCAAGAGAACAACTAGCTCCCCCTGTCTATATAATGGAAGCTTTCCTCTTAACAGGGCTCATTGTTTCCAGTTGATTCTGATGGAATAGGCTCTGCCCGGCTTTAGAGGAGAGATTCATCCCGCTCGTTTCGGGATCAGTCGTCTGAACTTCAAAAGACAGCATCGACTAGCAGTGGAGCTCACCCTGCGACTGACTGCAGGCTACGTGTTTGAAGCTGCCAGCAGTGCCCCAGTTCTCACACCGCACGCTCTACTGGCTTCAAAGCCATGCCCGAAAAACGACCAGTAGTCGAGCTCAAGGTCTTCTGAACAAGGTCTTCATGGAAGCTACCCTTCCAAACCATAAAGCAGTGCCCGATAACTATCTGGCCAAAAAAAACAAAAACAAAAAATACGAAACTCAGAACAGCAGGAAGCCAAAGTCGATCAGTTGCCAGGACGAACGTCCCATAATTAAAATTTAAAGCTGGTCTTAAGACACCTGCTGAATAACTTTGTTACACAATTAAGAGAGAGAGAGAGCAAGTGCAGTCCGGACACCTACTTGTAATAGGGGAGCGTCTCGATCATCTTCCAGTTGACGTAATTAGCTGCCGTCTCCTCCAGGGTGCACACTCTGCTCATCTGGATTTTGGCCACCTGCCAGAATCGCTCATGCTCCACTAGGGTCTCCTGCATCTCCCTCTTCAGCAGCATGTACACACCTTCCAGAGTGTCCTCATAGACCTGAAAGCAGATTATGCTCCGTCTTAAAGGAATTCTGCTGCAACATCAAAGTCGTTCACAGCGGTTTGACATAAAAAGCTCAATCCTGCAGAGAGACAGGCTGGTGGTGATACGAACCAGAGCTTGATGCAAAAGAAGCACACAGTTATTATATTAAATGGGGAAAAACCCAGGTTACATGGCTACACTGCCTGATGCTGGAGACCAGAGTTTTGAGTGGGACCGATTTGGAACTTGCTCCTGCCTGCTTACACCAAAAATTGGCTATATTTATCCCAACCACAAAAGAGGCATTTCAGCCCACCTTTGCCACTATCCCCACACAAGGATAAATAACATCCAATATTTTTCCCCGAAAAAATAAGCGAAGGCCATGTCAGACTTGACTGAGCTGCTCTAAAGAAAGGCCAGTACACCACAACGGGCCTGACTGCCTAAAGGCTCTGCTATATCTAGAACAATGCTATTCATAGGCTGTTTAGAACATAGTAAAATAATGCTATCAACAAAAAAACAAATGTACAGTTGTGTGTTTACAGTTTTGTACCCTTGATCAAATTATTTGGTGATCATAAGTAGTTAACATCACTTTCACAGGGAAGGTCAGAAAAGGACACATTTCTGCCATTTTTAATGTGGAATTGTTTGCTGAATAAATAACACTGGTTTAATTTGGCCATTGGATCCACTAGTCTTTGTAAGGGGCGTGTTTAAAAAAGATAAATAAATATTTTTAGATTCAAAACAATCTTCATTTTAAAAATATGATATAGATTCGTATAAAGCAGAGATGGACCTTTAAAATTAGCATTCCAGCCTCCCCCCCAGTCCTGCGTGATCAGCCATTGTTTTTCGCATAACGAGATCTGGCTGGGGGTGCATATCAGTTAAGCATGGCTGGAGCACAAGTGAAACCATGACCGTATATAAACACTAATGTGTTTAGTAATGGTAGGTTGAGTGTTCCTTGTACATTTACCACATTAGTTCTCTGAAAATCTCTTTTCATATTCAAACAAAACATATTATTGTAACTGAAATATTCCTAAATGAATCGATAGGGAATTGAATCAAACCAGAAATCGAATTGGGACCTTTTGAATCGGAATCGAATCGATCCAGGAAATAAGTGGCGATACCCAGGAATCTGTGTATCGACACTGTGTTTGAGAATTGACACAGTATAACTAAATATAATATCCCAATATTTTCTTACACCCCTACTCAAAGCAGGAGAAGAGTCTAAAAAGAAATCTTAACACTTCCTGCTTGTAGCTGTATCATAACCTGAAATGGCATTAAAGATGGAAGCTAAGGAGAAGACTAAGTCTAAGAGAAATCTCTGGAAAGAACTGCTCCTAGACTGGTCAGGCATGCAAAGTAAAACCCTTACACCACAAAAAGTTAAAGGTTCACCGTCCCCGACCAGAACAGTATTAAAAACTGACTAGGTCTCAAAAGATGTGCATTTAATATGACAAGCTACAACATGTTTGGAGGGTCTAACCAAGTACTGACTGGATGGGTAGTTGTAGTCATGCATATGCTACATCTTAGACTCCCCCACCAAAATAGATATTTAATAAATACACAGCTGCTCAATTTGCTACACAACAACAGGAGTGTTCACCTACATTTCTTAAACACACCACAACCCATAATAAATTTGCTATATTTGTGTCACAGAAGGCACAACTCCTTCCCATCACCACCACGCTAAAGAAACCCATGAACCATTTCAAACCACCCTGAATTAATTTGTTTACAAATTAACTAAAACGTTTGCCTTTTAACACAATCCCGCTGGCAGACAATAACCCAGTCAAGCATAGAGCACCAAGCAACAGTGCTAATAAGTAACAGAGTGCTGTTTCCGTAAAACGAGCAGATAAACACTCATATTTCTAGTAATCAATAAACGGGCTTTGCAGAACAAGAACACACAAAAAATAGCTGCCTAGATTAAACAGTAAAGAAAAACAGTACTGTGCTGATATATAACATTTCAGTATTCTGCTGCGTGAAATAAATCCCTCTGGCTCTCAAACAATTGAGGACATTTTCAAAATGCCACACGCATACTAAAAACAAAAGCATCAATCACTTCCAGTTTTCCCACCATGTCCTTGAATTGCTGCTGGTGGGAGATATTATTACAGTGCCGTGTAATGCAGCGAGAGTGTGCGTTCTCACGCATGCAGTGTAATTGAATGGGACACACACTGATATGTCTGTAATCCATTTAGCCAGCCATTAGATGAGAGGCTGAGCTTCCTGTTGTCTGCTCAAGCTGTGACCTGTGAAATCACTGGCAGTAGCTAATGAACTGAAGATACATAATGGCAGGAGACGTACACCACTGGAATAAATAATTATCTGGCACGTTCTGCCAGTCGCTGATTTAGAGGAGAAACATCATGAACAGAAAATCAGTCACAATTGTTTTGGTATGTCTAGAAACATTGAAAAGAATTAAGCTTCGTTCAACTTTCTCTTAAAGTCAATTTTGGATTCAGCTTGACCTTTTACCTTATTAGGTCATATCCCAGACTATATTAATGGAGAGAACAATTGTCCAAAGCTTGTACATAAGTAAGGACTTAGGATGCAAGACCTTCAGAGTGGTTGGAAATGAGGTGCACTGTTAGAAAAACTTGTTCAGAACTGTTTACAATGGTTGTAACGGGAACCAGTGTTCTCAAAACTTGAACCCAATCCAAACGGGCAGGAGAGTCACAGCCCATTAGGGTTGTAAGAAAATATAGAAATATTGAATATCAGTATATTATGTTTCGTGATACTGTATCGATTCTCAAAAACACAGCATCACTAAACAGATTCCTGGCAGACAGTGAATCAATGTGTTGTGTTTAAACCTCTGACCACTAGATGGCAGTGTTGTAATCGTTTTTTAAGCTCCACTCCAACATTAACAAGCAGCACAAGGGTGCAGTGCTATTGCAAACATTGGCAAACCTGTTCATACAGTGGTGTGTTTTAATAGTAGAATTTGAAAAATTGCAATATATCACTTTGCCTGCAATATCATAGTATATCGCGATACATTGAATCGTGACTGCTGTATCACAAAACATATTGTAGCGCCAGGTTCTTGCCAATACACAGCACTACAGCCCATATCCTCTCATAATAACAATCTCTCAAATTCTACAGGACTAGAATGTCTAGATATGGATCTTCTGAGTTTAACGCCACTCTAGGTGGCCATCTACTGGACAAAAACAATTTTGGATCAACAGAAAAAATAATTAATGTTCCACCAACATTCTTCATCTGCAACCTTAAGAGTTATGGTTCATCTTAAGACACTAAGCATACCGCGTTCGGAAGAGAAATCAAAATAGTAATTGAACGTTGAGAAAAATGTTTTAGTGCATAATTCTGCATTGCCTGTTCAGCTGGTCCATCTAGTTTGACAGTAAGTCCAAATGCCGGTCTTTGGATGGGGAGGGGTCCACTGGGCATCAAAGAAGAGGGGCTTTGTGCTATATTGTGAAGAACAATGCAAGCACAGCCGTTGAAAGCTTGCTCAGGCTCGACACACTCAAACCTGCAGTTCAAGCAAGCCAGCCAGCCAAGGGTCTCTCTAGATCCCAATTCCACTGCACACAACCTCCTTCAGCTGTTAAGAGCTGCTATATCCCCAACACTGGAGATTTAACATCCATACAGGGGTTAATCACAGTCAACAAGTATGAGCATATCTGAAGGTCATATCAACATAGTTTGAAATGATTGGTCAGCATCTCCCATAGGTTAAACATTACTGCTGGGCTGTCCCTTTCTGTCAACAAACTCTTTAGTCTGTGATTGAACAGTGTCTACATTTAGCCACTCCATCAGATAAAGAGTTCTAGATTTTCAGGAAATGCAGCCAACTGATTAAGTAGGCTAGACAAAGCAGATTAGACTGAATAACCGTACAGTAGATTGAGTCATACACACTTTCTTCAATAACTAATAATTAACAGAACAATAATCTCTGCTTTACATTGTTAATATGTTTGAGGATCAATTTATATACTATTTTAAGACAGGCACCAAGTTAAAACACCAACTGTTTAAGGTGAAACATTAAAATCATGGTAATACAAAACTGAAATATGAACAGCAATATGAAACTGCAGGGCTTAGGGTGAATTATTTCAATTCGCACTTCACAGGTGGTTCTTTGACTTTAATATTGAAGCCCCTTAATTTAATAATGTTAATATTGATAGTGACTAATTAAAAAAGTTTTAAACTGACTTCTAGTCTAAAAATAGTCAACCCTCCTCTACACTACCTTTCAAGTCATGATAAATATGTTCCAAAGCTATTACAAGAAATGGTTATACCACCACGTCTATTGTTATTGTTAATGACATGTCAAATCCATTTACGGCAGAGAGATGCAGGTCGTCATAAGGCAAAATGGTTTACCAAGTTTTTGGTTTTTTGTTTTTTTTTTAACACATTCATGAACATACCACCTCAAAAACCAGTCAAACAGGCAGTCATGTAGGTTCACTGAAGGTTTTTGATTGTAATGAAGTAATATGGCTATATTAGTGCTGCAGACATCAACCCACTGTAAAGAAATCAGAATCTGCAAGCCTGCAAGTTTGTGTTATGTATGTGCATTTTATTCTTTTTATTATAATTTATTATCTCACTTAATAATAATCTGTCTGAAATGCTTATTTCATCTTGTTCTTATATACACTCTAATCTTTCAGACACTACTTCATCTTACTGTTTCATGTGAGTGTGCAGTTGTCAAAGCATTTTATGGCTAGTTGCACCATGTAGGACTACGTATATGAAAAATAAACATTGATGAGATTGATTTCTCTACAATTAACCATTTCATACAACAAACCACTCTGAATGTCTACATTTCAACCACATAATCTTGGTGAACAATACTTGTAAAACTACACAAAATTAGACAGACAAGAATTTAGTCTTACTAAAATCAAAAATTGTGAATTTGGGCAGTTTGTCTACCGGTCCCCAGGTACACTGTTACAGACCAGTCTCAAACAACCCTAGTCCCAGTACTCCTGCTGAGAACTTCTGGCTTAAGGACTTGTTCTGTAAACCTCCATCAAAACGTAATGACTATTGCATCACCTCCACAACGCTTTGAGTTCGGCTTGCATCACTATGATTAATATCATGCTTCATCTCTTCCTCCCACTCGGCTAGCTCAGAGACCCTCCCTGTTACTGTGATTCAGGCAGAAACATTTCACGGTACAGAAAGAAAATGCATTACAATTCCCGCGTCACGCCAGCCTTAAATAAGAAGAGAAACGCCGCACCTTTCTGCGCTTCAGTTTTCCCCAGTCACGGCCCAGGATCCAGGCCACGAGCGATTTGCACATGGAGAAGTAGTTTTCCACTGTATGAATCCCTGCAGGGAAAGAATCAACCAGGACATGAAGTGCAGCTGCTTTCAGGGCTTACTTTCTAGATTAGAGCACTAAAGTTTCTAGATCTGAGACCAAAAAAGGATTCCCACATGATAATCCCTATTGACAGGGCAACTAATCCCAGAAATGGGTTTAATCTGTCTGGATAACCCAATTTAAGAGTCTGAAGGAGAGTTATTTGATCTCTAAACTTGGACTCCTTCCCAGGCTGTTAAATATCTTTTATACAAAATACTACAACAGAATAAAGGACACAAGGCGGTGACAAAGGGAGGTGTTGTGTTCGGAGGCTGAAATTCAAAAAGTACACAGTTATATCATACAAAACGTCACATATATATACCTTCTGCATCCCAGCAAGTACAATGTGTATCCGAAATCACCGGCTTACCTACTACTCAGTAGATGAAATCAGTAGGTAAGCGCAGCTAATGTGTCCAAGTACTCAGTAGTTACTGAGCAGCATGAGAACGTTAACCGGATGACCTTCTGAATTGGAAGCCATTTTTAAGTATTCAACTACAGCACACTGTGCTATCCCATAATTCAATTGGAGCTGCAGATTCAAAGCAAAGGAAAAAGTGTCGGAAAGAGGTACATTGGCTGTGTGTTTGTAGATACTGCTGGTGAACTGTTTGTTAGAGCTTCTTCTGAGGTAAAAGTAGAGATGGAAGGATCGATCGGCAATGTATCGGTATCGGCAGATTTTTAATCAGAATATGTGATCGGCAATCGGCAGATATTTCTCCAATTTAGCCAATCAATGACCTTAAACAAATGATCCCAATATCTGTTTTCCAGGCAGCATTTTATCCAGGAAGAGGAGCCCTTCGGACAGCTCCCGGCAATTTCTATCTAAACCGCTTTTATTTTCCACAGACTGACTGACAGTTTATAGTGTTCAATGCATGTGCTGATAGAAAACAATGTCGTCTGTCTGTGTATGTGACTCATCCAGGGCAGTTTGTAACATCTGTAGAATTAGTGAAATCTGCGTCTCTCGTTGAGGAACCAAGACAAAGACATTTAACACTACTAACCTGATACAGCACTTAAGTGAACACCACGTGGCTAAATACAGTGAGTATCAGCAAACAGCAGAGCTAGCACACACAACTAACACAAAACAAGCAATCCAGAACATCGTGCAGACCAGATCTGACCGGTACGAACAGAACAGCAGAAGAAACAGCCAGAGATCTATAGAACCACAGCCAGAGTGATTGAGTTTATAGTTCTAGATAAGCAGCTCTTCTCGGCTGTAGAAGACGTTCATTCTGCTGTTTAATATTCCACCTGGATCCACGCTCTGCTGTTCCTAGTAGAGATACTTTTCAGATGTGGCTCTTCTGGAGCTTATCAAGTGGTTTACTCCCACATAGACCAACTTCTAATTTAGTTAAACATATTATACTGTTTCATATGAGCTCGTTAAAAATGGTAAACAAGTTTCCACCATGTTTCATGACTTGCTTGCTCTAATAACTACACGTAGCGCTGCCGTGGCATATACCTCGCCCTCGATCGGTATCGGCTGATCGCATCGAAAGGTGATCGGAATCTGCCACAAAAATGTTGATTTTTTTTTACCTAGGGAAGGACCGATCAAGTTCCTCCTGATTAGTCTTCAGAGTTATAGCTCAACACCGTCTGAGTACAGATTCAGACAAAAACGCAGCTAAAACGTCAGTAAATTGGGCTTTTAAAGGAATAGCAGGACGTTTACAGTGGTGGTCTCACAGGATGTTGGGAAGATGGCGGATATAGTGCGTCTGATACTAAAAACTCAACTGCCTACTAGTCTACTGCTTGAACAGTACGTACTGGCTCCAATCTAGTAACTACTGACTTGGTAGGCAATATTGGATGCACCCTTAGTCTACAAAAACTGCAGTAAATTAGGAATTCAAAAGTTTGACACTTCAGTTGAGCCTATGGATTACAAAACCACCAAGTCTTAAATTAGATCCACTTTTATGTTTCTATCTGAATGCATGAGGGGAAGAAACAAGTTAAAGGTGCAAGTCGCCCACAGTTTTTCAGTTTTAGAACAGTTTGACCTTCAAGGCTTGTTATTATACTTAAGTGCATTTAGTAGATACACCAACCAAAGGCTCTCACAGGCTGGGGGGCACTTTTATAAATAAGGGTTCAAACACATTCACTGAAGAAAAAAAGGAATAAAAAAGGCAGCACAACAGCGCTCCTTTATATCCGACTCACCCAGGTTCTCATCTCCCTGAGCCAGATGACCCCTCCAGTAGTCAGCAGTGATGGGGTGCAGTGAAGCTAGATATCTTACATCACACAGAGTTTCTCCCCATGTGGCCACTTTCTTCTTGCTGTGTTTCTTCCATTGCAGGTATATGGCTCGCAGCTGCCGGTTAAAAGGTGCTGGCTGGCGGAAGAGCCAGTAGGTGAAGAGCCACTGGAACCTGCACTGCATATACTGGTGGTACATGGACTCCAGCTCCGAGTGGTCTAGAAAACAGGAGGACCAGTGTGATAGTTACATCAGCCAATATTTATATGCAGACAGCAGAGGAGAAAAGGACATTTAGTTAGTCTAAATTTAAAAGTGTGGGGATGGAGGTCACGTCTGGCATCATTTAGCCATATTGTGTTTGTGCAATCGCTCTTTGTTTACAAGCAGCAAGTACATTGGGAGGTCACTGCCCTTTGTGTTATTTTCAAACTTGTGCTTTATGTTAAAAAGGGCTTCACAAGGTAGGTTCACCTGCAGGTCCCACATATACTACTAAACAATCACAAACCAGAGTCATCACAGGTATACCGCCAACAAGTTGAAGGCTCGTGCATGTGGGCATTTTTGATTGCTAGACGGGTGGGCTTGGCCATTTATTGGCCAAGGTAAAAGTCGATGAGGACCACAGCCCAAAATAGGAGAGTGCTTGTATGGGGTATGGTTAAAGCAGAAGGGTGCAGGGGAAAACCCCCCAAAAAATATTTGTTTATATATATATATATATATATATATATATATATATATATATATATATATATATATATATATATATATATATATATATATATATATATATATATATATATATATATAAAGTCATTCACAGAGTAGTTGGTGTATGCTTTAAATGTCTGTTCCTTTAAGTACACAGCCTAAAGGCTTTTGTATTTATTTTTTTACAATAATTAAATATTATTGACAAATGACCAGCTCAGCTTCAGCTCAGTTCTTCTGGTGGGTACTTTAAAAGAACGGCTTTTTTACTTTTAAAACCAGAGCTGCAGACAAAAAAGTAGATGCTTGCTGTTCAGCTATAAAATGTTTCCAGCACTTACAGCAAACTCATCAGCAAAGGGCTGTCATCGCTGCAGGTTTTCCTCCCAAACATGTTGAAGACTATTTAATTAAATTACTGCATCTCAGTCTTCAAACTGCCAATCAGATCTCAAGCAGCCACACTGACCGTGCAATATATAAATGGTACACTTGCCCCACAGGTAGGATTGACTAAAAAAGAATGAGGGGCTATTTGTAACAGTTGCTGGCAAAAGTCTAAACTGATGAAGACTATTTTGCTGTTTATACCAAGAAAGCTTCTCCAGCCTAAGCTAAAACAGAGCAGTCAAAAGGGTATGTGAAACAACCAAACCCTGCATAAAAGCACAAATTAAAAATAAAATAAAATAAAGCTCAGCTTAAATTATTTAAATAACATTAAGTCAATAGTATGAATAGTATGAGTAATGAATCTTGAATCTAGTATGTTTAAATGAATCTGTAAATTAAAAAGGTTGAATGTAAAAACCCCTGAGCTTCTAGATCTTCATTATAACACCATGTTAAGTCACTCCACCATGTGGAGCTGTATTAGAGCCTTGTTAGCTCATGCTGCAAGTTTTTATACTCTACAGAACAGCGCTCTTATGGACGTGAAGAGACTCTGCAGCCGAAAACCAAACAATGAGGTTACTATTATGATACAAAAACATTGATTCAACATCAAAAACATTGACTGCTGCAAAGATTCAATGTTATGGAACTATGGGGCAAGGCTAAAAGTACATTCTACTTGGCCTTTTGATTCGTTTTCTCTTGTGTCAAGTTGTCTTGTTGTTTACTGAAATCCTTTGAATTTTATTAAAAAAAAAAAAAAAAAAAAAAATTTTAATGATTAAAAAATCATCATTTGGCCCAGAATAACTCTAACAGCTTGGAAGGCCCCATACAAAATGTAGCACAGAGGCAAAACAGAGGACACTTTTTATTCACAACTTTGCAAGTATAACTAAGCATTCAAAGTCTTAACCTAGACATCCAGGATGCAACGACAACGCAACAGTAAACAAGTCATAATCTTAATGTAAAACCAGGCCTCCAAAGTCAGGCGCAACTGCCCAACTTCCAAATCAACAGTTCATTACAACTCTCTGAAGTTACTCAGCAGTGCAAAAAATTGGATTATTGTATTTTTCTTCAAAAGGCTTCCAACGCTTTCGGAAAGGCACAGGGGCAAAGGGCTCACAGAGGAAGAAAACTTCTAAAGGTCTAGGAAAACAATCAGTTCTTCAAAGGGAAAATGTCTTTTTGTTGTTAAAAATGGCAAACAGCACTCAAAAACAAGCCTATGAAAAGAGTTGGGCACCCAGCACAGCAGGCCAGGCTCCAGCACAGGCTTTAGCCAAAAAAAAGGCACAGCCAGTACATTAACAGCCATGTTGGCAGAATTCATATACATCAATGTCTTAGCTTATGCCAAGAAGCCAGCTGTGTCAATCAGTACTAATGAAATCAAAACAAAACATAAATTGCTCAAAACTACAATAATTATTCAGTTTCTCATCACAATCTCCAGGAATCAGAAAAAGCCTTCAAACTGATTTAACCAAGACCCTCAAAGTTCAAACTCAGTAAGTAGGACGGACATGGACACTGTATTGCTGTCTTCTTAAAAAGACCAACCTGAAGCTGCACTTCCCTGAAATTAATCAGCAGGATGTAAAGAATGCTGATTACTTACCGCTGCTTTGATGTTGAATGAGAACGTGTTGAAACACCATCGCAGCACTGCCATGATGACTGAGGGCAAGGTTATACAGCTCCCTCCATTCAAATTTGAGGGTCTCACATTCTTCAGACTTCCCTAAAATTAGAAAAAACTGATCAGAAAAACAAAAAGGTCTGATTCATTTAACTGAAGAATCTTCTACAAACTTCTGTCTGGGAACATGAACAGACTACCCTGAAGCTTCTCTTGGAAGAGCTCTCTGGGGACACCCCAGAGCTTCTCCACGTCACTGCATAGAAGCAGTGCGGAGGGCAGGGGTACACACTCCTCCAGTACAAGCCACTGGCACCAGTATGCACGAGGTGGAAACGGTACTTCAGCAAACAGCTTCTCCTGAAGAGAGCGGTTACAGTGGATGTTTTGGAACAGAGTTCTCCACATGAACACCAAACGGAAGGCAGTTTTGGCCAGGACGGTGAAACAGGCTGCACCATTCGGAAGGCCAGCACCAAACGATTCCTAAAGCAGAAGGGAGGGCAGAAGAATAAACGTTAACATTGCCTTTCAGACAACACCGGCAACAAAATTGCCAAATGCTTTTTTTTTTAACCCTTCTGCTAACGTACTGTCCAGCGTTCCAAAGCTGATATTGAGTATTTGGATCACTGCTATCTCTGGTTAACATACACTGCAAACAGTGGAAGAATAGAGTTTTACACTTTTATCCCTTCAATTTAACCCATTGACTGTGCTTTACAACGTTTTACTCAAACTATGAGGTTAAACAAAACTGCTTTTTGCAGCTTGAAGTACATGCAAGCTGGACTGAAATTAAGGTATAAAAAATACATAAACCCAAAATATCACATAAATTGAGGGTCAGACTAAGGTTCTCTATAGAAATACAAAGGAGTTCATTTATCCAGGGGTCAAGTTAGGTAGAACACAGCTGTAAAAACACTGCCTTAGTGTAAATCTACCAGTCCACCAGCCACACACAGAGCAGCTTGTGAGTAATGGGCAACAAGCTGATCTAGACATACAGTGCGCATAAAACTCCAGCTTGCTTTTTATGCAAATGCAAAGTCACGTAGCAGACATGAAGATATTTTTTTACAACTTGGCACAACTTTTCCATTTCTAAACAAGCAACATATGTATACTGGTCATGGCTCAGTTACAGAACCACCATCTAAGGTCTACAGATAACCGTGACACTGCTCAAGACACCCATTACAGGCAGGACCTCAGTTTTTTTTTCCTGACAGCAACGATCACATTGAAATCTTGAGTACGGGGTTCATGCTAACAAACCTGCCTTCAAACAATGTCCACAAACATTAAATCATTGCACAAATACATAGCATTAAAAGCATTCCACTGAGACGCTACACTGAACAGCGACAAACCCGAAAACCTTGTTTCTACAATATCTTTCCATTTTATCTGCTCCACTTCCCATACAGGACTCCTTTGTAGTCTTGCAAATATTGACTGTTGGCGATCTGTTTTTCTGTACACTGTTACCCTGTTCTTGGTCAGGACCTCCACAGAGCAAGTAATATTGGAGTGGCAAATCCTTCTCAGCACTGCAATGATATGGTGGTGGTGTGTTAGTGTGTTTCGCGCTGATATGAGTGGATCACATCAGTGCTACTGGAGTTTTTACACAATGGGTGTAGTACACATGCCAACCTTGATGTAAGGTCAGAAACAACAGCTCATCTCTTGATTAATGTCATGGTTGATCAATGGTTTGGTACAGCAAAATGAGCAAGAAGTTATGTATTTTTAGCATTAAATTACCTAATGTTCAATTTGGATTTGTGTAAGCAGACGTTACCAACCCATCTGCATGAACTGCTGTAGTAACCAAGTAGGCATTAGTACCCATTTAGCTACATTGGTGGCTCATTCTCTGAATCCCAACCGTTGAAAACATTATTTGCTGTATTGGATGATGCAGAAGTCACTTTGAAATCCAATTCGAGCAGCCTGAGCATCCACAATAACAGGCTGAGCCTGTAAAAAATCTGAACAGGATCATCATTTCAAACATGGCTTGGACACAATTAGCAAAAACTGGATTTCATGCGCTTCTCTTTATTATCCAGCCTTTGAAAAATCTGGACAGACCACAAACTGAATTTTAACTGACAGTCTAAACACAGCTTATTTCACCTTGCATTGTTTCTTTCAAAGTACTTTTAAATTTAGAAAAGAAAGTGCTACATCAGGTTGTTATTTATTAAAAAAATAATATTTATTATTTTAAACCACTTCAAGTTTACATTTTTGAAAAATCGATTTAACGGTTTCCAATATGGCCGCCATAACAAGAATTAGCATACAGCGCTTACGTCCAAAAAGAAGAAACACAGAAGAGTAGCGAATATTGTGAATTAATTTGAATTGAAGAGTACATTTGTGATTACAGTATACTACTTCTGCTGTGTCTGTTATCAAAACCGCTGTGAAGTAGTTCACAACCAGCCAGAGGAAAGCAACGGCTAACTAAAAGCTAACTAGCTTAGCTACCAACGTAGCCGAACTCAGCGTCTTATTTTTCTACATTTTTTCCTCGTTTGTTTGTGTTTTTCCATATTCGCTGTTTTTTCCTCTCTTGTCTTTGCCCATATTTCACAACAACTTGATGTTGATGGTAAAAAATACAAACTTTAAAGACATAAGAAAAAGTCAGCATCTTGTTCAAGTGAGGTCTGACTTCAGCTTAGTTCACAGACTCTCTATTGAGCGCAAATCTAAAGAAAGTCGTGGCTAAAATTAGATTTATACATAAATGTCACATTCTGCCTTAAATGGTGGAGCAGCTACAATCTGGCGCCTCGATAGAGTCTGAGTTTTATGGTAACCCGCCAACATCAGGTAACGTGTTCGCCTCAATATCCTAATCGTACCCAGTGACTGGTATTCATGTGTTTTCCTTCAGAAATAAACCTCACCTGGAAGTGGCGAGTCCACAGCGAATCACAGGAACTGACCCTGAAGAGGGCCGAGCAGGTGCTGCCGAGCCTGAGGAGAGAAACGGGGTCCAGGAGCCGCAGAATGCCGAGCAGCACCTCGTCGCTCAAATACAGCATACCCACACTGCCAGCCCCGTCAGCGTCCAGGACAGAGCTGCTCTCCTCAATCCTGTTCACATCCTCGTCCGTGGCTGTGGACATCCTTGAGAACTGCTCCAGCAACCCCTCGCTCTCCCAGGTCTCGTCATAGTCCGCCATACCTGCCCTGCCCCACCTCCGCCATCACCGGGAGACGCCTTAAAGGATCGGGAAGTACCACCTCAGGGCCCCGCAGGGGGTGGACAGGAGGGGCGAGCCCCAGTTTTTAATCCAACTTCTTGAGATCAGAAATTATAGTAAATAAACGTTACTAGTACTAGTAGTAACTCAAACAATTAAATAATCCACACTTTTAATTGGTATTGTATTATATTTATCTTTAAGATTTTAATTTATTTTAATCAAATGACCATCCTGGCAACTGTGTACTAGCTAATATATCCTAAAACTTGGTGCTTTTTAGTTCTAGGTAGATGAAATGGAACGTATAAGGGATCTAGAGGTTTGTGACAACATTGACACTAAGTTGTCACAATATCATCAGCAAAGGCGACGAGTCAGCATACAGGGACTCCTCTGTCTGTCAGCTGTACAGTCAACAACCTTCACTGGAATGTAGAGAAGACCAAGGAAATGGTTGTTGACTTCAGGAAATCAAGACCGGACCACTCTCCGCTTAACATCAACGGCTCCTTTGTGGAGATCGTTAGAAGCACCAAGTTCCTTGGTGTCCATCTAGCGGAGAACCTCACCTGGTCCCTGAACACCAGCTCTACAGCCAAGAAAGCCCAGCAGCGTCTCTACTTCCTCCGGAAGCTGAGAAAGGCCAGTCTCCCTCCACCCATCCTCACCCTCTTCTATAGGGTAACCATAGAGAGCATCCTAAGCAGCTGCATCACTGCCTGGTTTGGGACCTGCACAGCCTCTGACCGCAAGTCCCTCCAACGCATTGTGAGGACAGCTGAGAGGATCATCGGAGTCTCTCTCCCCTCCGGCTTGGACATTTACACCACCCGCTGCATCCGCAAAGCAACCAGCATTGTGGATGACCCCACCCACCCTTCACACAGACTGTTCTCCCTCCTGCCATCAGGAAGAAGGTACCGCAGCATCCGGTCCAACACGACCAGACTCTGCAACAGCTTTTTCCCCCAAGCCATCAGACTTCTCAACACAACTCAACGTCTGAACTGATATCTTTTCTGGTACATGTACACTCTCTCTCTCTCTCTCTCTCTCTCTCTCTCTCTCTCTCTCTTTCTCTCTCTCTCTCTCTCTCTCTCTCTCTCTCTCTCCAACCATTTACCCCAGATAAAAAAGGGAAGCATCTTTGCACTAATAACTTTACTACCTCACTGGACTCTAATTATTACACATTGCATAATTTGCACACTTCCGGCAATTATTTATTATTCTCTGTCTGTACTGTGTTGTGTTGTCTGTCCGCACTTGTTTGTTTGTGTTGCACTTGTGTCTTGTATGCACTGTCTATGTTGCACCATGGTCCTGGAGGAACGTTGTTTCGTTTCACTGTGTACTCTGTATGTAGTTGAAATGACAATGAAACCCACTTGACTTGAGATAACATTGCTACAACTTTCAGTGGAATTAAATTTAAGCGTTGTGACAATGTTGTGTGCACCAAAACAATAGGTTGTCACGACATTGCCACAACAAAATTGTGCTTGCAGGGATGACATAGAATGACATACAACTCTATAATAGTTCATATTTATTTATTTATACACACTGGGGTTTTGAATTTTTTGGTAAACTGGCATTTGCTGTAGGTCATTTTTATATTTTAAAATTTTGTTAAGCGTGAGATTCTGACATAAGATACAGTGAACAATGATGTAACATACATAAATCAAGGCAGTCAAATCTTAGGCCTGTTTTTCCATCAAGTGCTTTATCATGCTGCCCTATTCTAAGCATCTGATGTCTTGTGAGAAGTTTGTGATCTTGGCCTCCCAAGATTCAACCCTAAGATTTCTGTAACGTCAGGTTGTTGTGCTACTGGCTGGCAGTGTGAAAAGATGGGGCCTTTCATACATACCCATTAAGAGTACATCTCTAGGAGGAGAGTGAAATGGCTATTGTTGAATGGCAGAACAACTGTCCAGCATCTTTTTACCAGCCCCCTAACACAACCCACTCACTTCCATACAACCAAAACTCACTGCCCTCCACCCCACCTCTAGAACCATCTTACACATTCAATCATTTTTAGCTTTAGGACAAAGATACTTTATTTAAAGCGACAACTCAGACACATTAAGAATTCCAATATTTCAATGACAAATAAAAAAAGTCGGATTTTTTTTATAGAGGATCTGTTTAAAATAACTTTATACATAAATTTTATCCAAATGTGAGAATACTTAGGACTGTGATGCAGCTGACAATCAGCCATAAAACAAACAAAACAAAACTCGGGAAAGACAAGTTCAAGTTATTTTTTCTTTTCGTTCTTTCTTTCTTTTTTCTTTTTTTTACAAGTTTACAATCAATCGCTAGTACACATTTCATAATTAATACAAATTGTTGTATATTTTCTTAACTGAATTGAAAGCAAACAACCTAAGACATTCATTTTGCGTAATAAAAAGTATAACCAAACATGGAGAAACAGTTGAAGGGCTGAAACATGATTAAACAAAAAGAATGTTTTGCGTGTGTTCATTTTGTTCTTTCAATGGATAATATCTAGAGATGGCACCAATCTGATACCAGCTATAAAGCAAAGCAGAATCCTGTAGCAATCCTGAAGGAAATCTAGGCTGAAAAAAGCAGCACTCGCTTAAAGCTGCACTATGTAAGATTTGGAGATTTGGTGGAAATGTGTAACTGCATGCGACGAGTGGAAAATGGGTTATGATTGCACCCCATTCTCGAGCAGAGGAATCCGACGAATCTAATGTTGGCAAACATGTTAAAAGAGTATTTAAAGAGAACTCGGTGAAGGATGTGTCTATTGAGAATGTGAGTGAATTATCTTGTCTTTATCAGTATAATGTTTACCACACATCTGAATCAGAATAATGTTGCTTTGTACTTTGTAAACATTGAGCCAGATCTTTCTTTTGAGCTGTGCTGCCTGTGATGTTAATATGTGAAGGTATATGATGCAGTCTGAAAAACTCAAATGAAATCTGACTTCACAGCTCTGATTTTGATTCTGATTTATATATATATATAAATATATATATAAATAATTTGTTTCCCACCTCATTCAACAATGGTACTTCTGTCAGTATTTTCCAACAATCTTACATAGTGCAGTGTTTTAATTAAATATAGTTCATTTTAAAGCTGAGTGGGTTTTAAAGAAGTAGGCTAATACTCAAGGTTTCAATATCAATCTCAGAAAAGAAAAGCGGTATCGTGCCATCTCTTATATTTTTTTGTTTTTAGCACAGATGTCCTTTAACAACACTTGGTGTACAAGTGATCAGTTATGCTTTACTGTTAACCATTAATACATGGCAAGGCACTGGCTCTTGACAAATCAGTATGTAACTGATCATAACTCAGAAATGCTGTTTTCCAGAACACGTACATTGAAAGAAACAAAAATATTCATGAGAGTAGCAAGAAAATCCATGTAAAAATCTGAATTACATTGAATCTTTTGTGCTCATATAAGAAAATAAAGTAGTCACAATGGCATATTTGCACAAACAGTCAGCACAAATCCTTCTAAACACTTAAACTGTTGCAGGGGATGGGCGGGGGAATAAGGTGGGATCATGTTTATACGTGGATCTGAGAAAGTCATTGATCACTGCTACCTATTCACAGTTTGTGATCACAGTGTACTTGTTTGCTACGTGGTTATATACATCATTCAGTGATTATCATCTTTCACTTTCTACAGACTGTGGGAGGGGCAGTTGATGATTGATTCAGTAAAGCTCCATCCTTTCAAGCTACTCGGACGCGAGGCTCGTCCTCTATCTCCTGGCCCAGGCTGCTGTAGGTCACCGAGGGCTCCAAGGGTCCTACGTTCGGCGTGTCTGGAACGGAGTTTCCTGCATTGCGGAACTGTTTGTAGACACGAGGATCCTGCGCTATGTAGGTAGAGGATGAGGAGTAGAGCACCAGCCCGAGCAAAATGATGAAGAACGACAGCAGGTAGAGCCCTGAAAACTAAACAGAGAGAAACATTTTTTGAGTATTCAAAGTCCATTACAGTTGAGCCGACTTAATGCGAGACTGGATTCTGTGGAGAAGTCAGACTTCAGACATTGTCAGTTGTCTAAAATAGGGACCCCTATCATTCAGCTACACAGCTAATGTTTGCTTGTTTTTCCATAGTTCATATGGTCATACTTGTCCTAAACCACATCAGCAAGTCTGCATGACCCTAATGAAGATCTAGATGCAGGTCAGGAGAAGTTTTAGGGATGTATTTGTAACAAATAGCATTGTTAGGCAGTTTTTCAATGGTAGCTTCATAACTTCAGTTTAACACTAACAAAGCAAAATACTGGACATGGGTCAACTCTATCTGAGGTAAATGTAAATGACATTTTTCACTAAATCATTCCTGTAAGAGCATGGCTGGATCACTGACTGGGCCAGTGGGACCAACGCCCAGGGGCCCTTGAGGCCAAGGGGCCCAAAACATTTTGCAATGCCTATCAACATTTATGATACAATATATTTTTATTTACGAGGGCCCTCCATTTTAAGGATCCTCTGACTTTTAGGGATTTTGACCCCAGGGCTTCTTCGGGGACCCCAGGGCTTCTTAATCCGTCTTTGTGTAAGAGTATAAATCAGAACTTCAGACTGATTTAATCTATAACAAGGCAAATTCACCAGAAAGGCTCTTTTTACACCTGGTATCCATCTGGTCATGTGGACAGCGAGATGTAACGCCAAAAAGGGTGCAGTGCACATTTACTACATCAGCCTATTGCTATGTTTGTCATCATTGCCACTGTTTATTGTTTCGCAGGACTGTTACATATTACAGTCACCAGGAACAGGAAGGTTGTGAGTTCAAAGCCCAGCACTGACTGGGTCTTTTGGATGGTGTCACTGTGTGGCTCTCAGAGTGGGCATAGTGAGGCAGCCAAACTGCAGGATCTTTGTAGAACATAACAAGCACCGAGCAGAAGACTCTGTGTATACCGGTTCACTTCATGCATCTCAAGTATAAGGATTATATCTGGAGGCCACCATCCATCCCAATCCCAGCTTCATCAGGCAAAGGCAGGGTACACCATGGACAGATCGCCAGTCCATTGCATAACCAACAGACACACATACAGGCAATTTAGAGCAACCGATCAACCTAACATGCATGTGTTTGGACTGTGGGAGGAAACCCACTCAAGCACGGGGAGAACATGCGAAGTCCATGCAGAACGGCCCGGACCGGAAATCAACTATACCACCATGTATCTGGAGGCCAATCACATAAAAATACAAATGTAAACGCACCCATGACTCAACTCACCACATTTCAGCCACATGTTATAATAGTCTATCGCTCCAAGACATATTTAATGACCCAAACGTCTCCCAGTGTTCCACATTGTCACTGGGCACATGATCATGTAGAGAATCATGGAGGATGTGCTTAAAACGAAATGCTTAAAAGCAGTAAAGACAGAAACTAGTGTTTAGTTTAACTAACCGGGAAGGATTTGACTACCCAGAGTAAATAAATGTGGCTACAATATTAATACTAGTCACATGAACTGACTAAGTACAACTGGGGTTTAAGAAAGCAAAGCAACTGCTTTCCTCTCGTAACACTACACGTTATGTGGTCACACGGGCTCCTGACCCTATACTGGGCAACGTATCAGAAATCAACCTTGATTGACAAGTAACCCACTGATGGTGCTGGGTAAGAGACAAAGTTCATTTTAAACATGTAGCTAAATATTAAACAGTATTTGTGGGTAATATTACCTTTTACATTGAAAACAATGGATGGTAAATGCCATCTGAGGAAATTCTCAACATTTTCCAAACAGCTTCAGTGGGAGTTGTAAAATGATCAAAACAGAACATTTTATGATTTCCCACTGGCATCTATACATGAATTCCAGATGCCCTCTGCTATGAAGATGAACAACACCTCATTGTTTGTAATATTGAAAATCTTCAAATGTCTTTTGGAACTCACTGTTCACACTTCGCCGTCTGCCAACAGAAGCCATGCAAGTTTCTTTTCTGTGCATCATTTAAAAAAGAAGAAACAGCAATAAATCCACACCAGCAGGAGCTCATGATTGCACACCTGCACACAGTTCTGTCCTCCTAATGTCAGGTGTCATTAAAAGAAAACAGTGTCATTAAAACACTTCTTGAACAATAGCCTGTGAGCGGAAACCCCAGAAAGTGACTCCATTTTTGAACTAGATTCTGTCCTGCGTAGCCCAATGACAGCTAAATTGTATATGTCAGTTCTATTTCAAGTGAAGAGCTAAAAGTAGGTCACATTAGGGTCATACACTGTGCTCTCTAGAGTACGGACACGTGGCATTCAGAAATGGAATCCCCCAGACAAGACTATAACATCATTTCTGGGAATTAGTTGTTGTAATGAGGCCACGAAGCCTTTTCGTCAGTCTGGAGGGACGGATCTGTTTCACACTCGAGCCACGTTTGGCTAAAGCAAACTGAAAATAATTACTGGGCTCTGAACACAATGATGAATAATTAAATATGTATGCCAGCAAGACATGAGAGAAGAAGACATGGTTTATGTTTCATTCAAAGAAACAGAACAAAGAACGCATCACGTGCCCAAGGCAACAGGTCCATTGAAATACTAATTCAGTGTGATAATATATATGTACCAAGAGAACATCAAAAATTTATATTCGTTTTGCCTTCCATTGTTTTTATTTCCTCAGCGAAGCTGCAAGAATGAGTATTAGTATACACTGAATTCCGAATTGATCAAGTACACCTGCCTTTTAAGTTTACTTTGTAAGTCTTTTGATTTATTTAATACATATGTGGCATAAGACCTGTCTCTACAGTCTTGCAGGCAATACAAATAATTTCCCTGAGGGAACCCTCCCAAAGGGATCAATAAAGATCTATCTATCTATCTATCTATCTATCTATCTATCTATCTATCTATCTATCTATCTATCTATCTATCTATCTATCTATCTATCTATCTATCTATCTATCTATCTATCTATCTATCTATCTATCTATCTATCTATCTATGATAATGTATGATGATAATCTATGATAATAATCTATGATAAGTTTGAGGCATCGCGGTGGTGTAGTGGTTAGCCTTGTTGCCTCACAGAAAGACGATCTGGGTTGGATTCCCTGTCCAGGTCATTCTGTGTGGAGTGTGTATGTTCTCCTCGTGCTTGAGTGGGTTTCCTCCAGGTACTACGATTTCCTCCCACAGTCTAAAGACAAGGCGATGGTGTACCCCGCCTTTGCCTGATGACGCTGGGACTTGGTCCAGCTCCTCTGTGTCCCCTACTAGTGGGATAAAGCTGAAGATAATGGATGGATGGACGGCTGATAAGTTTAATATATTTTGGTGCTGTTATCTGCTTCATTGCTTTAAGCAAATCAGGCAAACACAGTCTGGCCTCCATCACAAATGGCAAATATTAAATATATTTTTTTCTGAAGGTAAAGAGGTTAAACCATTGCTCCCTTTCTCTTCCTTTAACCCATGAATGTTTAACATAATCACAAAAAATATCTTTCATTTATTTGATTGGATAAGGTTTACTTTTTTCAAGTGCAAAACCAGATACTCCAATGTTACTAGTGAGATTAAAAAGCATGCTAGTAATTTAAAAGGCATAAAAAGCATGGCTGTTTTATTCACACTGCAAGTTTCTGTATTACATTATAAACCAGTAAGAAACTGTCTTGTATATGTTTGATATTGTTTCCTTAATAATAAAAAGCTTAACAGTTAAACCCACCTTAAAGGTCATCAGAGTGGGCTCACTAGGCCTCAAATCTGGTGTCCAGGGAACCGAATTCTATGTTTACTTCAGTTAATCTTGTTCCTCTGAACCACATAATACATGTACAAAGTCTTTCTTATAAATATTTTCCCAAAGTCTAATAAATGCTGCAGTATTTCACTATAATTCTCTCATGTAAACTGGGTGCTGCTAATCTTGGGTAACGCTCGGGTAGTGCAGCCCAGGAGTGATGGACACAGAGCTGTCAGTCAAGCTGCTCATTAGCCACGCCCACACAATTTTCAGATAGGTCTGATTTGAGTTTTTTTGTTTTATCATATTTATATCTTATATTTCTCATTCAAACTTTGCTGGATGCTTAATATAACACTCACGTTTGGTATCATATATACATTTTTAATATTTTACTCTGTGTTCCCTGGGAAATTGTTCAGTTATCTACAAAACTGAAACTGCAGAGCAATATACAATGAAGCTAATGGATTTCAGAATGTTTGCACAAGGCTGGCCTGCATTGGTTCATCATTCAGAGAGGATGTCATGTTTTTCACCAGACAATTAAAACAACCTTAGATTTCTTGTAGTTTTGCACAGAATTGAGCTTTCCGCCTGTATGTAGACGACCAATTAGCATGACTCTGTACACACTCATATTTATTGAATAAATGCACACATAATTAGATCAACGAAAGAAGTGTTAGGATTAAAAGTGACTGCAGCAGGTTAACATGGATTATTCTCAAAGGCCACAAATTAAATGGCGTTGCGGAAAAGAATTACTGCGCTTAGAGCGACAATTCCGACAACCACAACACGGCAATATCTTGCCTGCTGGGATTCAATTTAACGTGCACTAAAGTAAACACTGAGAGATATATCAATGTAGACCACGGGAAACAAATTAGGCAGATAGTTCTGTCAAGCCTTTTATTAACACGCATGGAAACAGGCCTGGACCGACCGCCCCAGCAGCAGCGCAGATATATGAGATGGTGAAAATGCAATAACTGGTGAAGGGGAATATTTTCCACTTAAGCTGCCGGCGTGTCAGGATGCTAATTTACATGTATCAGCTGGTGCTAGACTCCGGCATAACTATGATAAAATGGCTGCTATTTCAAGACAGAGAAATTGTGTCCCTTTTTTTCCCTAATAGAAAAAAAAGCTTAAGGAGAATGGACATGTAACCATTTTCAATAAGGCATATGGATATGAATCTAGCCCATAAAAATGTCTCGCCATAAATCACAGCGCAATATTCAGGGTATCTTACATGTCATTTTTCAACAGAATAGTTTCTTTATAGGCTAAAGAGTTATTACCGTGTCCCGGAGACAGCTGCATGCTGATGAAGGCTTCGGCTGAAACGCCTGTGCTTGCCCAAGCTCCCTGGCGCAGTTAAAAATAAATGAATTGAATTTCGAGCTTCTTCTGGCCCACGCTGAGAGAAGGCGAGCAGACCACTTTCACTATATCCAGCACTCTACTGCATTTGGTTAGTTAAACCTTCTACCTCCTTTGACTTGTAAATCTCTACTTCTAGTATGATGCGAGCTCATAACAAGAGAAGTATTATATAGACTACAGCATTAAAGTAATGGGGACACAAATGATTGCATGTTTGTTCTAAAAAGGAACTAAAGCCTTTACTGCATTTACTGTACTGGGCAGGCTTATACTCCCTCCATTTGGTTGGACCAAACATAATGAGTGAATGAACACTTCTTGGGTAAATTTCATATGATCATATCAATACATATGATGTCTGCATCAAGGCTGCAGACATTACATTGGCGATTCTGGGATGTTTTTTAAGGTGGAGCCATAATTGGGCCCAATAGAACAAGTTCTCGTCAAGTTCACAGAGAAATATTTCTAAGTGTGTTATAAAGAGGACTCACAATATCAAAATCAAAATTTAACAATTCCAAGAGCGGCATTTTTTTTCCTTTACAGCTTAAATTTTCAATAGGATGTCTTAAGATTTAGCTGGGTAGATAAGTGTTTGTAAAACACTTAATAGTTTTTTGTAAAAAAACTATATTAGACAAAAAATATCTTCCAACGAACTGTTCAGCCCTAATACATACTACAGATACAGCTAGTTTAATGAAACATTCAGTGAGTTTTACACTTAGTAGCACACTTGAAAAAATTGTATCTAATCAAGGCTGAACATTTTAAACGTACTATGTTCAGACATGCCAAATCCTGACCAGAGAAAAGGGTCTTGAAAAGGAGGCTTAAAAAATATTGTGAATAGGGGTGGGCCATATGGGCCATGAAATATCATGATATTATTGTAGGGCCATATCGCCCACCCCTAATTGTGAATTAAACTAAATATAAGCTTTCTTAAATAAAATACTAAAAATATTAAGTTCAAGGAAAAAGCAAACTGTTATAGAATGATTTCGTTCATGCTGTTTAGAAACAATGGAATAGGTCATGTCTTTAAACTTATCCTCAGCCTTCATTTTAAATAGAGACGTTCTAATAACACTCCCATCACTTGAACACAGTAATAAGGTACCTAGGGGCCAATCAGCTTTTTCTTGGGGTCAGTGCCCCTAAAATCCACCCCTGAGATATAACCAAACCCCCTGACTGTCCAGTAGGCTTTAGAGAACGCTCTTCAATGCTCAATGCGGTCAGCCTGGGTGACCGCTCAAGAATATTTCACTTCCTGCCCCGATAAACTCATGTTTGGTACTTTGTAGGATCACTGACTAGCTTCAAGGTGATCAAGTGAAATTTGAGGCAGTTGGTTTGCTCTGAAAAAGATGGTTCTGTTCACATCAGAATTTATCCTGCCACTGACACTACATCAATAAAGTGTACAAGTTTTCCTGACGCGTTACATGGCATCAGGTTTCACTTTTTTCTAAACACTTTCTAAAGCCTTTCCATCACACTGAAGAAGATTACTCCTTATACTATATGTTAATAAGAATTTGCCCCGCAACTGAATGAGATTTTTGATGCACTTCTTAGCAAACTGCACCTCAACCCTTCTCTTCTTGAGGCATTAGAAGTGTTTCGCATCTGTCGTTATCGTCAGACCTTCTGTGACCTTGTCAATGAAATCAATACTCCAAAAGAACTAATAGGGAGTTTGTCCATCTTCACTGCAGTAACAGCTTCTACTCTCCTGGGAAGGCTTTACACTAGGTGTTGGAACATTACTATGCAGATTTATGCACTGATGTTGGATGATCACTTCATCCCCAAGGTATTGGATGGAGCTCCATCATTCCAGAGAATACCGTTCCACTGCTCCACAGCCAAATACAGCCCAATGCTTGCTAATACCCCTCTAGCTGATGCTTGCCGTTGGGCATGGTGATCGTAGGCTCATGTATTTTCGCTCCACCGTGATAAGACAGACTTTTAAATACGAGACAAAAACTTCTCCAATCTTTGCTGTGGGTCAGTCTAAGATGTGTAGATGTGTTGCATGTTCTATTCTGTAATAAGCTGTGGGGTAGTTTGTGTGAGTTTGCTGTCTGCTATGTACCAGAGAAGCTGCTCGTGATCTTTGGGCCCTCAGGCGGCAGGATTCTGTACTGACAATCACTGCATGGGCTCAGAAACGCTTCCAGCTATCATTTTCTGTGAATACAGTTTGCTGTGCAATCCACAAATGCAAGTTAAAGCTTTATCATGCAAAGAAGAAGAAGCCATGATTCAAAAACACCACCATCTTCTCTGGGCTAAAGCTCATTTAAAATGGAAATCTGTTCTGTGGTCAGATGAATAAAAATTAAAGCCCTGCCAGTGGTCTAGAAAGTAATGGAGCTACAACAAACTCAAGAACAGACAATGTGCAGGGCTGAGCCCAGCTGAGGACTACCCCAGGGACTCTGCTCAGACTTTCCAGCATACCACTGTTAGGGCATGCAGAGGCTTTGACTTGTGAATAAGTTCTTGTAGTTCAGCCTAAGATGTGTTTAAGTGTTATGTGTGTTTTCTGTAACAGGCAGTGAGGTAGTTTGTGTGGGTTTACTGTCTACCATGTCCAAAAGACTTTCCAGCTGTTAGAGACGTCAGATCTCATTTTGCTTTCAGTATCATTGTCATTCTTAGGATTTATACTGGCCACCAACATGCCAAGCCATACATGCTAAAGGCTGCTGCCTTGTTAACAGCATGTTCTGAGCATGTTCAATGATGTACATTCATAACCACCACAATACAAAACAGCATGGGTTCTCCTGTGAATGGACAAAGAAAAAAGGTCAGGGTTTTAGCCCCACTGCTAAAAAACCCAGCTTTGATAAACTGTTGTTCTAGGCATAATAAATGCCTAGCTGGCCCTGATTGCTGCAGTTAATTAGCTGATGCAGCATCTCTTTTCTTTTCGCCATTGTCCAGCGAACAAGGAAAATGCCGCAGACGTCAATGCACTATAAAACTGATGAGCCTCGCATCAGAATGAAAGCCAGCACACTTTAGGACCTGAAGCAGTATGCACACCAGGGCCAACCCATCATTTTCTCATTAGACAGCATCATGCTTTTTTCAGTGCAAGACATAAATGCATATTTATGACCGTCCACTCATTGTGGCATTAATTCAGACCAGAATATTTGCATCCATCGATCACCAGGTGTGCTTTTACGCCAGATACGGGTATGAAATATTTAATCAATGCATAAACAAACAGGAGACCTTTCAAACCAAGCCCACCAAGAGTCTCATAGGTTACATGAATATTAATATACCTCCAGATGTCAATGAAGCCTCTGAAGCCTCATCCCCCCTGGAGTTCCCACACACAATTAGAATGTTGTGGGGCACGCTAGGAGCCATGCTTATTATGATGGTGAACTAATAGCTCACATCAACCATGCCATTTCAATGACAATAATCAACATGCACACACTGGTTATTCTTATTGTTCAGTACATCTGATTGAAAATGTTCTAAACAATTTGGGATGGTATGTAATGATGAAAACAGAACATTTTGTTTGACCTGTCTTAAATTAAAAACAGTAAAAAACATGATATTTATTGTTGTAAGGTGACGCAACCTGTTGTTTATACTTCAAACAATAGAGGGCAACATATTACCAGACGATTCACAGTCCCTCTTCCTCCCTCTTTGGTTCTTATCAGTCTAGAAAAGACCGTAGGTGCGTCTGAAATCGCCTACTTGCCTACTGCTCAGTAGTGAAATCAGTAAGCGAGCACGGCTAGTATGTCCGAATACTCAGTATGTATCGAGTAGTAGGCGAACGGTACCCGGATGACCCGGAGCCATGGATGAATTCAAAGCGGAAGAAAAAACGGTGAAAAGTGGAACGTCGGCTGTGTGTACGTAGCTACGGCTAGATAACTGCTGCTACAGAAGCTAGCACTACTGCTGAGGTAAACAATGATTACGTTCCTCCCGTTTCATCTTCTCTGAGCTACAGCTCCACACCGTCTGATACATAATCAGACAAAAACACAGATCAGTGTCACAAACAAGATCTGGATCTGTCAGTAAACGAGCTTTTAAATGAATAGCAGGACTTTTGCGGTGGTGGTCTGACCTCTTGCGTCACAGGACGCTGGCAATATGGCGGACGTAGTATGTCCGAGATTGTGCGGCTACTAAAACTCACCTACTGAAACTGCTCTACTAGTCTACCGCTCGAGGAGTACGTACACGCTCTAATCTAGTACCTACTGACTAGTAGGCGATTTCGGACGCACCTCTTGCTTCTTTTGTTTGCTGCCAAACTGTGGATTCTTGATGAAATGCCTACATGGACATAATGGACATACATGTTCTAACAGGACCTTCAACATGACTGGCAGGAGGTTAAAATATGCCAGCAGGGCAGGAGCACTGCTTCTTCATCCTCTCATGTTGAACTGATGGCAGACCTGCAGCTACAGTGACTCACTATCGCCTCTTGAGGTACAATGTGGTATTACGCGACAGGCCTGGCAGGGGTTAGTATACCCTAACGTCAACACTGTTATTTCTTCACTTTCAACTGGTAATGTTTTAAACTATTACCTATTGCTCCTATAAAGTATGCACTCTTTCCAAATTTGATGCCTGCCATACATTTCAAAAAGTTAGGACATGAACAAATGAACACTTTACCACTACGTTATATGGCATGTCCTTTTAACAGTTTCAATTTTGGCCTTGTCCTTAACACTCAGAGTCCCCTACCCTTTTGATACAGCTACACTTATAAAAGGGTTGTTTTTTCAGGGTTCTTCAGTAAAGATAATGGTTTATATAGAACCATATAGACCTGTCCATGGTGTACCCAGTCTTCGCAAGATTACGCTGGCAGATTTTTAAAATTGACAGACTTTTAAATATGAGACAAAATTGTGCAAATATTGGCTGTGGGTCAGTCTAAGATGTGTAGATGTGTTGCATGTGCTATTCAGTGGTAAGCGGTGGGGTAGTTTGTGTAAGTATGCTGTCTACTATGTACCAGAGAAGCTAGAAAAATCCCTGCTCATGATCTTTGGGTCCTCAGGTGGCACTAAACACAGGTGTGATTCTGTAGTGCCAATCATCGCATGGGCTCAGAAACACTTTTAGTGATTATGGCATGGGCAGCCACATGGGCAGTGGCTATGGCGTGAGTAGCATACACATCTGGCTTACACATCTGACCTGCTTTTTTTCCAACTGTTTCAAGTTTAAATTTGGGATTGGCTCCAGCCCCGTGACCCCGACTAGTGGGATAAAGCGGAAGATAATGAATGGATGGATGGATATATAGATTGATATAGAATGTGTTATATTTTGAAAATTGTTCTTTAGAGTAGAGAGAAGAAGTTGATTTCAGAAGATTTGATTCATTGAATCATTCGACTCTGCAACTCTGCAACAGTCTGAGTTTTAGAAGCGAGAGTTTGTTAAATTACCAGTTTGAAATAAAGCTAAAAATAAAATGTTGAGGTGTTGATTCCATCGATTCCAGTGGCAGAGTCATGAGTCTGAGTCCTGGAAAACCTGGAGTTGTGCATCACTACCACATAGCACCAAACAGGATTTTTCTACTGTTATGATGCCAAGCTTGTTACAGTAGAACAGGGGTCACTAATAGGCGGGCCGCCCGGGTCCGGACCCAGACGTTGTCCAATGCGGACCAGAACCGATAAACTATTAAGAAGGATTTGATTTTGACTGTGTTTATTTTATCCGGCGGAGCTTTTCTTGTCTTTGCAGTATACGGGCTTTACGACACAGTGAACTCACAAACCAATCACGTGCGCTGTAAGATCACCGAACGCTCCTCAGCCAATCAGATCTGTGCACATTGGGGGTGTGGCTCGCGCACACAGGCGAGGTATGAAGTGAGGAGCAGCAGCCGGAGACTAAAGCGAGTCAGAAAGAATAACGAGCTCTAAAACCGAAAAGTGAACAGAGAAAACTGACTGTTTAACAGGAACGGTTCTGGAATAGACCTGCTCATCTAGTTTTGGAGAATACCACTCTGTAAAACCAACATGTCAATCTGTGAAGCTGAATTAACAAGAAGACACATGTTTTATTTACTTTCTCTATAAATAAACACTTTAAGATGCACTTTTTTCAAAAGCACTGTTTTTTTCAATCGTAGTCCTTAAAAAATATTTATTTGTACTTTTACAAATAATTAATTCAGTTCAGCATTCAAACAGTAAATATACTGAAATATACTGAACGGTATTTGTAATAAGTTTGTCTTTCAGTTGCTGATGATATACGATGCTGATATTTTAGTATACAGGTTATGGTACTAACTCATAACACAAGTTAGAAATGATGACGATCCAGAACTTGGCCTGAGGAAATCTCCTCTAACTGGACCTTACTGAACTCTAATTAAACACCCCTGCAGTAGAAGAACCCATTTTGGTTCCATATACACAACATTAACTCCAACAACCTTCAATAATTTTTTTAAAAACGGTTCTACCTCGTGGTTTACGAACAAAGCTACCTGTGAGTGTGTGCTGTGGTAGGGAATTTCAACTAGGCAGCAAGATTCTCTAGACCCAAAGCCACATTGTGTTTACCTCATGTTGAGTCAGGTAGGCTTGAATACTCAAAACACCACATAGCTGACGGCACCATTACCCTAGCTAAAGTTAGCTTAAGAAGAATCACGAGCTGTAACAGAAGCCTGTTGCTCACAGTGTGAAATGTAGCTGCTGGCCAGTGACCTAGCTGATGTTGATGCTTTACAGGTTATAACCTTGTAGTGTTGGGGCAGTGGGCCAAGCCAAGTATTTAGCTTTGCCATGCCATGATTTTAGGCCTGCCTGATGAACTCCATAATTCAGTACTACATACATTACATTTTCATGTTATTAGTAATTACTTTCTAGCAAGTATAATTTGATTTCCTTTAAAACAGTTTCAAATTCAGGTATAATTTGATATTTGTCTGCTTTCTGTTATTACAGGCATCTCACATACTGTCTCAAGTGTTTTTGGAATTTAGGCCTGTGGCTTAACAGACGTGGAGAAAGCAGTAGCACTTGTATCCGCCATTTAACAAGATGCGGAAACTTGCTGAGAGCACAGCTCTATGCAAAACCGCTCCCAGTTCACTGGACTTTTTTTAATTTGCTCTGTCAGAGTCTAGACTGCTCCAGACTGCCATGGGAATCTGCCTTTGCTCCAGTGTAATTCTGAGCAATCTCTCCTCTCTCTGTCTCCAATTAGCTGCAGATTAATAAAAGAAATATGAAAGCACATCTCCCAGAAGGTCCTTTACCATGAGAGTGCAGGAAAGGTCAAGCAGGAATATTAGTCCTTGGCAAATATGAGATTATATGTATTCATCCCATGGAGATGAACTAGAAGCATAAAGAAGACAAAGTGTGTGAAAAATGTCTGACAGCAAAACATTCCACAGCCCAGACTCAAGGGCCACGAGCGAGGTCGTTTTCGGAGTGCAGCCGAGACTTCATACGCCCAGCAGTATGTGGAGAGGCAAGGAGAACGCCTAATCACATTGGGAAAGGCTCTGGCATTCAGTCCATGGCCAGAACAGAGCTGATGCTCTATGAATTGAAATGAATAAGCTGCATTCTGCAAGCCTTTGTGCACAAAGGTAATCTCTAGTCTGTATGTGCTGGTCACAATGGAGGTTTTTTTTACCCTAATGCACTAAAATGTTCCAGCATAAGAATTATTATAGGGCTCTGCCATAGTCCAGTATAGCAGACAGGTGTACTTCATCTCTTTACTTAGAGACAAAGGCATCTCAAAGCCAATCTCTCTACCTGAACCAACAAAACACGAGACCTTCCTCTAAGCAGTATGCACATGAACTTAGTAACAAACATGATAACTAGACAAGTGCATTTTCTACAGGAAACCCAGCTTAAGCAGTGCGAGGAACAAGGGATGAATAGACGACAACTGGAGGAGTGCAGGTCAGTGTGTTACCCTGAGTGAGTACATGCAGTTTGGTGACTGTAGGATTAACAAAACCATAATGTTTGGATGCACTTGAAAATGAATGGGACTCTATGAGGGGGAAAAAAAAGGATGGGAAACCAAGTCTAACCAAGTCTGCAGTCGTGGTCGGGGGTCTGCCCTGAGTCAGTGTATGCGAAACGCTGTCTGACGGTCGAGCAGAAGTTCAGTAGATTGGCGTGCACTTCTACATCCTATTCATTAAAAAATTCCGGAAAGAATCTGTTGTAACAAATAGCTGCATACAAGCCGAACCACACTATTAGACTGGACAGTCTGGAGCTGGAACAGTGTTGATATTTTAAAAACTGTGGGACGAGTTATGTGGTGAAGATCCGGATAGGAGAAGAATTTCTCAGATTGTTTTTTTCATGGTGAAAGAATAGGATAGGAAAGTTTATGCCAATCTACTGAACTTTTGCTCGACCGACAAACGCCGTTTCGCATACACATGAATTCATTATTGGTTTGACCCACACTCATCTGTTTGTCTTTATTTCCTCCCTCTTTTTTCCTTTTTCAGACACACCCAAACATCATGGTTTCATTTAACCTACAGCCACCAAACTGCATGTACTCACTCAGGGCAGAACCCCAAGCTCTACTCCACAGACATACCCACCATTCTATTTGTCATTTATTCATCCCCCGTTCCTCCCATAGAGTCCCAGTCATTTTCAAGCCCACACAAACATCACAGTTTCATTTAACTTACAGCCACCAAACTGCATGTACTCATGTTTCCTTCAGGAAATTTTCTTTAGCCACTTTTCTAGTTACTTATGATCTTATCTGTTAGTCTAACGTTAATACCAATGTGCATGGACGTCAGAAACAGTTTTACTCCAAATGCAGGTACGATTCATCTTTCTGCACCTCTGATCAGACAAATCTGAGCTAATTACATCACTTCCAGTCTTAATGTAGCTACAGAGGCAAGATATCCATCCCATACAGAGACTGGCTGGTTAGATTTTCACCATCGTTTACCCAGTATGACGGCCATTACTAACAGTCCATGTTGGCCATTCTGTTTGTAAGAGGACTCTGGCCAATTAGCAAATACTTAGTAAACTAGACAGGATATGCTTCTATCTGTACTGCTCTCACAGTAGGGCTGTATGATATGCAAAAATGCTAATCTTGCCATTATATCACAACTGTAATACTTGGCAGAGCATTTAACACATTAGTTAATGATATGATACTGGGCTGGTCTGTATATTTTAATTTGTATTCTTATTTTGGGATTTTTACTTAATTTTCTCCCTATTTAGTCGTGTCCAGTTCTTTGCGGTAGTTAGGAACCCTCCATCACACAACGCTACCAAGTTAGGAGGGTAAAGACTAGCACAAACTTCCTCTAAGATGTGAAGATATTTGTTTATGTTATGTGATAAGTCTCTTTTTGAGCCCGAGAAAACCAGCATATCGTTAGTTTATTTGCAAAACAAAACCTGTTTAGTTTGAGTTTGTTTATTGGTTTGGCGTAGTACAGTCACATGACACGCAGCGCTAGCTAGTGGATTAACTAGCTAGTTAGTTAGCTACTTCAGTCTGAGTGAAGCTGTTGTCTTGTGTACACATTATGGATAAATGGTTAAAAACAGGGTCTTTGACAACAAAAGACCCTGAAGCTGGACCATCTACAAGTGAAGCAGCCGCTGTATCTCTTACTGAGAGAACCGAGAAAAGCAAGTATAATTAGAAAAGAAGAAAATACAGCAGTGAGTAGCTAGCACTAGGCTTCACAAGCACAGGAACAGAAAACGAGCCGCTACCGCTCTGCGCTGTATGTTCGGAGGCAAATGAAGCGTTGAAGCCAACCAAGTTGCATTGACATTTGGAGACTAAGCACAGCGAGTATGCATCTAAACCTGTGGAATTTTTTGAGAACAAACTTAAAGAATTCCAAAGCAGGAAAAAGACCCTTGAATTGGCTTGCTCTGGAACCGATAATGCTAAAGCTGTTGAGGCTTCCTACCATGTTGCGCAGCTTATAGCAAAGGCTGGACCAAATACAGGAATAGGCTTAATGTTGAGCCAGACCTCCGTTTGCAATTTTCTGCACTTCAACCTGACATCCACCACTTGTTAGCTGGCAAACAACATCAGCCATCTCATTAGGTGAGAGACAAAAAGTGCTGTAAATGGTTCGTTTCTTCTGTTGTGTGATTATGCTGTCAGTTTCACAGCACGTATGGATGGTTGCATTGTATTTGGTTTTAAACGGCAATATAAAATATTCTTGGGGTCCGTGGAAAGTTTTGGGGTGGGTTAAGTGGGCCTTGGGTTGCAAAAGTTTGGGAACCCCTGGTCTAATGCATGTACATGTGGTAAGAAGCTCAGTGTTATTGGGTAAACCCCCCCCCCTTAAAACTTGTTAGAAAAACTTAGATAATTAGAAATTATGACTGGTCAATGTGCTGCATAACATTAAAAACACTGTTAAATGGGCTAAATTGCATATTGCCATTGCCGTCAAAATGAAGAGGTAGACCAGTTCAGAGCATATGCTTTATTCTTGAAGATACCACGACACAGACTCTGAGAAGGTCTAACAAAGGTCTAACTCAACCAGCAAACACACCCTATTTAAGTCTAGCTTACTACAGGCCCAACTGGCCCCAACCTGTACGGCCAGGACGTTATCTCCTGGGCTTGGGGCAGATTTCCTTTGGAGGTTCCTGCCATAAAACACAGGATCTGTTAAGCTATAAACTTTATGATGGTCATCTACAGCCTCAATGTAGTAGGCGGGGTATGTCAGAAATATTTACAACAACGTCCAGTAGCAACATTTTGAGAACACTTGGGTCGACTGGCATGTGCCATTCGTTCTGATACAACTTGAGATAATCACTACCGTTGACCACACACCACTCACTGGTTCCGGATCACGTTCTGACTGAAACCAAGTTAAGGCACTGCAGTGATTTCTGCAAACTGGCAACCTTTCTGGGTCAGCACTCTGACTTCACAAGTCCACAGAACGGCTTGGCGGATGAGGAGTGTATAAAAAAGATTATCTGTTTAATCCCTCAGTTTCTCCCTGGCCGTACGTCTGGGCAAAAGAGGCCCTGGAAAGAGACTGAAATACTCCGTTTGTTATACTGCATGACAAATGGCTTTGGTGTGGCTGCTCCAGAAGTAATGATGGCTCCCAGAGATACGAGTTCAAATTGCGCCCTCACCGCAAAACGAGAGGAAAGTGCTTCTGAAATCCTCTGAGAAACAGCTCGAGTGGCCAGTAATCACGCCGCACCCTCTCAATCCTCAGAAGTCTGTGATTTCAAAGCCTGAAGAGCATCTATTGGATGGAATGAAGAAGAAGGGACAGATGGACGGGCAGACAGATGGATGGATGGATGGATGGATAGACAGATCCTGTTGCATTTCATATGAATCAATTTGATAATGTAAACAGTTAGTAAACCATCATAGAAAGATTACTAATACAAGTTCAGGCATTTTGGAGAACATACTTTTGTTGCTGCCCTTATCAAGCCATGCTGCAGTAATATAACGATACTTATCAGCTGCTTTGTTCAAATTAGAGATGGGAATAACATCTCTTTGCAGGAAACTGACTCATAAGTCTCTGTTCCTTTCCAAAAGCCTTTCAAAAGAATGACTCGTGTCAATGATCAAGGTAATGGCATTTCCCTCTTTGTCAGTGAATTCACTACTTTGATTGTACCCTTACAAATTATAACCATTAAGTTGGAATGGAATTCATGCAACACATAATACTATAATGGCTCTTAATACTATAATATACTATAACAATTACAGTTCACAGTGGAAGTAAAGTGGATTTAGGGCCAATTTGAGCGGCTCCTGAGGACGACTCCACTCCCTTTAATCCAATCGAGAACTTACATTCTTCTCAAACTTAACATCTTAGCTTGAAATGTGTTGGATTTTACTCACTATAGCATTTGTTTAAAGTATATGAGAGAAAGGTGGCCAAGAATGTGGCAGAGCTTGCGGGAAGGTCAGGTATCTTGGAACTTCTATTCAAGAACCACTGTCCAAACAAAGTAATTACACTGTGGCAGCAAGAAGCAGGATGGTGGGCCTATAAAAGACAATCCAGCTGAGACATGATTGAGACCAGGGTTTGAGAGCTCAGAGAACGTTGGTACTGCAGTCCTACGAATAAAAGCTTTTTCTCTGAACTGGTCTCCTTCTTCATTCTGACAGCAACAACCAAGTTACGACAAATGATTGAGCCCCTTTAATAAGCAAAGCTGTTAATAATTTAAACAGTAAGCAATTAGCAACCAATTAAATAATGATTGTTAATATGTGTTCAAGCATTTTGAAGAACAGAAAGTTGAGTTTACAGCCATCGTTTTTCTTTACAAATGTGAAGTTATTCAACTACCAAAGTCAGTATCTAGTGAAGCAACAGCTTTATATAGCCTCCAATGAAAGTTTCCAGTAACTGCTCACAGCTTCTGATATCTCTCCATTGGAATCTTCCCCTCACTACTCATGTGCAAAAGCTTCCAGCTCATTAATGTTCTCTGGTTTCAGCGCCAACACAGCCTTCCTTAAATCCCACCAAAGATTTTCTATTGGATTTAAATATAGGGACTGGACCAATCCCCGTGTCAGGTTTTAGTTGACTCGAATCACTGTCTTGCTGGAAAGTCCAATGATCACCAAGCTTCAATGTATGTGTGGGAGGCATCATTTCTTCTCCAAAATGTTCTGCTATTTCAAAGAATCCAGGTTGCCAGTCACACGGTCACATAGCAGCAAAACACCCCCACAGTAGGACTGGCCTACCTCTGTGCTTGACTGGGATAGTGCTCTTTTTGTCCTATGCCTTTCTACTCTTACGTCAGTCATATCGCTGATCCACAGAGTTCAAATTTATCTTCATCACTCTATAAAACTGTCCTCCAGAATTCCACATGCTTGTCCAAAGTCTAGTTTAAGTGTGGTCAAGAGTGGAGCATCAAGTCATGCTGCAGGTCTCTGATGGTAATGTGAGGGTATTTCTCAATTGCACTGTTCAAATTAGTGACGGGGTAACAGCTCTTTGAAGGGAACTGGCTCATAACTCTCTGTTCCTTTCCAAGAGCCTTTCAAGACAATGTTGTAAACCAGGGGTATTTAATTAGAATTCAGTAAGGTCCAGTTAGAGTAGATTTCCTCAGGCCGGTCCGGACTGTCATCATTTCTAACGTGTGTTATGATTCAGTGGAGTATCCTGTTTACTGAAGTAGCTTAATATCAGTATTTTATACCATCAGCTACTGAAACACCAACACATCACACATACCGTTCAGTATATTTCAGTATATTTACTGTTTAAATGCTGAACTGAATGAATTATTTATAAACTTCTAATAAATGTTTTTTACTCACTTCCAGTAAAAACAGGGGCTACATTAAAAAAACAGAATGCTTTTGAAAAAAGTCCATCTTAAAGACGAGCAGGTCCATTCCATAACCGTTCCTGCCCTTACAGAAAATAAGTATACTTAAAGTTCATTTTATTAACTATACTTTATGCAGTTACTATACTAATGTCACTGTACTAGTAGTACACTTGTATATGTACTATTTTAATACTTCTTGGGACTAAATTGGCCCACTTTCTAGTTTTTAAAAGTATACTTTTAAGTACACTTTAAGTGTAAGAGTAGTAAACTAAGTATACAACTAGTTTACATCTTTTGTACTGCAACTACACTAAAAGTAAACTTAAGGGTTTACTGTAAGTTTACTACCTTGTAAATTTTCTTTAAGTGAACTTAACATAATACTTATAATTTACTGCTTATATTATTGCTGTATATATAAGTATATGACTGGGTTTAAGGGTTTTTTTTCTACTTAAAATAGAACTTAACAACGTTTACTTACTCACCAGTGGACACGTAAAATAAACAAGACACTCAGATTAAGAAACATATTTGTATCTTTATAAATCTTTATAAATCAAATTTTAAATGAATATTGTTCTGGATGTGTTTTGTGTAGAGCAAGAGTACTTACTTCTACTATCTCAATCAAAAGATTAAGTACAAGTAAAGGCCAAATATACTTGGCTGTTCTATATACTTGTTAGTATAACCCAAGTACACTTAAGCATAACTGAGTTCAGTATATCACTGAGAAGTACATAAAAGGTAAATTGAAAGCATACTCACTTCCTTTTAGTTTAAAAGAAGTAAACTAATGATACACTTGTATAAACTTCTTTTTTGTAAGCGCATGGTTAAACAGACTGTGGACTTTTCAGTTTTTACGTTATTCTTTCTGACTCGTTTTAGTCTCTGACTGCAGCCTCTCGCTGCACAGATCTGATTGGCTGAGGTGCACCTTTGGTGATCTTACAATGCACGTGATTGGTCTGTGAGTTCACTGCGCCGCAAAGCCCCTATACCATAAAGACAAGAACATCACCGCCGCTTAAAATAAACACTGTCAGAATTAAATCCTTCTCAATAGTTTATTGCTTTGGGTCCACATTGGACAACGTCTGGATCCGAACCGCGGCCCGCCTATTAGTGACCTCTGTTGTAAACACTGGCGTTTGGTATAGGTCAATGAATTTTCCACTTTGCATGTACCTTAAGTGTTATATCAGTGAAGTTGCCTTAAATGCAATTCATGCAACACTTAATTTTATGACGGTTCTTACTGTTTCTGTTGGAAGTGAAGTGGATTTAGGGCAGGTAGTGAAATTTGGGCACAATAATAAAAAGAACAGCTCCTGAGAATGATTCAGCTTCTATCAGTCCATCCAAAAACTGCATTGTTCTTAAACATAACATCGTTATCCTATATGTCTAAATATCTCTTGCTTGTTCTTTCACATCCAGGTTAGTTTTAAAGTGACATGGAAGTGTCCTGGGCTATCTTCTTCTAGCCATTGCATTTAATTTCCTGCCTCTAGCCAGTAATTTCCTGTCTTTGGTTTTTCTGTGTTATGTTTGCTGCTGAGCTTGACCACATTTATTTATCAGAACAGAAGTGCCATTATAGAGTTCCCAAGGGCTTAACTTCACTGGAGCACAATTTTATAGCCTTAGCGCCTAGCACTGATTTAACTCTCACAACCCCAGGATAATATAGTGTAACTGTTTTGCTATTTTGATCATTTTCAATTACAGTATTTACAAGTGTTAGTATTTACGTGAGACTGCAACACCTGCCACAGGCCTACTTTTTGAGATCTATATATATTTTATAGAAATTGTTCATTATTCAGAAATTGTTTGTCTGGGATGTTTGAGCTGACAGTGCAGTAGTTCCGATAGTGGTTCAATCTGTTGCTCATTAGTTAGTAAAAAATAAGTGATTAGAATCAGACAGACATGATTTTATTGATTTTCTGTCCTCTTGGAATCCCAGTGCTAAAACTGGGATACACAGCAGGAAGGCTTTCATTTTAATTGCAAATTGAGCTGCATGGTCACTGTCATGTCACTCTTTAACACTTTGTTATAATTTGAGGGCTAAAAGCTGAAAAATAGCTAATATAACAGCTGTGAGTGGATTGGAGCTGGTTTTGGAGCTGGACTGTTGGTTGATAATATTGTAGGTGGAGGAAATGGAGGAAATGTTGGCTAGTGAGGGCAAAGACTACCAAGTGTTCTGGTATGTGTATTAGGGCTGTTCTGAAGTTATTAAGGCCAGAGAGCAGCTGGCATAATGCCAGCAATGCTTGGAATTAAATAATTTTGAAATGAATGTGTTTTCAAATATTGCATTGCTCATAAAAATCTCATACATTCTTACTATCAATCTGAATAGATCACCCAGCTAATACAAGAGGGTGCAATACAGTGTTACTTCAAACTATTTTCGTCAGTTTTCCCTCAAAGCAGTTTTCGTCAACAAACCTTTTTTTCATGACGGAAACGAGACGATGACTAAATAAAAACTACATAACATAATAAAAACTAGGACAAAATTGATCGACATAACTACTTTGGCCTATATGGAGAAGCGGGTCAAGCCAGGTAGCCGTCAATCAAACGCACACTTGCACAAATTTTGTCGCTACTCATGATGGAGCTAAGTTATCTAGACAGTGTCAGCAGAGAGAAAGAGAGTTTAGTGTTTGTGTTTAGAGAAAATCACCACCGCGCTGGACATCAGCCCCCCAGGACCACCGTTAGCTAGCTTTACCACTGCTAACGCTAGTTTAGCCTTTCCTAATCCTAGTCCTGAAAGCACACTGTCCTCTACAGTTTAGAGCGTGTCCTGCTGTAAACGCTGTATTAGTTGGATCAGGTATGTGGGAAGCAGGTGAAGTGCTGTATTAACTCAGTAAAGTGGTGTTAATGATCAGATTAGTTAGATCGGGTATGTGGGAAGCAGGTGAAGCGCTGTATTAACTCAGTAAGGTGGTGTTAATGGTCAGATTAGTTGATCAGGTATGTGGGAAGCAGGTGAAGCGCTGTATTAACTCAGTAAGGTGGTGTTAATGATCAGATTAGTTGATCAGGTATGTGGGAAGCAGGTGAAGTGCTGTATTAACTCAGTAAGGTGGTGTTAATGGTCAGATTAGTTGATCAGGTATGAGGGAAGCAGGTGAAGCGCTGTATTAACTCAGTAAGGTGGTGTTAATGGTCAGATTAGTTGATCAGGTATGTGGGAAGCAGGTGAAGCGCTGTATTAACTCAGTAAGGTGGTGTTAATGATCAGATTAGTTGATCAGGTATGAGGGAAGCAGGTGAAGCGCTGTATTAACTCAGTAAGGTGGTGTTAATGGTCAGATTAGTTGATCAGGTATGTGGGAAGCAGGTGAAACGCTGTATTAACTCAGTAAGGTGGTGTTAATGATCAGATTAGTTGATCAGGTATGTGGGAAGCAGGTGAAACGCTGTATTAACTCAGTAAGGTGGTGTTAATGGTCAGATTAGTTGATCAGGTATGTGGGAAGCAGGTGAAGCGCTGTATTAACTCAGTAAGGTGGTGTTAATGATCAGATTAGTTGATCAGGTATGTGGGAAGCAGGTGAAGCGCTGTATTAACTCAGTAAGGTGGTGTTAATGGTCAGATTAGTTGATCAGGTATGTGGGAAGCAGGTGAAGCGCTGTATTAACTCAGTAAGGTGGTGTTAATGATCAGATTAGTTGATCGGGTATGTGGGAAGCAGGTGAAGCGCTGTATTAACTCAGTAAGGTGGTGTTAATGATCAGATTAGTTGGATCAGGTATGTGAGGAGCAGGTGAAGCACTGTATTAACTCGGTAAGGTGGTGTTAATGATCAGATTAGTTGATCAGGTATGTGGGAAGCAGGTGAAGCGCTGTATTAACTCAGTAAGGTGGTGTTAATGATCAGATTAGTTGATCAGGTATGTGGGAAGCAGGTGAAGCGCTGTATTAACTCAGTAAGGTGGTGTTAATGATCAGATTAGTTGATCAGGTATGTGGGGAGCAGGTGAAATGCTGTATTAACTCAGTAAGGTGGGGTTAATGATCAGATTAGTTGATCAGGTATGTGGGAAGCAGGTGAAGCACTGTATTAACTCGGTAAGGTGGTGTTAATGATCAGATTAGTTGATCAGGTATGTGGGAAGCAGGTGAAGCGCTGTATTAACTCAGTAAGGTGGTGTTAATGATCAGATTAGTTGATCAAGTATGTGGGAAGCAGGTGAAGCGCTGTATTAACTCAGTAAGATGGTGTTAATGATCAGATTAGTTGGATCAGGTATGTGGGAAGCAGGTGAAGTGCTGTATTAATTCAGTAAGGTGGTGTTAATGATCAGATTAGTTGATCAGGTATGTGGGAAGCAGGTGAAACGCTGTATTAACTCAGTAAGGTGGTGTTAATGGTCAGATTAGTTGATCAGGTATGTGGGAAGCAGGTGAAGCGCTGTATTAACTCAGTAAAGTGGTGTTAATGGTCAGATTAGTTGGATCAGGTATGTGGGAAGCAGGTGAAACGCTGTATTAACTCAGTAAGGTGGTGTTAATGATCAGATTAGTTGGATCAGGTATGTGGGAAGCAGGTGAAGCACTGTATTAACTCAGTAAGGTGGTGTTAATGATCAGATTAGTTGGATCAGGTATGTGGGAAGCAGGTGAAAAGCTATATGTGCAGAGTCAGAGTCAGGAAACTAGCCAGCTAACTTGAACTATATGCGTTTGATGATCGTGTCCCAAATCTCTCTGTACACACTAGAAAGTGCAGGGAACAGATTAGCTAGTTTTATTTACAATTCATTAGTGCACTGTGTGTAACGTAATGTAGACTGTGTGTGTCTAGTAAACACTGTGATCTGGAGATGTGGCAGTTTTTCATTCACTCATTTAATGTTATTCTAAAATTTATTTGAATTGCACAATTAAAAATACTTTAATGACAAAAAGTGATAAATGCAATTAATGTAGATTAGTTAATTACAGAGCATGTAATTTAATTAGATTGATAATTCAAGGGAATGGAAAAAAAGCATTTACATTTTACATGCTTTATATTTTAGATTTAGTCTAGACTATATTCTTATGATAATTAATCGACTAAAATTAAAAACAATTCAGATGACTAAATTATGCTAAATTACATTTTAGTCAAAAGACTACGACTAAAACTAAATCATAATTTGCTGTCAAAATTGACACTGGTGCGATAGATAGATAGATAGATAGATAGATAGATAGATAGATAGATAGATAGATAGATAGATAGATACTTGCACTGGGTCAATGGATGAAGTGGAGGTATAGATGGGTAGATCACTGCACTGTATTAGGATGAATGAATAGGTATGGATAGATAGATGGGCAGAATCCAATGCAAAGTACTACTAATTAATGAATTCAGCTACTTCAAGGTGCACCCATAGGTGTTTAATTCAAAGCACTGACAAACAGACTCTGGGAACTCTGGGAACACTCTGGGCCAGCCGTACATGAGCATTAGGTCACCATAACCACTGCCAGCACTAGGTTAGAGGGGTATAAAGCCCACCACTGGTGCCATGGAGCAGTGGAACCTCATTCTCTGGTGTAATGGCGCTCCATCTAGTACCTTTGGAATGAGCCGATATGATCCAGAACTGATCATCCAACCTCAGTACCTGATCTCAGTTATGCTCTTGTAGCTGAATGCAATCACATCCTCACAGCAATGTTGGATGAGAAGGCATCTCGTTACTCAAGAGTAGCAGACTGATGGGAATACATACACGATCATAAGAGAAAGTAAAGAAGGACTCCAAGAAGGAATGCAGTGAATGTCAGTGTAACTGTGTATGTGGAAGTACAGAGCCCAGTGCTATGAAAACACACTCGCACACAGGTGGGACGCGACAGACAGAGCAGAAAGAACACACTCACCTTGTACTGGAACAGGAACAAGCCACAGAAGAGGCTGTAGAGATCAGCGGTCAGCAGGGAGAGGTTGACCGCTGTCGCACTGGTCCTTTTGATGACCACAGGCATGAAGCTGTACAGGCCAAACATGCAGGCGCTGAAGCCGATGTACAGGAGCCCTGAGGACAAAGAAAACGGAGAAAGAAAAGAAAAAGCACTAAATTTGAGCCACGTATCAATTTTCAGGACATTGACGTCATGAAGGACGGAGGGGTCATCCTGTGCAGAGATGTTTTGTTCACCTTTTATTGAACACAGCCGTAATAGGATTGAGTGTCATCAAATAATACAATTATCTGCTTGTGCTCTCAAGCCATTCATCTCGAAATGCGTCTGCAAAGGACATGACTTTTATCTCCGCAGACGAAGACGCGACAGAGATGGAGACAGATTACGATCATTTGTTTTCCAAATGATCCAAAACGTTCACCATTGGTCATTTCCCAATTCAACAATTTCACTAAAAGCAATTAAACTCATGTTGAATTGATGCTCTCTTCGGTTTTTTTTCAACAATACAATTACATCCAGGCCTCAAACCTTTAACCGTAATGCTATTTTGGTGATGCCTCATACCGGTGAGGGAAAATAGATATGACTCATATCCTAGCTTCTTTCTTGCCGTCAGAATAAAGAGGGAGACCAGTTCAAAGTATAATCTTTAATTTTAGGATACCGCGGTACAGACGTCTTGAGAGCTCTCAACCCTGGTCTAACTTCCAGTCTAAGTCCAGTCCTAGGCTTAGGGCTAGCAGGATCTGCTGAGCCATAAACCCAATCTCATAAACCCTGTGGCATTCAGTGTGTCATCTGTGTCCACAAGCTTTTATCAGACACCATTAGTCATAAAAATATTCAACACTCATGTGGTTGGCTCCTTAAAGCATGACGGGAATTTGCTCAACAAAATTCTGAGGACCTCTTGCCTTCAGTGGGTAGCACTGTAGCCCCACAGCAAGAAGGGCCTGGGTTCGATTTCCAGCTGGGACGTCAACAGTCCCTTCAAAAGAGCGATTCTTACCCTGAGAAAGGCATGCAGGGTATTGATGCAAGGCTACTTCGTTGGGTTTTTCAACCCAAAGATGGTTTGGGAACTGCTGCAGTCAACCAGAATTTTCCAGACTGGATGTTAACGGTGACGTTGCCTCCGCCGTGAACTTCACAATTAGCCTGACTGGATTTAGCATGTTCACTCCTCATGACACAGCCTCCATAGCTAGATTTATGTGTGAACGTTGAAGTATGTAAAATAAAATAAACAAAAATGTGGGTTGGGGGGGGGGGGGGGTGGGGGGGGGGGTTGGGGTATTGTGCATGCCTCATGCCCGCCCTTAGCGATGGCCCTGGGAGGCGGTGTTGTGCCATGCAAAGAGACTCACGGGAGGTGCTCTGCTCCCAGTAAGAGAGAGACTTTTACACAATGCCTGTATTGTTGCCTGATGACCTGCTCTGCTATCTCGGCCATTCAGTATTGTGGCTTCACTGGTATGTATGTATCTGACCCACAATATTTAAAAGGACTGCCAATGGTGAGTTACCGCTGCATTGTTACCAGCCTAATCCTGTATGGTTTGTGAAGATTTTGTAAACTGATGTATGATTCTGAAAATTTGCTTTATTAAATAGAAACTTTATATATTGGCTAATAAAAAAAACATTAGCTAATAAAAAATATTAGCTAATAAAAAAATATTAGCTACTACACAGATGTTCAGCTAATACCAAGTTGATTCACATTATTCTGACCACCAACTAATATCGAGAGTAACCTCCGAGTGCAGCATAGACAGCAGCTAGTTGACTGGGAGACCTAATAAGACACTGGTAGATTGACCCAGGTATCTGGAGCCATGCTGACTGCAGTGCATCCCACAGCTGCTGGCATGAACATGGAGGTTGATCCATAGAGTGAACACCACAATCCAGGTGGTCCCACAGATGCTCAGCGGGGTTCAAGTCTGGGGAATTAGGGGTCCAGGGTAGTACCTGGAAGTCTTCGTCAACCAATGTGGGACATTTCTAGCCTTGCTGAAAGATCCTATCCCCCCGCGGAAGACACTTAGCATATATGGGTCTACGTCCTACACAGATTGGTTGAGAGTGTCTTCCACATGGATGAGCAGGTCCAGAGAACTTCACGAAAACATTCCCCGGACCATAACACTGTCACCTACAAGCTGCCACCATCGAAAGTAGAAAGTGTTCATGATAAAGGCAAAAGGTTTGGCCATAAGCTTATCTTATGTTAGAACAAGCTGAACGTATAGGAGTCATGCAGTATTTACAGTTACACTCAATAATAAATAAGATCCATTAATAATTAATCACAAGTTTGTATATGTCTTATCAATGAATTCACTTATTATACAAAGAAAACTCAGAAAGTAATAGAATAAAGTTGTTGATGTTGATGTTGGTATTTGTGGGGACCAGTTATATGGTCAGTATATATGACCAGGTCTTGGTCCTAATAAACATAAACCCGGGATGCACACACACACATTTAGTCTGGGACTCACAACAACCAGGTCTCTGAAAAAGACTGCAGAGCAGAAGGCTTCATAAGTTATTCAGAAGCTTCATATACTTTGTGTAGTGGTCCAAACAGCAGAAACTGGCAAGTCGCCACAAGTTTTTTTTCATAAAAAGTCGTTTGAGAAGCAGAGTGTCCATAGGCCAGGCTTTAACCGTGCCCTAAAAGAGTCTGCGACAGAGACACCAGCTCACGCATTTGAATATCATGAATATTCAGGACAATTTTATAATTAGTTGGCACTAATGACTACAAATTTAGCTGCATTCCAGGGCATCGTCTCTGAGAGCAGCATTAACTCTTCTGATCAGGATATGTGGCGGTGAAATCATTTTCCCTCCCAAAGGGATTCAGTGCTGCGGTGTGTGGGCTGAGATACGAGACATTAGCAAGTAAACATTTCACCAGTCGACCTAAAGCCAGGCCTGCCTTTTCCTCAGCTGTTCCCTGCAGCCACCTCTGCCGCAATCCTCTGCACTCTCCCGGAGCATGACCTGACTCTAACCGGCTTAAAGAGATGATCATTTACGTTCTGGCACCATTAGAAAGAGTTTGACCCAAACAGTGAACAGTGCTCATCTGCACTAGCATAGAAACACAACATCATGACATTCAGCCAATTAGAATTTAGATCATTTTACGTTTGGGGTCTACTAGAATAGATTTACATGTGTTCATCAGAAAACACTGTATTTCCTCATACTCTACATCTGTACCAGAACCAACTCTGTCTCTACCAAAACTAACTATCTCTACCAGAACTAACTATCTCTACCAGAACTAACTCTGTATCTACCAGAACTAACTATCTCTACCAGAACTAACTCTGTATCTACCAGAACTATCTCTACCAGAATTTACTCTGTCCCTACCAGAACTAACTCTGTCTCTACCAGAACTAACTATCTCTACCAGAATTTACTCTGTCCCTACCAGAACTAACTCTGTCTCTATCTGAACTAGCTCTGTATCTACCAGAACTAACTATCTCTACCAGAACTAACTCTGTATCTACCAGAACTAACTATCTCTAACAGATTTTACTCTGTCCCTACCAGAACCAACTCTGTGTCTATCAGAACTAACTCTGTATCTACCAGAACTAACTATCTCTACCAGAACTAACTATCTCTACCAGAACTAACTCTGTATCTACCAGAACTATCTCTACCAGAATTTACTCTGTCCCTACCAGAACTAACTCTGTCTCTACCAGAACTAACTCTGTATCTACCAGAACTAACTATCTCTACCAGAACTAACTCTGTATCTACCAGAACTAACTATCTCTACCAGAATTTACTCTGTCCCTACCAGAACTAACTCTGTCTCTACCAGAACTAACTCTGTATCTACCAGAACTAACTATCTCTACCAGAGCTAACTCTGTATCTACCAGAACTAACTATCTCTACCAGAATTTACTCTGTCCCTACCAGAACTAACTCTGTGTCTATCAGAACTAACTCTGTCTCTACCAGAACCAACTCTGTCTCTACCAAAACTAATTCTGTCTCTACCAGAACTAACTCTGTGTCTATCAGAACTAACTCTGTCTCTACCAGAAGTAACTCTGTCTCTACCAAAACTAATTTTGTCTCTACCAGAACTAACTCTGTCTCTACCAAAACTAATTCTGTCTCTACCAGAACTAACTCTGTCTCTACCAGAACTAACTCTGTGTCTATCAGAACTAACTCTGTATCTACCAGAACTTTCTCTGTCCCTACCAGAACTTACTCTGTCTCTACCAAAACTAATTTTGTCTCTACCAGAACTAACTCTGTCTCTACCAAAACTAATTCTGTCTCTACCAGAACTAACTCTGTCTCTACCAGAACTAACTCTGTGTCTATCAGAACTAACTCTGTATCTACCAGAACTTTCTCTGTCTCTACCAGAAGTAACTCTGTCTCTACCAAAACTAATTTTGTCTCTACCAGAACTAACTCTGTCTCTACCAAAACTAATTCTGTCTCTACCAGAACTAACTCTGTCTCTACCAGAACTAACTCTGTGTCTATCAGAACTAACTCTGTCTCTACCAGAACTTTCTCTGTCCCTACCAGAACTTACTCTGTCTCTACCAAAACTAACTCTGTATTTACCAGAACTAACTCTGTATCTACCAGAACTAACTCTGTATCTACCAGAAGTTACTCTGTGCCTACCAGAACTTACTCTGTCTCTAACAGGACTAACTCTGTCTCTACCAAAACTAACTCTGTCTCTACCAGAACTAACTCTGTCTCTACCAAAACTAACTCTGTCTCTACCAAAACTAAATCTGTCTCTACCAAAACTAACTCTGTCTCTACCAAAACTAAATCTGTCTCTACCAGAACTAACTCTGTATCTACCAGAACTAACTCTGTCTCTACCAGAACTAACTCTGTCCCTACCAGAACTAACTCTGTACCTACCAGAACTAACTCTGTATCTACCAGAACTAACTCTGTATTTACCAAAACTAACTATCTCTACCAGAACTAACTATCTCTACCAGAACTTACTTTGTCTCTACCAAAACTAACTCTGTCTCTACCAGAACTAACTATCTCTACCAGAACTACCTCTGTCTCTACCAGAACTAACTCTGTGTCTATCAGAACTAACTCTTTATCTACCAAAACTAACTCTGTATCTACCAGAACTAACTATCTCTACCAGAACTAACTCTGTATCTACCAGAACTAACTATCTCTAACAGAATTTACTCTGTCCCTACCAGAACTAACTCTGTGTCTATCAGAACTAACTCTGTGTCTATCAGAACTAACTATCTCTACCAGAATTTACTCTGTGTCTATCAGAACTAACTATCTCTACCAGAATTTACTCTGTCTCTACCAGAACCAACTCTGTCTCTACCAAAACTAATTCTGTCTCTACCAGAACTAACTCTGTGTCTATCAGAACTAACGCTGTCTCTACCAGAAGTTACTCTGTCTCTACCAAAACTAATTCTGTCTCTACCAGAACTAACTCTGTCTCTACCAAAACTAATTCTGTCTCTACCAGAACTTACTCTGTCTCTACCAAAACTAACTCTGTATTTACCAAAACTAACTCTGTCTCTACCAAAACTAAATCTGTCTCTACCAGAACTAACTCTGTATCTACCAGAACTAACTCTGTATCTACCAGAACTAACTATCTCTACCAGAACTAACTCTGTATCTACCAGAACTATCTCTACCAGAATTTACTCTGTCCCTACCAGAACTAACTCTGTCTCTACCAGAACTAACTATCTCTACCAGAATTTACTCTGTCCCTACCAGAACTAACTCTGTCTCTATCTGAACTAACTCTGTATCTACCAGAACTAACTATCTCTACCAGAACTAACTCTGTATCTACCAGAACTAACTATCTCTAACAGAATTTACTCTGTCCCTACCAGAACTAACTCTGTGTCTATCAGAACTAACTCTGTATCTACCAGAACTAACTATCTCTACCAGAACTAACTATCTCTACCAGAACTAACTCTGTATCTACCAGAACTATCTCTACCAGAATTTACTCTGTCCCTACCAGAACTAACTATCTCTACCAGAGCTAACTCTGTATCTACCAGAACTAACTATCTCTACCAGAACTAACTCTGTATCTACCAGAACTAACTATCTCTACCAGAATTTACTCTGTCCCTACCAGAACTAACTCTGTCTCTACCAGAACTAACTCTGTATCTACCAGAACTAACTATCTCTACCAGAGCTAACTCTGTATCTACCAGAACTAACTATCTCTACCAGAATTTACTCTGTCCCTACCAGAACTAACTCTGTGTCTATCAGAACTAACTCTGTCTCTACCAGAACCAACTCTGTCTCTACCAAAACTAATTCTGTCTCTACCAGAACTAACTCTGTGTCTATCAGAACTAACTCTGTCTCTACCAGAAGTAACTCTGTCTCTACCAAACTAATTTTGTCTCTACCAGAACTAACTCTGTCTCTACCAAAACTAATTCTGTCTCTACCAGAAACTAACTCTGTCTCTACCAGAACTAACTCTGTGTCTATCAGAACTAACTCTGTATCTACCAGAACTTTCTCTGTCCCTACCAGAACTTACTCTGTCTCTACCAAAACTAATTTTGTCTCTACCAGAACTAACTCTGTGTCTATCAGAACTAACTCTGTATCTACCAGAACTTTCTCTGTCCCTACCAGAACTTACTCTGTCTCTACCAAAACTAATTCTGTCTCTACCAGAACTAACTCTGTCTCTACCAGAACTAACTCTGTGTCTATCAGAACTAACTCTGTATCTACCAGAACTTTCTCTGTCTCTACCAGAAGTAACTCTGTCTCTACCAAAACTAATTTTGTCTCTACCAGAACTAACTCTGTCTCTACCAAAACTAATTCTGTCTCTACCAGAACTAACTCTGTCTCTACCAGAACTAACTCTGTGTCTATCAGAACTAACTCTTTCTCTACCAGAACTTTCTCTGTCCCTACCAGAACTTACTCTGTCTCTACCAAAACTAACTCTGTATTTACCAGAACTAACTCTGTATCTACCAGAACTAACTCTGTATCTACCAGAAGTTACTCTGTGCCTACCAGAACTTACTCTGTCTCTAACAGGACTAACTCTGTCTCTACCAAAACTAACTCTGTCTCTACCAGAACTAACTCTGTCTCTACCAAAACTAACTCTGTCTCTACCAAAACTAAATCTGTCTCTACCAAAACTAACTCTGTCTCTACCAAAACTAAATCTGTCTCTACCAGAACTAACTCTGTATCTACCAGAACTAATTCTGTCTCTACCAGAACTAACTCTGTACCTACCAGAACTAACTCTGTATCTACCAGAACTAACTCTGTATTTACCAAAACTAACTATCTCTACCAGAACTAACTATCTCTACCAGAACTTACTTTGTCTCTACCAAAACTAACTCTGTCTCTACCAGAACTAACTATCTCTACCAGAACTACCTCTGTCTCTACCAGAACTAACTCTGTGTCTATCAGAACTAACTCTTTATCTACCAAAACTAACTCTGTATCTACCAGAACTAACTATCTCTACCAGAACTGACTCTGTATCTACCAGAACTATCTCTAACAGAATTTACTCTGTCCCTACCAGAACTAACTCTGTGTCTATCAGAACTAACTATCTCTACCAGAATTTACTCTGTCTCTACCAGAACCAACTCTGTCTCTACCAAAACTAATTCTGTCTCTACCAGAACTAACTCTGTGTCTATCAGAACTAACGCTGTCTCTACCAGAAGTTACTCTGTCTCTACCAAAACTAATTCTGTCTCTACCAGAACTAACTCTGTCTCTACCAAAACTAATTCTTTCTCTACCAGAACTTACTCTGTCTCTACCAAAACTAACTCTGTATTTACCAAAACTAACTCTGTCTCTACCAAAACTAAATCTGTCTCTACCAGAACTAACTCTGTACCTACCAGAACTAACTCTGTACCTACCAGAACTAACTCTGTCTCTACCAGGACTAACTCTGTATTTACCAAAACTAACTATCTCTACCAGAACTAACTATCTCTACCAGAACTTACTTTGTCTCTACCAAAACTAACTCTGTCTCTACCAGAACTAACTATCTCTACCAGAACTACCTCTGTCTCTACCAGAACTAACTCTGTGTCTATCAGAACTAACTCTGTCTCTACCAAAACTAACTCTGTATCTACCAGAACTAACTATCTCTACCAGAACTAACTCTGTATCTACCAGAACTATCTCTACCAGAATTTACTCTGTCCCTACCAGAACTAACTCTGTGTCTATCAGAACTAACTCTGTCTCTACCAGAACCAACTCTGTCTCTACCAAAACTAATTCTGTCTCTACCAGAACTAACTCTGTGTCTATCAGAACTAACGCTGTCTCTACCAGAAGTAACTCTGTCTCTACCAAAACTAATTCTGTCTCATCCAGAACTAACTCTGTCTCTACCAAAACTAATTCTGTCTCTACCAGAACTTTCTCTGTCCCTACCAGAACTTACTCTGTCTCTACCAAAACTAACTCTGTATTTACCAGAACTAACTCTGTATCTACCAGAACTAACTCTGTATCTACCAGAAGTTACTCTGTGCCTACCAGAACTTACTCTGTCTCTACCAGAACTAACTCTGTCTCTACCAGAACTAACTCTGTCTCTACCAGAACTTACTCTGTCTCTACCAGAACTAACTCTGTCCCTACCAGAACTAACTCTGTCTCTACCAGAACTAACTCTGTACCTACCAGAACTAACTCTGTCACTACCAGGACTAACTCTGTCTCTACCAGAACTAACTCTGTATCTACCAAAACTAACTATCTCTACCAGAACTAACTATCTCTACCAGAACTTACTCTGTCTCTACCAAAACTAACTATCTCTACCAGAACTAACTCTGTATTTACCAGAACTTACTCTGTCTCTACGAGAACTATCTCTGTGTCTACCAAAACTAACTCTGTATCTACCAGAACTTACTCTATCTCTACCAAAACTAACTCTGTATCTACCAGAATATACTCTGTCTCTACCAGAACTAACTCTGTATCTACCAAAACTAACTCTGTCTCTACCAAAATATACTCTGTCTCTACCAGAATATACTCTGTCTCTACCAAAACTAACTCTGTCTCTACCAGAAAATACTCTGTCTCTACCAGAACTTACTCTGTCTCTATCAGAACTTACTCTGTCTCTACCAAAACTAACTCTGTCTCTACCAAAACTAACTCTGTCTCCACCAAAACTAACTGTCTCTACCAGAACTTACTCTGTCCCTACCAGAACTAACTCTGTCCCTACCAGAACTAACTCTGTCTCTACCAGAACTAACTCTGTCTCTACCACTACACCACCGTGCTGCCGTAAATGATTATAATATCTGAAATCAGTGCAGCCGTTTTTACAATAGTGTTGATTCTGCAGCATCAGTTTGAGTCTGATTCTGAAAGTCAGGTAGATCCAATCCACTTTTACAAGCTAGACTGGAGCAGGACATTTCAGAGTGGTCAGTTTTTACTGTTTTGGCTCTCTCTCTCTCTCTCTCTCTCTCTCTCTCTCTCTGTGGTGTGAGGTGGTGCACGAAAGAAAAGAGGAAAACCGGAAAAACATGCCCTTCAAAGGCCCAGCACGGAATTTATCATTCATATTTCATTAACATTCATTGTGCGCTGAAATTGTTACGCTGCTCCTAAACTACCAGTTTGGAATTACACTTAAATTGAAGTCATCTTTGATACCACATACTACACTGACTGCCTACAGCCAATGATAGACTACCTCATGCTGCATATTCATGAATTGTAAAATCCACGCTCCCGGTTTCCCAGACTCCTCTTTACCCACACAGCGAGAACGAGATGCTGTATTTTCCCCAGATGTCCAGTTTTTGAGGTTCTAGAGTAGGCACGGTCACTTTGAACCAAAAAGCAAAACGGCTCAAATTTATTTTTGAAGTTCAGGAGTCTGCAGTTTAATGCAAACGCTGGTCTCAGTAGAGCTGAGGATACGCCAGCCAGCTGAAATGAACAGCTTCCCCCAAATACTTAACCTTACTGCAGGCGGTGTGGACGAGTAAACATTTAGGTTTTTTTAAATATTAGCTGTCATGGCTCGTTTAGTCCATACAGCAATAACGGGCTTTAACCAGCCGGTGTGCTGACAGCCATCGAGCGTCCGCCACCTACCCGGATCATTCTGGAGCAGATCATTACACAGCTAACAAACCAGGTGACATTCAAAACACCTGCGCCACTGATTTCAGATATTATATTCATTTACAAATAATAATAAAAAAACTTTGCTGCAAGATATAATGGAGCCCTGTGTCTGCTACTGAGAAAAATATAAAGCCCTATAGTAAGTTATAATAACGAATTTCCACCCTGTCATAATTATGATATAATATTTCATAATAATAAGATTGTAACTTAGTATCCTATCATCATAATACAGATTAAGTTTCTTACTAGATCATAATAATTAATTACTATTTCAGAATTACGACTTGCTATCTCATGTGTTTGACTTTGTATCTCATAATGACTTTCTAGGTCATACTTATGACTTAATATTTTTTAATAATAAGATTGTAACTTAGTATCCTATCATCATAATACAGATTAAGTTTCTTACTAGATCATAATAATTAATTACTATTTCAGAATTACGACTTGCTATCTCATGTGTTTGACTTTGTATCTCATAATGACTTTCTAGGTCATACTTATGACTTAATATTTTTTAATAGTAAGATTGTAACTTAGTATCCTATCATCATAATACAGATTAAGTTTCTTACTAGATCATAATAATTAATTACTATTTCAGAATTACGACTTGCTATCTCATGTGTTTGACTTTGTATCTCATAATGACTTTCTAGGTCATAATAAATGAGTTAATATTTCATAATAAAAAAGATTGTAACATTGTATCCTATCATCATAATACAGATGAAGTTTCTTACTATATCATAATTATTAATTACTATTTCAGAATTACGACTTGCTATCTCATGTATTTGACTTTGTATCTCATGATGACTTTCTAGGTCATAGTTATGACTTAATATTTCATAATAATAAGATTATAACCTAGTATCCTATCATCATAATACAGATAAAGTTTCTTCCTAGATCATAATTATTCTTTAATATTTCAGAATTACGACTTGCTATCTCATGTATTTGACTTTGTATATCATAATGACTTTCTAGGTCATAATTATGACTTAATATTTTATAATAATAAGATTGTAACTTCGTATCCTATCATCATAATACAGATAAAGTTTCTAACTATATCATAATTAAAAATAATTATAATAATTATAAATTACTATTTCAGAATTATGACTTGCTATCTCATGTGTACAACTTGGTATCTTAGAATGACTTTCTAGGTCATAATTATGACTTAGTATCTCACAATTGTCACTTAATATCTCAGCATTTTCTCATTATTATGAGTTAGTAAGTCATAGTTATAACACAGTAAGCTTTCTCTTAAGACCTAAGGGGCAGAAGCAAAGCTCCATAATACTGGACTGAGAATAGTCCACCAACCAGCAACATCCCGCCAACAGTGTCATATGGGAGGCATTCTGTGACCACTGATGAAGAACTAGACGATGACCAACACAAACTGCGCAGCAACAGATGAGCTATCGTCTCTGATTTTACATCTACATGGTGGACCAGCAAGGTAGAAGGCTCAATATTATTAAGAACTAACTTTTCTATTGAGCCATAGCACAAACCACTGCTGTACGATGGTGTGCTTTAACTTGTAATGATGAAAGCTCCTTAAATCAAGTCACAGTTAAAGGTTATCTCCAAATTCACAAAGTATAAAAGCTTCAGTAAATGTTTTGAGCTGTCATCTGAGGAAGCATCCTGACAAAAACTAAAGAAATCAGTTTAGACTTGAATCATCGATGTTTACAAAGCAGGAGAAGGATATACAAAGAACTGCCAAGACACTAGTAAATGACTTAGCCAAGTCAGGAATTGTTGTCTCAAAAAAAAAAAAAACTATCACTAGAACCCTGCACGGGAGTGAACTGCGAGGTTGCAGACCAAGAAAAACTCCACTTCTACATAAAAGACACCTTCAAGCCAGTTAGTTAGTCCAAGCGATGACAGACACAGCTCAAACTCAAATAAACAAACATTACTCACTACTGCCCTCTACAGGTGTTGTCATTCCATTACATTCAATGAATCATTTTTTCTTTTGATTACAAAGCAACATACAGAATCACATCCCATTCACGTTCCGGGCAACATCAACATGTGATTGTGCGAGTTGTCAACTGTAGAAAATAAATGTGATCAGCTCAATAATTGTGATCAAGCCTATTCATCAGGGCTAGAGCCTTTTAGGGTGTTTAAACCACCTTCGGGTGCTTTTAACAAACATTTATTCACTAACATAGTCACAGCAAAATTTAGCTTTCTTTGCAGCAATGAGCATGAAGAAGATCAATACAGTTAAATCAGTACGCAGCTGTTTTGTGATAATATAGTATTACGTGGAGGAGGCAGAGTGTTGGCAAACTTTTGATTGGCAGCGTAACATTCAGTGAACAGTTACTGCCACGTATGTCAGTGCGAGCCGCCAGCACGCTCCTGGCTGATGACGTCCACGCTTCCGGCACATGGTCCGATGCTTGCGATGGCGGTGAGAGTTAATGATGCGGTCGCCCCAGCAGCAAACGCAGACACACTAATGTCGCTGTGACAAGACTCACAAGAGTCTCTGGAGACGCAGCCCCAGTGCTGCCTTTGGCATGGCCCAACCCCCCAAACAGCACCCGCCGGGAGCACCGGGACGAGCGCGGAGTCTTGGCATCATGAAAACAGTGAGTATACGGGCTGGATGACAGCTCCCCCACCTCCAGACTGAGCCTCAGCCAAACAACATTTATCAACCTGTACGCCGGCGCAGAGCTGAAGAGGAGCCGTGCAGGGGCGGTTAGGACATAAGATGATTTTACTGACATTTTCAATAGAACGGTGAGGGTGGGTGGGTGGGTGGGCGGAGAGGTCAGACAGGAGGCTGTGGCTATATTAACAACAAAGTTGGACGAAGAACATAAAGTCTCAGGGAACACAGAGGGAAATAAAATTTAGAACTAGAGTTAGCCACATGTGTTTGCACACAGTGGAATTTAACCTCCGCATTTAACCCATCCCTGCAGTGAAACACCTACATATACACACACTAGTGAAGAGACACACTAGGGGGCAGTGAGCACACGTGCCCGGAGCAGTGGGCAGCCCTATCCATGGCGCCCGGGGAGCAGTTGGGGGTTAGGTGCCTTGCTCAAGGGCACTTCTGTCGTGGCCTGCCGGTCCCAGGGATTGAACTGGTGACCTTCTGGTCACAAGACCGGATCCCGGTCGTAGGATAATCAACTTGGGTTTTATATGAAACATCCAGCACAGCTTAAATGTAAAGTATAAGATATAAATATGATAAAACACGGCTGATCAGACCTATCTAAGAACTGCGTGGGCGTGGCTAATGCACCGCTTGATTGACAGCTTTCTGGCCAATGCTCCTAGTCTGCTCCACCCACATACAGAACTAATATTATTGGTCAGACTTTATGTAATGCTAACTGGATAAAAAAGAAACAGACACATAGACGTGCTGGTGAATAAGTAGTGAACAATGTGAAGAAGGAATGGATGAAAGAACAATGTTGGATGGAGGGATAAAGGAAAGAATAAGTGACAGGCAGCTACAAGGTTTTGGTTATGCTGGTTAGCTTTAGCTTACTAAGTTTCTCTGACTCTGTATGTGTGGGCGGGACCAGAGAGACCCCTTGTAATTGGTTAGGGAATGCTTACAGAAGCATTACCCAAAAGTAGGACCTCCCAGTTTACGTGGAGAGGAGAGAAATATGGTGAAATGCAGCAGATATTAGATTTTGGAAAGATATTCATAAGACATGCATGCACATTCTGGCCAGGAGGTGAACCTAAGATATACTTAATTGAAAAGATTCAGGTTCCATGGGAATATATTTTGATATTTTAATTTAGACATATGACTTCTGCAGTAGCTACACAACCTCTCAAAAGTTTGGGATCACAGTGAAATGTTCTTGTTTTTAATGGAGTATCTTCTTCCTTAACACAACAATGGACTGACGGGTCTCTAAAGAAAGTTGTTTCTTTCTGGACATTTTGAGTCGGTCAGCAAGCCATCAACTGCTGATGCTTCAGATACTAAACTAACCTAGAATGTTGTTCTCCCTTTTATGCTCACTTATTAGTAGAATGTTTTTCAGCTGTACATCACAATTGATCAAGAGTGTCCTAACAACCAATTAGTCCAATAACATCCTTAACTTGGATTGGTGGCCGTACCAGGAGATTTAGGTAGAGGACTGAGAATTACTGATAATAGGACTATATGCAAAATAAGCCTCTATACAAAAATAGACTTTAATACAAACATTTTTATTCTTTAAAAATCTTCTGATACACTTACATTAATTGTGAAATGGACTGTATTGTTTGTGAGTTGCATGAAAATGACATGAATTGCATGAAAATTGCATGAAACGAAATTCTAAAGTGATCCTAAACTTTTGAGCAGTAGCTAGACATTAAAACAACAAAAAAGCCTTAGGACATCTACGCCACCCACAGCCATTCAGTAAGGAAACTACAGCATAAATGCACAGACAAATAAATAAATAAATAAATAAATAATCACTGATTGCACTGATAATGCCATATTTTGATTTATGTATGAAATATACACATATGGCCAATTACTGTTATCTCTCATTGGCAACATCATGCGGACTAAGCTAGTGAATGCACTATTAATAGTGATTGACATGATCACTTATAGCGGTAGAGTATGCAGCTCCAGACAAGGTCTTGAGTTTGTCTTTTGCTTCGTTATTTGTTGTGCTAGCATCTCCAAAACCAGCTAAAACTGGGTTAAGGATGTTTGAGCTTGTGAAATAGTAGCTCCTGGATAAGGAGGTGAAACTCTATATTCTTCTTTTACATTCCTAATACGGGAAGTAGCCTGCGCAATGCGCAATACATTTAGTAACTGGAATTCTGCTTGTTTGTTTTGGTGCTTTACTGGTGCAAACAACACGGAAAATTTCCAAAAAGGTTTTTATTTCTCATTTGGCGTGTCATGGCCTTGAAGCCCATTTCATAGCCCCCACTGTGTTAGTGACTGTAGCCTTTTGTGCCAGTAATGAGCATGTGAAGTGCAAAAATATGCTTTTTTCTCTTTTCTGATGCTTGCTGTGTGTAGCATGTTGGCGTGAAATTCGTGAATTCTTGCTATATTGTGCAAACCAAACCAGCATAGAGCTGTTGTTATATCTCTGAGAAGGTTCAGGCCTGCTGGACTGATGAGGAAACTCTACCTACTGGAAGCAGATAAACTAGATCTACTATTCTGAGACTGATGGGCTTCTAATAGTAGTCAATGAGGTTGCCGGATTTAACTCCACTTCACTGCAGTAAGCTCTTAACACTATTCTCTGGTAACAGTGGCTCATTGATCTATTTCTCATGTGTCACTCTCCCAGAATGGCCGTGTGTATATCTACAGTAGAACTTTATAGAGCTGCATTTTTCCATAATTGCTGCTGTCCACTTTGTTGACTAATCAATATACCTTGAATGTGTCTAAAATGGTCCACTCGTTTACTCACTCCCTGTTCACTACGTAGACTGCTCTGAGTAGAACACTGTATAGGGAAGCAGTGAGGGAGACAATAGAGGCAATTCAGATGACACTTACGCCGGAAACGAATCATCTTGAGCTTCCACTGTATGGAGGCTACTGGATCATCAGATTACATCATTGTATTTCCATGTATTTTATCTTGACTGTAAATTTTCCTAAGCACGGTGGTGTAGTGGTTAGCAGTGTTGCCTCACAGTAAGACAATGTGGGTTGGATTCCCAGGTCGTTCTGTGTGGAGTGTGTATGTTCTCCCCGTGCTTGAGTGGGTTTCCTCCAGGTACTCCGGTTTCCTCCCACAGTCCAAACACATGCATGTTGGGTTGATTGGTCACTCTACATTGCCTGTAGGTGTGAGTGTGTGTTGGCCATGCAATGAACTGGCGACCTTTTGCCCAACCATGCTGGGATTGGCTCTAGCCCACCTTTGTGACCACAACTAGCGGGATAAAGCAGAAGATAACGGATAGATGGATATAAATTTGCCTTTGGAATATCAGTTACTTCCATGTTTCCATTTAATCAATAAAACTACTGAGTGAAGTATTGCTATGCATTGTCTTACTTCTTGAGCACAAGCTTTCTAACATTCTAACATTCGTATTATTCTTTATATCCTTCCTTTTGTTAGCCGAGATGTTGCTTATACTGGTCATCCTGCTGGTATTAGAGCTTTTAGCCTTCAGACAAAGACAAAGCTGTGTAAAAAGATGAAGGTTCCAAAGAAGCCGCTATGGATTGTGGGCCGTTAGCCTGTACATCAGTTGTCCACTATTTATACAATACATTGTGGCTGACAATTAAGTGAACTACATAGAGAATCTAACTATCCACTGAGAATTCGTACAACACTACAAAACAGCCGACGCCCTGAATAGAACACGCCCTTTCATTTATGCAATTCACAGCTGGCATAAAACCAGCACTAAAGAAGTGTTTTGAGAGTTTTGTAGTTTCAAACTTTCTAAAATTGAAACTATTTCCAGCTAACCATGAACAGCACCTCTGCTTCCTGTGTAGACTAAAGAACAATCACCTCCCCCCTCCCATCCTCACCATGTTCTACAGGGGGGTTGTAGAGAGCATCTTAAGCAGCTGAATCCTACAGCTGAGAAGATCATCTGGGTCTTTCTCCCCTCCATCATGGACATCTACACCACACACTGCATCCACAAAGCCACCAGCATTGTGGATGACCCCACCCATCCCTCACACGGACTTCTTTCACTTTTTTTTATAAGAAACCGGAGCATCCGTGCCATCACAATACCCCCTCACACTCATACTCTACACTCGCACACATCTCCTTTGATGCTCTACTAGCACTGTCTGGAACATTGCTGCTGACACTGTTTACACTGTTTACTTCTACCTCTACCAAGTACTACCTCAGTATCTGCTGTGTTTACACTGTTTACTTCTACCTCTACTCTAGTACTACCTCAGTATCTGCTGTGTTTATACTGTTTACTTCTACCTCTACCAAGTACTACCTCAGTAACTGCTGTGTGTATGTATGTTATCTGACTGTGTTTACACTGTTTACTTCTACCTCTACTCTAGTACTACCTCAGTATCTGCTGTGTGTATGTATGTTATCTGACTGTGTTTACACTGTTTACTTCTACCTCTACTCTAGTACTACCTCAGTATCTGCTGTGTTTACACTGTTTACTTCTACCTCTACTCTAGTACTACCTCAGTATCTGCTGTGTTTATACTGTTTACTTCTACCTCTACTCTAGTACTACCTCAGTATCTGCTGTGTTTATACTGTTTACTTCTACCTCTACTCTAGTACTACCTCAGTAACTGCTGTGTGTATGTATGTTATCTGACTGTGTTTACACTGTTTACTTCTACCTCTACTCTAGTACTACCTCAGTAACTGCTGTGTTTACACTGTTTACTTCTACCTCTACTCTAGTACTACCTCAGTAACTGCTGTGTGTATGTATGTTATCTGACTGTGTCTACACTGTTTACTTCTACCTCTACTCTAGTACTACCTCAGTAACTGCTGTGTTTACACTGTTTACTTCTACCTCTACTCTAGTACTACCTCAGTAACTGCTGTGTGTATGTATGTTATCTGACTGTGTCTACATTGTTTACTTCTACCTCTACTCTAGTACTACCTCAGTAACTGCTGTGTGTATGTATGTTATCTGACTGTGTTTACACTGTTTACTTCTACCTCTACTCTAGTACTACCTAACTAACTGCTGTGTTTACACTGTTTACTTCTACCTCTACTCTAGTACTACCTAACTAACTGCTGTGTTTACACTGTTTACTTCTACCTCTACTCTAGTACTACCTCAGTAACTGCTGTGTTTACACTGTTTACCTCTACCTCTACCAAGTACTACCTCAGTAACTGCTGTGTTTATACTATTTACTTCTACCTCTACTCTAGTACTACCTCAGTAACTGCTGTGTTTACACTGTTTACCTCTACCTCTACTCTAGTACTACCTCAGTAACTGCTGTGTTTACACTGTTTACCTCTACCTCTACTCTAGTACTACCTCAGTAACTGCTGTGTTTACACTGTTTACCTCTACCTCTACTCTAGTACTACCTCAGTAACTGCTGTGTTTACACTGTTTACCTCTACCTCTACTCTAGTACTTCCTCAGTAACTGCTGTGTGTATGTATGTTATCTGACTGCATAACTCAGATCACAGTATCTCTGCACTTTATTCACTACCTCATACTCAGAAATGAGTGCTGTGTCGGCGCTGCACTGTCCTGTCTGTGTACTGTCCCGTCTGTGTACTGTCCCATCTGTGTACTGTCCCATCTGTGTACTGTCCTGTCTTTGTGACGCTCCGACACACGTTATGCTAATCGAAGTACATTTTGTAATCAATTATTACATTTTAGATTATTTTTTTAATTAATTAATTAATTATGTTATATATGAGGTAATATGTTGTCCTCTACTGTCTGAGGTATGAATTCAACAGGTTGTGTCATCTTACACATTGCCCCTTTAAAGCAAGTGGTCCGGCATTATGTAAACAGCTGGCGAACTATAAAAGGACTAGTCTTGTATTCATTGTAAACATCTTAGTTCGGCCCAGTTTCCAGAACTTGGTGGTTCTATTGTTCACAAGTAGACATTGCTTTGTCTTTTAACATCAGCTCCTGCTACCTGCACACAGGTACAATAGGTTCAGCTACACAGGTACAGTGATAGCTGTCATGCGATTGCTGCCGGGAGATAAATCTCTCACATGGCGGGGAAGAAAATGTGGTATCTGTGCGCAGTGTTGAGGGGGAGTAGACCAGAAAAGGAATCAATCCCCTTCTGCAACACCTCACCCTCCCACACATGCAGAAATAAAACAGCAGATTTTATTTAGCCCTGTTCCTCGCAGCGCTCGTCCCCCGCGGCAGTCCTGTTTGAAGCCAAAAGTCAAGATCAAGAAGAACTTTACTTTCATAGCATCTATTTACAAGAACACAGCAGAACAAACTCAGATCCTGTTTACAACCGGCATAAACACACGTCTAGGGTGGACAGTGCAGGGTGTGAGCAGGGTCCAATGTCTTCCATCCTCTTCTCTATCTTTTGTTGTATAAGCAGTCAATGCAAACTACATGGTTTTAACAGATCACACATGAGCATGATCAACAACTCACTAGACATCTCTGTCACAGAACAAATCTAGAGATCATATGTGGTCACTGCAGACGCAGAGAAGATGGAAATGCCAAGAATTGCAACTGTGGCTGTAATTGTATTGAGTTCTTCAGCACTGCTGTGTCTGATCCAGCACAACACACAGATGGACTACCGTGTGTAACTACAAAAAATGAAAACTAAAACTCATTTAGCTGACTCTTCAGTCTGTTATCAATACATTGAAGCATTTCACACGGTAGAACACTGTGTGCAGATCTCACTTACATTTCTCAGCCAAACTCCAAACACATTCTCACTCTCCACACCCATCCTGCACTCCAATGCACACGCCATTCACACTGCTGAATACAAGCTGCAACAATTATAAAAACAAATGAAGCGCACACGTCACCGATTAAACACAAGCACTCAAAACTGATTTTACTTGTTTTAAATGACCTGACACAACCAATATAAGCTCAAACTTCAGAGAGCAAACAGGGTGTTGTCCCTCTGTATATATAAAACTAGTACAGTGTATTGTAGGCTGTATAGCGTAGTGCAGTGTATTGCAGGCTGTATAGTGTAGTACAGTGTATTGCAGGCTGTGTACTGTAGTACAGTGCATTGTAGGCTGTATAGTGTAGTACAGTGCATTGTAGGCTGTATACAGTAGTACAGTGTATTGTTGGCTGTATACTGTAGTACAGTGCATTGTAGGCTGTATACTGTAGAACAGTGCATTGTAGGCTGTATACAGTAGTACAGTGCATTGTAGGCTGTATAGTGTAGTACAGTGCATTGTAGGCTGTATACAGTAGTACAGTGTATTGTAGGCTGTGTACTGTAGTACAGTGCATTGTGGGCTGTATAGTGTAGTACAGTGTATTGTAGGCTGTATACAGTAGTACAGTGTATTGTAGGCTGTGTACTGTAGTACAGCGCATTGTAGGCTGTATAGTGTAGTACAGTGCATTGTAGGCTGTATAGTGTAGTACAGTGTATTGTAGGCTGTGTACTGTAGTACAGTGTAATGTAGGCTGTATACAGTAGTGCACTATATTGTAGGCTGTATAGTGTAGTACAGTGCATTGTAGGCTGTATACAGTAGTACAGTGCATTGTAGGCTGTATAGTGTAGTACAGTGCATTGTAGGCTGTATACAGTAGTACAGTGCATTGTAGGCCGTATAGTGTAGTACAGTGCATTGTAGGCTGTATACAGTAGTACAGTGCATTGTAGGCTGTATAGTGTAGTACAGTGCATTGTAGGCTGTATAGTGCAGTACAGTGCATTGTAGGCTGTATAGTGTAGTACAGTGCATTGTACGCTGTATACTGTAGTACAGTGCATTGTAGGCTGTATACTGTAGTACAGTGTATTGTAGGCTGTATACTGTAGTACAGTGCATTGTAGGCTGTATACTGTAGTACAGTGCATTGTAGGCTGTATACAGTAGCACAGTGCATTGTAGGCTGTATAGTGTAGTACAGTGCATTGTACGCTGTATACTGTAGTACAGTGCATTGTAGGCTGTATACAGTAGCACAGTGCCCTGTAGGCTGTATAAAGTAGTACAGTACATTGTAGGCTGTATACTGTAGTACAGTGCATTGTAGGCTGTATACAGTAGTACAGTACATTGTAGGCTGTATACAGTAGCACAGTGCATTGTAGGCTGTATAGTGTAGTACAGTGCATTGTAGGCTGTATACAGTAGTACAGTACATTGTAGGCTGTATACAGTAGCACAGTGCATTGTAGGCTGTATAGTGTAGTACAGTGCATCGCTTGCTTTCGAGCACAGATGTGCTCTCTCGCCTTGCCTGGTTACGTCCTATGACACCCATGTGCTGTTGTTTCTGTTCCCAGTCATGTCCCCCCCCCCCCTGTTCCTAGTCTGCGTTATCTTCCATTGTTATCAGGTGTTTCTCATTCCCTCTTGGTAGTCTGTGTGTTTAGTTATCCTGTTTTGCCCTCTTCCTTGTGGTTTCTTTTTGAGATACCTGTGATGTTGAAGTTCCTCTCTGTTACTGGTCCCAGTTTGGTTTGCATTTATTTTATGTTTATGTACTTTGTGTTTTGTTTTGTCTCCTCTGCTCTACGCACCCAGCCTGTGACAACAGGTAAATTTGTTTTGAGGTGAGAGTTTGGAGTCAGAGGTTTTCTAAATGCTGCTTGAAGATAAGGTTTTGTGTTTGATGTTTTAAGAAAATAGAGCAACGTTTCTGAAACTGCGTGAGCAATTGAGTAAAAACTGTGATATAAAGTCTGACCGGTGTATGAACAGTACTGGGTCTGCCTGACCACACCAAACACATGAAGATGACAGAAACTACAGGCAGTGCATTTGTAACAGGTTGGTAACATTACAGTTAACCACAGCTCAACAAATCTCCTTTCTAAACTCACCTATCTGCCAGTCCCACTGCACCTTCAGCAGCTCCTTGTGCTCCATGATGGCTCTGAAACAGAAAAGAATGCAGTTCACGTCAGCCGCAGGTGAACAGGTGAGCTCAGCGGAGCGGCAGTCAGAGAAAAACGGTGTTGGCTCAGAGGCCCTGACCGCATGCTTCATTCTGACAGGCGGGCGATCGCTGTTACAAAGTGCAGGGTGACGAATCCCTGGTGTCGGACCACAGACCGGTCAATCCCTCCGCCCCCCCGGAACATTCCGAGGGTTTTCTATTGATATGATTCGTCCCGCTGCAGAGCGTCTTCATGGGCCGCTAACAATCAACCACAGTGCACACACACCCCGACACTCAATTCCAACGGCACGAGAAGCAGTCCACACAGGCATCAGAGCCTCTCCGGAGAGGCATCACCAGGCTGCAGCCCTGTTGCCAAGGTTACGGAGCGATGGGCCAGCGGTGTTGGAAAGAGCAGCAGAGGGACAGAGAGAGAATGAGAGAGAGAGAGAGAGAGACAGACAGGGAGAGATAACGACAAAGAAAAAGAGAACGAGAGAGAAGAAAGAGAGAGAGAGAGAAACTGAGAAAGACAGAATAAGAGAAAGACAGAGAGAGAGAAAGTTTGAGAGAGACAGACAGAGAGAGACAGAGAGAGAGACAGTGAAAGAGAAAAAGAGACAGAGTGAAAGAAACTGAGAAAGACAGAATGAGAGAGAAAGACAGAAAGAGAGTTTGGGAGAGACAGAGAGAGACAGAGAGAGAGAGAAACTGAGAAAGACAGAATAAGAGAAAGACAGAGAGAGAGAGAGAGTTTGAGAGAGACAGACAGAGAGAGACAGAGAGAGAGAGACAGTGAAAGAGAAAAAGAGACAGAGTGAAAGAAACTGAGAAAGACAGAATGAGAGAGAAAAACAGAAAAAGAGAGTTTGAGAGAAAAAGACAGACACAGACAGAGAAAGAGAGAAAGAGATGGAGAGAGACAGACAGAGAGAGAGAGAGAGAGAGAGAGAGAGACAGACAGACACAGAGAGATAGAGAGTCAGAGAGAAAGAATGAGAGAGAAAGACAGAGAGAGTGAAAGAGAAGAGAGAGAGACAGGAGAGAAAAGAGAGAGAGGGAGAGAGAGAGAGAGAGAGAGAGAGAGAAAAGAGAGTGAGAGAAAGAGAAAAGAGAGAGAGAGAAAGAAAAGAAAAGACAGAGAGAGAGAGAGAGAGAGAGAGAGAGAGAGAGAGAAAGAGAGAGAGAGAGAGAACATTTGCCTCTTCCAGGAGTCACACAGGGCAGCCCCTCACTATATGCTACATTTACATGTCAGTACACACAACTGTGTGTTTTTCTCCTTAAAATGTGATTATTTTTTAAACTGTGTGAAAACAAACTCACAAACAATAAACCACTCATATCATCTCTCTCCACAGTAAAACTCAAAATCTCCAAAATTCCATCTTTACAGGAGAGACCAAACCCTGTCTTTACTTTTAATGAAAGTCAATGAAACCAGATTTTATTTCCAAGTGATTTTGGAGCATTTCTATTGGTCCATTCATCATGAACTTTTCACACAGTGTAAACGACAGCTGCTGCGTTCAACCGATGTAGAAAAAGGTTTTTCTTATATGCAAATTCTTTTAAGCACATGACTAAAATGATCATTTCATTTACTGAAGAAAAAGTTTTGCACAACCCACATCACCCCTCCCTATGAAAACAAGCGCTTCCTACAACTGGAGATAAGTGTGTCCAACTCTTCTTTCCAGAACTGCTTTAATTCAGCCACACTGGGGGGCTTTTGAGCATGTACTGCCCATTTAAGGTCCAGCATCACAATGGGGTTCAAATAAGGACTAGGTCTTGATTTTGTGTCTTTTGAGCCATTCAGAAGATCAAGTGGGCTTGAGAACACGCTGATGAGCGGATATTCTACTGCAGGGTTTTCTGGTAGAGAGCAGGTTTTGTCAGTTATGCACTCCAGAGCATCGCACTACCACCACCGTGCTTCACTGCTAGTGTGATGTTGTTTCTGCGATGTGCTGTGTTAGGTTTCACGCCAGATGTAACAGGACCCCTGTCTTTCCAAAAGTTCCTCCTCTGACTCATCAGCTCCTGTATGTGTTATTGTAATTCTCTCTCTCTCTCTCTCTCTCATCTTGCTGAATATCTCAACAGACTTCAGTACAAAACTCTTCTGCCGAGCACTAACACACACATACAAAGACATCCACACATACAACTCCTGCTATTCACCATCTACTCTGGTCACCTCTTACCTGGATTACGTGCACAACTCTATCTCTCACATTCCTCACCTTGCTCCTACACGTCTTTCTGAACTTCTTTATTTTTTATCTCTTCTTCTACTCTGGCTCTAATGTGTTTGCTGCACCTTGTATAAGGATTTCTTTCCGTGGGTGACAGGGAGCACCCTGGAATGCATCCCCCCAGTCTTTCTGTGACTGCTTCTCTGTTACAACCTTCAGCTGAAGATCTACCTCTTTATTCAACACTATTCTTGATGTTTATAAACCTTTCCACTACATATATGTAACAAACAAGACCATCCATCCATCCATCTATCATCTGTCACTATTCTGGGGGTCCAGGTCGCTGGAGTAGCAGTCTAAGCAGGGAAGCCCAGACCTCCCTCTCCCCAGGCACCTACTCTAGCTCCTCCAGGGGGATACCGAGGTGTTCCCAGGCCAGCCAGGTGATGAAAACTCTCCAGAATGTCCTAGGTCTACCCCATGGTCTTCTCCCAGTTGGACATGTCCAGAGCACCTCCACAGGGAGGCATCCAGGAGGCATCTTAACCACCTCTTAACCACCTTAACTGGTTCCTCGTGATGTGAAGAAGCAGCGGATCTACTCTGAGCCTCCCCTGTTTGATCAAGCTCCTCCCCCTGTCTTTGAGGTTGAGACCCAACACCCCATGGAGAAAACTCAAGACCAATAATGTACAATAGAGAAATGAATGAATATTGATTGCTAGGTTTGCAGTTACGGTAGAAGTCAAGATTTTCACCATTCCAATGGAATTATTTCAATCATAGATGAAGACCGAGGTTGTTTATATGCACATTCTACTCAACAATCGGATGAAAATCCCAGTTTACAAGCTACAAGTAATCAGACCCAAAATAAAGCTCACGCATAAAGTCCTAGCCTTGAATTGAACATTGAGGGGGACCAGATCTACTTGAGGAAGGTGGTTTGGGGTGGTACTCTAGCATTAGCTTCTTCTTATCATTCGCTCCAATGATTGACACTTTACTGTAAAGATATTAATGTTAGTTGAATATGCTTGTGATCATTGTGGTACTTCAATGTCCTGTAGATTCATGGCATCGAATCCGCGACCTTTTGGTCATAAGGCTGGTTCTCTAACCTTCAGCCCACGACTGGCAATGTTCAAGCACCAAACTCAATGAGTTGTATCCTGTCTTGAAATCTCATTAGCTTTGTCTTTCTCTGTCAATCCGGGGTCAACCAGAGGAGGATGGGTGCCTCCCATGAGCTTGGGTTCTTCTCGAGGTTTCTTACAAAGGGTTTTTTTTTTCTGTCACTGTCGCCTCTGGGTTGCTCTAGGGGGGCTTGGACCTGGATGGCCTTTTTTTACATTTATGTTGATGCATGGACTCTTTTTTCTTTCCATCCTTCTTTTTTTTTCTCTTTTTTCCATGAAGCTGCTTCGAGACAACACTGGTTATAAACAAGCACTATACAAATAAATGTTGACTGATTGATTAATACATCTGAATATTGGAGGTGATGTGTGCCCCCCAATATATATATATATATATATATATATATATATATATATATATATATATATATATATATATATATATATATAAGCTATAGTGTTTTCTGCCTTGTAGTGTAGACACTACCATGACAACAAGCATCAGATGTGTCCAGTCAGAGTGAGACAAGCAGCTGTCAGTATGTAGGTACAGCATTAGGAATGGATGCATGATGCACATCTAAATTGTCATCGTGACTCCACAGACAGACTCTGTACTCTACAATGCCTTCTATATTAATAGCACAGCATTAGCCACGGCCAGCCTCTCACATCTGACGGAGTAATAACGGCAGAGATGTAAGTAAACAGCCAGGCTGGAGTGTCAATACGGCAAGATATAGACGTTACTGTGTTTGTGAGTGCTTCAGTGGGCGGCCGGTGGTCTCAGCTCCAGCTGGATGCTGGAGCTTGTTGTGGGGGGTGGGGTGGGGTTGAGGGATCCAAATGGTCCGTGCTGGCGTGTGGATAGAACAACTGGGGAGGAACACATTTCCAGTTGGATTAGGTTTGCGAGATGTTTCCAGCTAGTTCCAGCAAAGGCCAGCTGGCTGCAGCAGAAACCGAAGCCTGAGGAGAAGCACACTGTAGTGCAGACACAGCTGAGGAGGAAATCATTAAGTTGAGCTCTCGTGACCCCATGCTGACAAAAGGGATTGCAGCTCATTTGGAGCGCGGACTGGAGTTTACAGATCTGAACCCCACTGAGGCACATACCGCACGATAAATATCAGGCGCTACGTGGATGATAGGACTCGCGCTTCGTTAAGGACGGTGGGTGATTGCGGTATCACCTCACCCAATATCAACCTTGTATCTGTAAGACCATGAATAAACAGTAAGTTTGTGACATTATTAATGAAATGGAAAAGTACTGTCCCTATTTGGGGGGTGTACTGTAATATCTATATACTGTATACTGTATTTATCTGTTTATACGAGGGCAATCTTCAGAGTCTTCTAGGCCTTCAAATGGAAATGATGGAAATCTAGCAATACAGGTCATTTATATTGGATAGAATCATGTCCGTACTTAAACTCTATCACTATTGAAGTACTACTATTGCTTCAGTGTTAAGTTTGGAAGGAAACAAAAAGGTTAGGCCTATGAAATGACAAGTGGACAACTGGCCAATCAGGTTTTTTTGTTTTTTAGGTATCTAGGTAGATAGTGGTTATGACTAAGTGGCCTTTCCTATTGGTAAAGCTGAAGAGAAGACCCAACGTGGTAGATCAACCATCAGCTTAAGGACATAACAGTGGAATCCACCAAAATCACTGTGATTTCCTGAAGTTCTACCAATAGGAAAGGTCACTTAGCTATAACTACTGCCCACCTAGATACCTAAGAAACAATAAATTCCAGATTGGCCGGTTGCCCACTTGTGGTTTCATAGGCTTAACCTTTTTGTTTCAGGAATTTAAAACCTGAAGAGAAGTCATGTTTATGAAATATCAGGTAAACAGTGGTTATGGCTGAGTGACCTTTGATATTGGTAAAACTTTACGAACTAAAGAGAAGACCGATTGCATTAGATTAACCATCAGCTTAATGACAGAACAGTGAAATTAACAAAAAAACACTGTGGTTTCCAGAAGGCCAGTTTCAAGAGAAAAAAAAATCAGTCACTGGGTCTTCTGGAAGTCCTACATGCATCAACTCGAGATATTAACTGTAATATAACTTCAACAGGCAAGGTCACTTAGTCATAACCACTGTCTACCTAGATACCTAAAAAACAAAAACTCCTGATTGGCCAGTAGCCCACTTGTCATTTCATCATATTTACCGGTAAATCTATGTTCCTACTTTCACCTGTGGTCACAAGCTGATACAAGCTGCTGAAATTTTTCTCAGTTTTCTCAGTTGGGTGTCGGGTCTCACCCTTAGAGACAGGGTGAGGAGCTTGATTATACGGGGGAGGCTCAGAGTAGAGCCGCTACTCCTTCACATCAAGAGGAACCAGCTAAGGTGGTTCAGGGATCTGGTTAGGATGCCTTCTGAACGCCTCCCATGTCCGACCAGGAGGAGACCCCAGGGAAGACCTAGGACACGCTGGAGGGATTATATCTCTTGACTGGCCTGGGAACGCTTCGGCATCCCTCTGGAGGAGCTAAAGGAGGAGGTTGGGGAGAGGGAAGTCTGGGTTTCTCTGCTTAGACTGCTACCCCTGCGACCCGGATCCCCGAAATAAGTGGTAGATGATGGATGGATAACTTCAACATTACATGACTTCCTCAGTTTAGGATCATTCGTACAGCTTCCAGTGAATTATTTGAAACCTAGTTCTGGGGACATCTGAGGAGGTGTTGGCACTTAGAAAACCCCCAACAGCAGCTAGTATCATATCCCCTTATTAAGGGCCTGGAAAGGTACAGATGTCCCATGTGCTAATTTATGGTTAAAGGAAATGATAAATATACCTGGAGGAAATAAGACTCACCCTAAATAGATGCGGGCAGCTCCATCAAATTTGGCATCCCCATCTACAGTATTTGGAAAGTACTAATTATAATGGCAATGTGACATCAGATTAAATAAGGTCATGACTTGGGTCTCAGGGGAGTGTGGGGGTGGGAATTGGGGGGAGATGGGGTTGTGCATGGTGTCAGTTTGTTAACTGTTTGTTTTAATAAGCAACTTGTATATTTTTTGTTTGTTTATCTGTTTTTATGTATAGAAAATCTGGAAAGATTTATATTTGAACACTTTATATTTGTATAGCAGATTGTATTTTATTATCCTGTCTTTTTGTGTATGATGCTATGAGTTAGGCACACCTATTTCTGGGCAGTTTCTCCCATTCTTCTTTGCAGAACCTCTCAAGCTCCATCAGGTTGGATGTGGAGCATTGGTGCACGGTGCATTTTCAGATCTCTCTAGAGATGTTCAATTCGGGTTCAAGTCTGGGCTTGGCTGGGCCACTTGAGAACATTCACAGAGTTTTCCCGAAGCCACTTCTTTGTTGTGTGAACAACAAAGACACTGAAGCTCTGTCAGAGTGACCCTTGGTGTTCTTGGTCACCTCCCGGACTAAGGCCCTTCTACCCAGATCACTCAGATTGCTCTAGGAAGAGTCCCGGTGCTTCCAAACTGCTTACATTTACAGATGATGGAGGCCACTGTGCTAATTGAGACCTTCAATGCTACAGAAATGTTTCTGTACTCTTCCTCAGATCTGTACCTTCATACATTTGATGCACGGTGCATTTTCAGATCTCTCTAGAGATGTTCAATTCGGGTTCAAGTCTGGGCTCTGGCTGGGCCACTTGAGAACATTCACAGAGTTGTCCCAAAGCCACTACTTTGTTATCTTGGCTGTGCGCAACACTGAAGCTCTGTCAGAGTGACGCTTGGGTTCTTGGTCACCTCCCTGACTAAGAACCTTCTACCCAGCTCACTCAGATTGCTCTAGGAAGACTCCTGGTGGTTCCAAACTTCTATCATTTACAGATGATGGAGGCCACTGTGCTCATTGGGACCTTCAATGCTGCAGAAATGTTTCTGTACCCTTCCCCAGATCTGTGCCTCCATACAATTCTGTCTCGTAGTCTACAGACAATTCCTTGGACTTCATGGCTGGGTGTGTGCTCTGACATGTACTGTCAACTATAGGACCTTATATAGACTGGTGTGTGCCTTTCCAAATCATGTCCAATCAACTGGATTTAACACAGGTGGACTCCAATCAAGCTGTGGAAACAATTGAAGAAGGATCAGTGGAAACAGGAGCATCGGAGCTCAATTTTGAGAGTCATGGCAAAGACTGTGAATACTTATGTATGTTTTTTGCTTTTTTATTTTTAATAAATTTGAGAAAAAATTAAAACCAAATTTTTTCACTTTGTCATTATGGGGTATTGTATATGGAATTTTGAGGGAAAAATGAATTTGGGAATAAGACTGTAACATAAGATGTGGAAGGAGTGAAGCACTGTGAATACTTTCCGGACATACTGTATGTGGTAACTGGATCTGTTTTAATTTGATGCTTCGCCGCCTCAATGCTACGTTAATTACAGAAACTCATATTTCAATAACAATAAGATTCATCATACAGCCCTATTCCAAACAGTAATACACTTCTGATTATGTCGGCGTGCTCAGGCTGGAGTGACACTTACAGCTGGATGCCGCTGAAGAAGGAGCCGAAGAGGCCCATCATTCCCAGGAACTCCACACGGCTCAGGTTCTTCACAATGAACTCCTCACACACGTTAGAGATGCCATACAGCGTAGCGCCGGCCAGAACCAGCAGGTCCCCCAGCAGTTTATGGTCACCTGGAGAAGAGGCGAGAAACAATGTTCAAATAATGCTGGAAAATTCAGGCATTTAATAAAAAAAAAACAAATTTATATACAATCCTAGGCTAACGTATGATCAGTTTACATTCTGCACGTCAAATTTTATTATTTATTTTTCCAATATATTAAATTCAGAAGATAAATACTGATTGCGCATTAAGATTTGCAGAATATTACACCATCGGACCTCCTCTGATATAAAACTAATCCAGCTCAAATAGGGCTTAAGATGATACTACATCTGTTTTTCTTCTGTGTAAGCTTGCCGAGCCTACGGTGCTCAATATTTATGCATACAGCATATTTCAAGTTTATATTTTCTTTGAAATACCTGCATATATGTAATGATTCTGGAGGCGAGAGTTGCGGATACAATTGCAGGAAGAGTTTATTTACATCAAGACTTAGAAAAACAAACACAGATCCCAAAACAAGAACTTAGGTCTAACATAAGCGATCGGCAAAGACAGACAAAGACAAGGAGCAAAGAGAGGGTTTAAATAGATACACTAACTAGGGACACCTGGCAAACAGGAGGAGACATAAACACAGCTCAGGCACGAGGAGGAGAGAAGAGGGCGGAGACAAAGAGCACATGACAAACATAAACAGAAACCACATGACAAGGACAGAACGTAAACAAAAACCATATCACTGTTGTCGATTTTTATTTTTTGGCATCATTTAAACATGACGGTTGCTCTTTACATGGCGTGAAAATTCCATGATGAACGGACCAATAGAAATGCTCCAAAATCACTTGGAAAAAATTCTAGTTCCACTGATTTACATTAAAAGTGAATGCTGTTTTTGTCCTCTCCTGTAAAGTTTTTCTTTGTAAACACTTGTTCTTCTTTGGTCAGTGACGATATAATAATTAAAATAATTTTACTTATAGAAATGTAGAATTAGAGCATTTGAGCTCATAATAAAAATACATAACGGTTAATACTGTATCACTTGTATGCCCGAAAATGTTCCTAACTGTGGATCAGTTTCTTGAGTGCTTTTGCACAGTATTTGGTTACTGCCGAGCGCAAACATAGTAATACTGCTGCTATTAGCAGTTCCTCAGCGGTGGTCTCAGTGGTGTCTTTAATTTGAAGAAGTAGTTCATGTTTACTGAGATGAGCTTCCCAGTACAAATATCGCTTTCACTAAAGCAAATATGCAGCATTTTCTCTGAAATGATCCAGAATAAATGAACTGCTCGCTAAATCCTACCCTCCCTGGCAGCGCATCACATTACCTGAGTTTGCTGTGCAAAATAGGAGACTGCTAAAAAACACAGCTAACAAGCGTCACACTGTCAAAGAACGGAACCCTCGAGGATACAGGGCTCCACAAATCCCAACCCGGAGGACTCCAGCCAATGCTTTCCTGTCCTTTTCATAAGACCTGGGCCCTCGGGGAGGCTGGGTGAGATATTCTATAGACGGGTCCTCGGCCCTCATTTATATTTGACAAGAAGCAGAGATTCGAGCTTTCCGCGAGAAATGGCTCTCATATGAAACGCTGCACCACACCGGGGAATTCTGTATGAGTTCTTGTGATGCTGGATTCTCTTACCCAGCCCCTGCTGTCGTCCCACCAGCACGTCGGCTCCCACCATGCAGCCCATGCCCAGCAGGCACACGCCCACGCCCACAAAGTGCACCACCTTATACCTCACCAGCAGGAAGAACCAGGACAGCAGCAGAACCACAGGGATGACGAAGCAGTCCAGCAGCTGAGGAGACACCAACACAACACACAGATTAGCCACACATCACATCACATCAAGTTCAGAGACTGAAACCTGACCATCACACAAATCACCCAATCACAGATAATCATTGGGCAATGAGGATAAATAACAGTTGTGTATACTTTTTTAGTTTTTTTGCTTTATTTACAGTTAGAATTCAGTAGGAATTGAAATCATTTCACCTCATTTCACGACTATCACCATATTGTGTCTGTTCCAGTTCTGAGAAATTAGGCTGAGTTTAGATTAGTTCACACTACGGGGCACATATCTGATATCTTTTAATAAAGCATTCAGGTGTCGTTTCCTTTCTTCTGTATCGATGCCCTGTTGATGATTTGAAGAAATATCTGCTGACACTGACTTTATTTGTAAATATTTGTAAAGTTTAATATTCAAAGAAAGTACAGCATCATTTCTAACATCTTCCAAAGTCTAAGTCATCTTCCGATCTCAGAGAGAGGCTTCTGGGGCCGTATGAAGATCCTCTGAAGTTCTCAGTGTCGGGGTTGTGTTCTTATAGTGAACGCTTCACCCATAGAAACAAAACACATGGCCCAAATTACTTAATTACTTCTTATTACTGGACGTGTAAAACAGAGAACGAAGGAAGCTTTTATGATATAGAATCGCTAATTGAAACCAGATGTTCTGCCAAAATGTATGTCATACTCCATTAACCTTTGGCCCTAAATGTCTGCTTTGCATGCTCGTCTCCATATGTATGTGTGAAATACACTTCACAAGTTACAAGTGACCAAAGCTGATTTGTATGGTCAGATTATAATGTTGCGTTTGCTAATATATACACACTGTATGGCGTAAGAACAACACTAGCTAACAAAACAACCATGCTTTATTTCACAACTCGCCTTTATTTCACAAAGATCACCTGCTCATTCAGTACATTCACATGGTCAGCTGACTCGTCCTAACCAACTAAAGCAATTCCAGATCATAGCGCTGCCTCCAGAGGCCTGTACAGTGGGACCTATGCGAATATGGCTGCATCATTTCATTTTGCTTCCCTTCTTACCCTGATGTGTCCATAACTCTGGAATAGGGTTAGTCTGGGCTCATCACTGTCCAATCTTTATGCTTTCTAGCAAATGAAAGCCTGTTTTTATGAATAGCTACACTGGCAAGTGGTTTTCTTATGCCCACACAGCTGTTTTGTTGCAAACCTGTGAGTTCTGGTCGTGTGGAAGTGCTCTTACTTTCACTACTAAACACAGCCGTCGGCTCTACTGTCTATTTCTAACAATTCAACTTCAACCAAGTGTTTGAGTGATCTCCAGTCACACTAACTCAACATCTTCTCCCCACATTTCTCTGCACTGGACAGTTCTGACCCGATTCCAGTCATTTTAGCTTCTCCATAGGACAATAATTGGTCTCTTCTGAAATACAGTAACATCTTTTTCAGTGATCATGGGACACGTCTTCTCACATGGCTGTTTGAGAAACTCATTGCATCAGTTAGGGTTCAACAAACAAAGGTTCACTCCAGTAAATATCCAACCAGAGAAACTTACTTATTTTAATTCAAATGCTGACTGTTTTGGCCAGGCAGTGTATATAATAATGAAACAACAAAAGCGAAGAGATCCATAGACAGAATTGGGTGGGTGGTGGGCTTTTAAATCAATTTCAGGCTTCTATTACTCGCCTCCATATTTCCCACAGGGTCCATACAATGGAAAACTGAGCTGTATTAAAAAGCTGTAGTAAGTATATACCAGTAATGTAGTATATAAACATTGGTAACATTTCAAAATTCACCCCTTCGTCCATATGTACAGTCCAAATCTAGCCTATTTTACTGCCCTTGTTACAAAAACCCATATATTCCCCTATTCAGCCCACAGTGGTTTAGCCCCACCCATTCGTGCTGAAGTTATAAGGAGTGTTTCAATCTGTACTGCTCTCTGAATGAGGCTCAATACAGGACAGCCAATCAGAACATAGATCTCAAAGGCCCAATAACAGACTTGCTTGGTTTGAAATCTTTGGACAAAGTGTCTCTAAACATCGAAGGAGAGGGTTTATTGCGCTGAGCGTTACAGGGAGTTGGAGAGGGAGGTGTATGAGGGGGAGGTTTATGGACGCAGAGGAGCCATCAGCCTTCCATTCTGGGAAGAGCCAGCGGCACTCAGTGACGGCTTTACAGAAGCACCTCCAGGGACAAGTTCGAAACGGGCTATGAGCAGATAAATTAACCTGCAAGACAGCTAAATGGCCTGTCGAGTATTCAGGACTGAGAGCACTCTGAGAGGCCTCGCTGCCCTCGCTTTGTTGAATGTCCAAGCAGTCAGAGTGCATATAAATTCTCATATAGTTGTGAGGAAAAAGTTTGTGTTTTCTTTGTAATAGTTTGGATTTTGATATGAATGGTATGGGATAGTGTGCTACATGTTATTCTTTTGACTGCTATGATTTATACATGGCCAGTCACATTATTATGACTTATATTCAGAGTAACTAGGCAGACTGGGAGACTCAATAAGGTCCTGGTAGACGGTCACAGGTATCTGGAGCCATGCTGACTACAGTGCATCCCACAGCTGCTGGAGGTGCGCGTAGGGGACCATCCAGGTGGTCCCACAGATGCTCAATAGAGCTCAAGTCTGGGGACTTGGGGATCCAGGATAGTACTTGTAAGTCTTGCTCAGCTCTTCTAACCAATGTGGGACATTTCTAGATGTGTAACGTGTCACACTGTCTTGTTGGAAGATCCCACCCACCCCAGGGAGGACAATCAGCGGATATGGTGTACGTGATCCGCAAGCATGGATTCCTACACAAATCGATTAAGAGGGTCCAAAGACTTCTCCAGACTTTAACGCTGGCGTAAGAGCAGGTTTGACACTGGGAGGGACACATTTGCTAATATGTGTCCTTTTTATTTATTCATTCATTTATTTATTTTATTATATATATATATATATATATATATATATATATATATATATATATATATATATATATATATATATATATATATATATATTTTTTTTTTTTTTTTTTTTTTTAATGTATTTAGTGTAGTAGCACTCTCGGACATGGTCAGAGAGTAATGTAACTTTGCATTTCAGAGTGCTTTCTGACTAAAGATAAAATTTAAGTTAGCTAACCCAAACTCTCCTAGTCTGTTACCATAACAACACATTATACTAAAGCTGTTTTATTGCAGTATATATGGTCATGGTTGCTATTCACTGCTCTCATCACTCACGTGTTTAAAGCTGGCGCCAACTACCCGACGCTCAAGCGAGGCGAGAGCTCGGGTCAGTGAAGCTGCTGACTGCAGGAAATTTCTGAACAGGCATCTCAACACAAGCCTTAACAAAGTGAAAGACCCAGACCACCTAACAACCAGAGCCAGTTGGTAACAACAAACACAAAACACGCTTTTAAAATAAAAGTGTTTTAAACAGTTTCCGCTTTTTCTGTGGTTTCATTTTTGGGTGGGACAAATCGACCTGTTTCTGATATTGAGTGGGACACATCCCCCCATCCCCCCTGGTTCCTACGCCAATGACGCTGCCACCTACACGCTGTTGAATATTAGAAGTGGTCGCAATAGTGTGACTCGACTGTGTAGATGATTCAGTCGAATGAAACATACTGTGAAAGCAACCTGAGATATCTGAAGGCTAGGAAATGGAATGTTCTCCAGTTTCCAAGTCGGTCACCTGCCCTGCATCCAATCCAAATCCAATCACTTTCTGAAGACAAGACATCTCAAAAACAGAACCTGAACTGAGAACATCTGCATTCAAGTGCTGACAGTGCATCATCAGGGAAGCAACATAGCATCTGGTGCTGGCTAGGGGTTCCTAGTCTCAGACACAGATGCTCCCCACACAGTAGACGGAGGGTCTGGTATATTTAGTGTGTTAACCTGAAAAAACTGACAGGATTCTGCAAGCTGCATTCTGATTGGCTACCCACACTTCTGCACATGCGCACATCTGTGAATCCCTTGCGTTGCACCGACTTGAATCAAAGTTTAGTTGTTCCAGCTAGGAGTTCAGGCCAGTGCACGGTGCTCTCAGCCACAGATGCTTCACCCATCATGGTTTTTAAAGGTCTGTTTATGCTGTAACTCCATTTTCAAGATTGCTTCCTTCTATATTGGTCATGTTGCCAGCCATGTTCCTTATCCTGCAGTAGTACTGTTTCATTTATGATTGTTAGTTTGTCCAATAACATTTGAGAACCTAATAATTGGAGGGTGTCTTTGTAAGAAAATGGTTGTAACTCTTACATCTTTTAATTTTATACATTATTTAACTTTAACTTCAATATGCTCTGATTAAGAGCTAAAACAACATTAACACTGTCAGCGTTCAAATCTTTATGTATCTGACTGTATAGTTTACAGTATCTAATGATAAAACATTTCCTTTATCTAGTTTTTAATTGATTTATTGGAAATATCCACAAGCAAACATGTTCTGTAGATGTTAATCCCAATAGTATTTTCAGATCTAGCGCCATAATTTCAACTGAACTGTGATCTGGACGTTGACCTGGCCATGCTAACTGTAACACAGATTGGCCTGGTCCTTAAACCTGATTGGCTGAACCATGTTTTAAAGCATTATAATGCGTAAACAGCTACAGTGTGTGATGAACAGCAGCATGCAGTCATGCAAACATGGTGAGAGCACCATCTTTGAGGTTTTAGCTTTGCTATAAATAATTTGCTATATATAGTATTTTTGTTGTATCTAATACACTGTGATTACTGATGATAACACATTTCTTTTCTTTCGTTTCTTCAGGTTGAGCTGCTCTGTTGTTGACTTGCTCACGTTTTGGATCATCATGTTTCATTGTCTTCAAACCTTTAGATCTCAAACGAGACTTGGTCACCATCTTCTGTAGAATGACCCTAAACCGCTGACAGCAGCTCCAAGCCATTCAGGCTCTGAGTTCGCAAAGTAGCATATGACACTACCTCCACCATGCTTCACAGGTCAGATGGGGTTTTGCTGTTAGCATGCAGCATCTTGCCTTCTTCAAATATGACAATATACAATAATCAAAATGCTCAATTTACATATCACCTGTCCACATAATACCTTACAATGATGATGAAGGATAATGTTATGAAGCAACAAACGGTCTTCAGCAAACATCGATTTAAAGAAGCTCTGTGATAACCGCCAACAAACACCACTCTTTTCACTACTTTTCTTACAGTAGACTAACAAACACAGACATTTAAAGATCTAAGATGCCTGCAGATCTGTGTCTGTTACCCCAGGGTTCTTGTTAGAACACTTCACTGGGTGTCCTTGTACTCGTTTGTAGGACAACCAGGGAAAAGAAATGAAATTGCTGCATTTCTTTACTTTGTTTAAAGCTGGACTGATGGTGACTCAAACTTCTATTTCCAGCTTTATGACCTCCAGCGTTTTATCCTATGCAACATCTTCTGATCAGATCGTAGTGTATTAGAACAGAAATCCTGCTGTGAGGAACAGATCAGTGTTTTAATCTGGCATGTTGATAAAAGGGATGAGAAATTTTAAAGTGTAAAATGATTTATGACCTAGAAAATTTCAGATAATGAAGAAATACAGACCTCTTCCTTATAACTACACTACTGTTCAAAAGTTTGGAGTCACATTTTTAAAATTCTTAAAATTCATATAAAAACAATTGTGTTGTATACATATACGTCTGTATAAATATTTAATAAGTTTTATACAAGCTGTTATGAAAATAAAGATGTTGGAGGATTAACAGAGCTGTAGATTTCATAATAACAGAAAAAAAGAAAATTAATATGCCACACAGTCATAAGCCAAGTTGTTCATATTAACTCAGTGACAAGAAATGTCTATAAATAGCAGATAGTAACAGATAGTAGGAAGTAACTTCCACTTAATACTTTTACTCAGTACATTTCACCCCAAACATTCATCCATCCACCCATCCATCCCGCTCGTCAGGGTCCATAAACTCACTACTTGTACATTTTTATGTATTTATGTATTTATTTATTTATTTATTTATCCATCCATTCATTATCTTTTGCTTTATCCCGGTAGTGAGGGTCACGGGGCTTCTGAAGCCAATCCCAGCGTCATCAAATGAAGGTGGGGTACACCATGGACAGGTCACCAGTCCATCGCATGGCCAACACACACTTATGCACACACACTCACACCTACGGTCAATTCAGAGTGACCGATCAACCTAACATGCATGTGACTGGACTGTGGGAGGAAACCAGAGTACCTGAAGGAAACCCACATACTTATTTTTTGTTTATCAGACAAATTTTATTCAAGCATAGATGATCCACTGATATATACATCTGTACGTCTCCAAATGTCATCTGTGATTGGCTGCTTCCATTGAAGGGTCTAGTATTTGAAATAAAGCCACAGGTATGAGCAAATATTTCCAAAAAAAATCATTCACGGCGTCACCTGACTGGGTTGATTTGAAACCAATTCTTGGCATACAAAAAAAAGATATAAAATTCTGTTATTTGTATGATTTGGCAGAGGATACAAAAAGCAAAATCCAGTGGGTCATTCAGCAAACTGGTTCACCCAGTTAGTCCTTTATAGCCCAGCAACTACAACTAAGTCTGTGATACCTCTGAGCAACTTTAACATTAACATACGCCACAGCATACTAAAAACTTGCCCAATTTCAGAAGAGGAGACAGAAGAAGGCAGAAGAGGAGATGATGGCTAAGATCTCAGTTGATGTGTTAAACCAAATCTATTTGCTAACATTGATCACCATCGTCAGCACCACTCTGGAGTTGGCCAACACTTGGGTCACCAGCCAACAAGGGACCCCTTGAATAGCAGGGGGTATATCACACACATATGCAGGTCTTGGTATACACTGTTATTTAAGCTAAAAGTCATGGTTGCCTACATCTAATTAACTCAACCTTGCAACTAGAAACACTTTTTAAACAAATACTACATCCAGGATCTCTACTTCTCTACTTTTACTGGAATTAAAAATGTGAACCAGACTGTTAAGGATTTTGCCAGACTGTTAAGGAACTTCTTTCACCTCTGCCACTGGCTACCATCAGGTTTTCCATCCATCCAACCATTATCTTCCACTTTATCCCAACAGTCAGGTTCACGGCAGGGCTGGAGCCAATCCCAGCGTCATTGAGCGAGGACACTACACCATGGACAGGTCGCCAGTCCATCACATGGCCAACACAGACTCACACTTATGGGCAGTTTAGAGTGACTGATCAAAGCTGTAGATTTCATAATAACAGAAAAAAAGAAAATTAATATGCCACACAGTCATAAGCCAAGTTATTCATATTAACTCGGTGACAAGAAATGTCTATAAATAGCAGATTGCTCAATTTGCTCTGAATAATACTTAAACTTGTGGATTAACACCTGCATTCACATTCTGGTGTCTAATTTAACATTTCAAACTTCCAAACTGCAAAAAGAGCTGCAAAAAAGAATGTTGCGATTGTTGACTCACTGGCAGTTGCTGGAAGTAACTTCTACTTAATATTTTTACTCAGTACATTTCACCCCAAAAATTCATCCATCCACCCATCCATCCCGCTCGTCAGGGTCCATAAACTCACTACTTGTACATTTTTATGTATTTATTTATTTATCCATCCATTCATTATCTTTTGCTTTATCCCAGTAGTGAGGGTCACGGGGCTTCTGGAGCCTTCTTGGTATACACTGTTATTTAAGCTAAAAGTCTTGGTTGCCTACATCTAATTAACTCAACCTTGCAACTAGAAACACTTTTTAAACAAATACTACATCCAGGATCTCTACGTCTCTACTTTCACTGGAATTAAAAATCTTTCAACTTTTGCCAGACTGTTAAGGAACTTCTTTCACATCTGTCCACTGGCTACCATCAGGTTTTCCATCCATCCAACCATTATCTTGCACTTTATCCCAACGGTCAGGTTCACGGCAGGGCTGCAGCCAATCCCAGCGTCATTGAGCGAGGACACTACACCACGGACAGGTCGCCAGTCCATCACATGGCCAACACAGACTCACACTTACGGGCAGTTTAGAGTGACTGATCAACCTAACAGGCATGTGTTTGGACTGTGGGAGGAAACCGTAGTACCTGAAGGAAACCCACATACTTATTTTTTATTTATTAGGCAAGTTGTATTCAGGCCTGGATGATCCATTGATATATTCATCTGCACGTCTCCAAAGGTCATCTGTGATTGGCTGCTTCCAGCGTTGGGTCTTGTATTTGAAATAAAGCGATAGGTAGGAACAAATACTTCCAAAGAAAACATTCAGGGCGTCACCTGATTGGTTTGATTTGAAAGCAATTCTTGAAGCACGAGGAGAACAAGCAAACTCCACACAGAGCGGCCTGGACCGGGAATCCAACCTGGATCGTCTTGCTGTGAAGAGACAGTGCTAACCACTACACCACCGTGCCGCCCCATCTGGTTTCCCGTCTAGCATTAATACACTGAAGTACTATCGGCACGCCTCGGCGGCGGACAGAGCTGAGGCTAAAGAGGGGAATTTATGAGGAATAAGTCACAAAACACCAAACACGCCTGAATTACTGAGACAGGAACTGCGCTGGTTTATTGCAGGCCATTTTTATGACTGTCAAAGGGCAGCCGAGCGGAGAGACATTATCTCTGCAGGTTAGCAGCGAAGGGCCCGAAAATAATAATTATGGTGACATTTTTGTTCTAGTCTTACAAATGCCAGGAAATGAATGAAAACTGTATGATCACCGCCAGTTCCCAGAGGTTCCACTGGCCGAGGCGAGGCAATTTAGTCCGCCTCTCATCGGTTTCACGTACTGCATCTCAAACTGCTCCGTCTTCCTCGTCCAGAGCCCTGAGGTTCCATAATACTGATCTGACAGTTCAAAATGCATGTAGCGTAAAAGACAGACAGAAAGAAACAAACAGAGAGAGACGCAGGTAGAGAGAGAGAGAGAGAGATAAAGAGAGAGAGATGCTCAGTCATAAAGGCCCATCGCATCTGCATTCTGGACCCAAGCCAACCTCCATGACCACCCCCATAACAACTAATCATCTCTCCCTAATAGGCAAATCTTTTACGGTGTGGCTCCGGCGTGCGGCTGCTCATGCCTGCACATTAATATTAATGAGCCATTGTCTAACCTTGTTAGAGTTTCTATAAATCGTTACAATATGCTGCGCTTATTCTCCTCCCGAACCTCGGGGGAATGCAGCGAAGGCGGCGGCAAGTTGGGCGAAGCCTGGAAACTTTCCTTTACGGAGAGAAAAAGAAGCAAAACTGTGAGCTTTCTGGAGAGAGCGCGGGCGCACATTGATCTGTTCCCTCTGTCAGATAACTAGCAAACAGTCTGACCTCATCAAAGGAGCTGTCTTGTTATGGCGGGAAGGCGGGAACATTCCAGACTAATTGAGAGCTGGAAATACACCGGCTCTTTCTCGTACCCTTTCCTGCTTACAACCCGCTTGCAAAACGGACCGGAATGCGAGCTTGCGTCATTCTGTCGGCAGCTCTCGAGACGCATTCTTGCCTTAATCTCATTTGCTCAACGATAAGACTGCTACTCGCCGCACCACAATAAGCCGTCGTGCACTACAGCGGGAACTCTAACCTGTTTTATTCCCGCATACTTTCCTAAAAGGTTGGAATTAATAACCGACTGTGAATCAATCAGTGGCGCTTGTTTTTAACACCCAGGGAGCCTAAATTCTAAATCTGTCTAACGAGGTTAATCTTGTTTTTGCAGACAAACAGTAAACATAATAAGTTTAACCCTTTAAATAACAAGAGCTGCAAGAATAGCTACAGCAGTGTGGGGACCATTCATTCTAATAGCATTACTTACCTATGTACATATCAAACTCTATATAAAGTGATAAATAGCAAAACCTGCTGGGGAAGAATCAATATCAGCGTGGGTTTTTCACTGAGTAATGGTGGCCCCTCGCTATTAGATAGGAATGCCAGCTTGTTGTACCTGACTTTCAGGATCGGACTCTGGCTCAAACTGATGTGGCAGAACCGACACCTTTGCAAGAATAGCTACAGCAGTGTGGGGACCATTCATTCTAATAGCATTAGTTACCTATGTACATATCAAACTGTATATAAAGTGATAAATAGCAAAACCTAAATATCAGAATCAATATCAGTGTGGGTTTTTCACTGAGTAATGGTGGCCCCTCGCTATTAGATAAGAATGCCAGCTTGTTGTACCTGACTTTCAGGATCGGACTCTGGCTTAAACGGATGTGGCAGAACCGACACCTTTGCATGAATAGCTACAGCAGTGTGGGGACCATTCATTCTAATAGCATTAGTTACCTATGTACATATCAAACTGTATATAAAGTGATAAATAGCAAAACCTAAATATCAGAATCAATATCAGCGTGGGTTTCCGCTGAGTAATGGTGGCCCCTCACTATTAGATAAGAATGCCAGCTTGTTGTACCTGACTTTCAGGATCGGACTCTGGCTTAAACGGATGTGGCAGAACCGACACCATTGCAAGAATAGCTACAGCAGTGTGGATACCATTCATTCTAATAGCATTACTTACCTATGTACATATCAAACTCTATATAAAGTGATAAATAGCAAAACCTGCTGGGGAAGAATCAATATCAGCGTGGGTTTTTTCACTGAGTAATGGTGGCCCCTCGCTATTAGATAGGAATGCCAGCTTGTTGTACCTGACTTTCAGGATCGGACTCTGGCTCAAACTGATGTGGCAGAACCGACACCTTTGCATGAATAGCTACAGCAGTGTGGGGACCATTCATTCTAATAGCATTAGCTTACCTATGTACATATCAAACTCTATGTAAAGTGATAAATAGCTGTATCTCCAGAGACTGATGGTCTGACAGAAACACTGGCGTCATCTGTAAGAGTCACTAAGGATACAGGAGAACTATGTTTGTAAGAAAGATTCAACACAAACTCAAATAAGCATCAGTGCTGCCCTTTAAAGGTGTTACTGCATCTGTTTAAAGCTAAAACTTTCACTGTAAATGTCTTATTTAATGCATTTTCTGCTTTCTTCATTATTTATTAGTATATAATGAGCTCTGCTGCTCCATCCATACAACAGGCTTCTGAAGCACTGGAGCTGGAGAAGACAGGCCAGCAGACGGTCAGTAAAGCCTGTCTCAGAGACTGCTGGGGACGAATCAATGTCACCTTGGGTTATCGCTGAGTAATGGTGGCTCCTCACTCAGGACGATGGACAGATGAAAAAACTTTTTTTAATAACAAGTCGATACATACTTCACCGTATTTCTCTCCTCTCCATGTAAACTGGGCGGTCCTAAACCTGGGTAATGCTTTCGTAATCATCCCCCTGACCAATCGCAAAGCTGGCCCTGCCTCTCTGGGCCCCGCCCACACAGAACAATTTCAGGGAAACAAAGTGAGCTGAAGTTAATGAGCAATGTCAATTTAACCATCCCTTCATCCATTCCTTCATGCTTTGTCCACCAGTATCTTCAGCTATCTGCTTGTTTGTCCATCTGCATGTCCACACATCTGTTTGTCTGCTTCCTTGCGTGCTACTTCGTCCATCCACTTGTTTCTCGGCCCCTCTGTTCATCCCTTCCTTCACAAGCTGCTTTGTCCATCTGCACATCAGTCAGTCAGTTCTTTTGTGTGTCACTTCATCCATCTGTTCGTCCATCTGCCCATCTGCTGCTGTTTGTCTATTCTGATATATATATATCGGAGGGGGGTAAGTGCCAGTTTCTTTGGTGTAAACCGTTTTTTCTCATGTTTGTTGTTTGAGTGAGGGAGTTAGGTTAATGGTCTGTCCTTTGTTTGATTGTTGGTTTGTTTAGGTTATCTACTTTTGTGAATGGAGTGGATTTGGTTTGTTATTTTGACCTGGAGAAATATCTTGTTTATAATAAAAAGTTGTAAATAATTGTAAATACACTTACACACCTCCACTGTACTACCAATTTCCACCTCTAAATAGGAACATAACATTATTATTCATCATCTAGACCAGGGGTCACTAATAGGCGGATCCAGATCCAGATCCAGACATTGTCCAATGTGGACCCAAACCGATAAACTATTAAGAGTAATTTAATGTTGACTGTGTTTATTTTACGAGGCGGAGCCTACTATTGTCTTTACGGTATGCTGGCTTTACGGCGCAATGAACTCACAGACCAATCGTGTGCTTTGTGAGATCACCGAAGGCTCCTCGGCCAATCAGATCTGTGCACATTAGGCAAGGAGCGAGGGGCAGCAGCCGGAGACTAAAGCAAGTCAGAAAGAATAACGAACAAGTTAGAAATGATAATGGTCCGAACCTTGGCCTGGGGAAATCTCCTCTAACTGGACCTTACTGAATTCTAATTAAATACCTCTGCTCTAGACTAAGACCCAAAAGTGTACATATGGGTTTTACAGTTTTAACCTTGGCATACATTTATATAGTGGCACTGTGGGTAGTGCTGTTGCTTCTCAGAAAGTAGGGCCTGGGTTTGATTCCCTGTGCTGAGCAACCAGGGTCCTTTCTGTGTGGACTCTGCATGTTCAGTCCAAAGACATGCAGTCAGGCAGGTTGAAGATACCCTAGGTGTGCTTCACTCACTGTACTTAATGGGACACCTGAGTACCTGCCAGAGAAACCACTTTTCTCAGCTGCCCGAAACACCTCGCTTAAATTCCAGCCCTTTTCCCTGTTACGAGGTGACCTCATCTCGTAACACAATCTTTACTGCCCGCCTACCAGCAAGCTCGGCACTCCCTTACACGTTGTACAGAGAGCTAAAAAAGTAAAAACACACCACTCCTGCTGTAAGGTCCTGCTCCAGTCTGGCTTGCAAAGGTGGAACCAGTTTATCCTACCTGACTTTCAGGATCGGACAAAATGGATGACATGTTGGTGGTTGGAACCGAGTAGGCGAGCTGACCAATCAAAGACACAAGAGCTCAAACATAGCATTTCAGACAGAGGGTGATTACAGATGTATAGTATGAGCAAAATAATGTGTTTTGGGAAAAGTGGAGCCTGGAAGAAATCTCTGGAGCTGCAGAAACAGATGTGATTTAAAACCAAAGCCAGAAAAGATCAGCATAGAAACAAACAAAATAAATCTTAACAGCCACGAGGCCTTCGGCAATATCTCCAGTGACAGCAGCTTCAAGAACTTAGGAGAAAATCAGTAGCGAAAATCACTCATTCTCTCAATAGGACTCTCTAATAACCATTAGGACTTCCTCTGACCACTAATCAAGGGCCGCCAGCGAAGCTGTGAATAAGGCTTTTTCGCCGCTAACCACGTTTTAATGAAGATTAACTGACAAGCACACTGGGCGCCGGCCAGGAGAACTTTAATTAGTAAACAATCTTAGACATCCAGCCACGGTCACTACTGGTCAGTTCATGACCCCTGATCTCCTGTAAAATATACTTAACAAACAAAAGAGGCACATTTTCTTACATTCTGTTCCGTCACAAACCTTTTGTCAGGATTTACTGAAAAGGTCAAACGGCTCTTTAGCACCTGTAATGAGATCAAAGACACAGAGTTGCTCTTTTGCCTCATTGCATATGCATTTACAGCAGTTTACCTCTCAACACTGGAAGGAGTTTGATAGAATTAAGTGTTTTTTTATTTTACTAAGGCACACAGTAAATACCAACTGAGCCATTTATGTAATAAGATGACACAACCCATCAAACTCATACTCCAAAATAAATTGGGGTCAACACATCACCAGAAACCTGTGGTTACCACCCCTTCACTCTTGCAAGTTCAGCATCAAACTTCAACCCTTTAATCATTAAGAACGTCTCCAGTGGTGGAAAACAGAGGCAAATGCTTCTGGCTGTAAGGTGACAGAGCTACCCACTGTGTCACCTCTTAGTGAAATTAAACTGGGATTTTACATCATCACACAAATTTTAATTGTACTCGGCACAGAAGTTCAACTTAAAGCATCAAACAACTGTTTCCAAACAGAAAGTGCTATTTAAAGATGACAGAACCTGTCAAACTCTTTACTACTCTTTACTCAAAACCGCTTTACTAGTTACTTGTAGCTTCTTTACTTGATTGCATTGTGGCTTCTGTTGCAGAAATATTACAGATCTAAGAGGACAAACTCACCACATATTCAAATAACAGTTTCCCAATTAAGCAGGAAGCACTGAGTTAAGGTACTTACTCACTCATCTTCTAAACCAGGGCGCTGCAGCCTATCCCATGGCACAGAAGGCTGAAAACACCCTGGACAGGCCACCAGGCCATTGTAGGGCAGACGCACTGATGTACACATTCACCCATACACACGCCTAGAGGTCCATTTAGCATCTACAGATTGCTCAGGGTAATCAATTGCAAGCCCTTCTGGCTGTGAGGTGACAGTGCTACCCACTGCACTGCCCACTGCGCCACCCACTGCACCATCCACTGCACCATCCACTCCCACAAATCACACAAAATTTTATTTACAACTTTTTGTAATGAGTTGTTGACCATTTTGCAGTTTTATAATGGAGCCATTAGCATTTATGTTAGCGGATTGTTTAAGTCTAGGGCTATTGTTTTGGATGCCAGCCGGTATCTTAGCAACTAAACCACCGGTCACGTGCAGTGGGCGGGAACAAGCCGTGACGCAGTCTCTCTCTAACTAGAGCGTCTCAGTAATCTGTTTTATGAGGAGAGATGAGGAGAGAACGCTGCTACTTAAACAGCTGCTACCTAGACAGCCTACTTACACACTCACTAGGTTTTGAGACACACCCTTAGTCTCTTCTTATTTATGATGCAACATGTCTGTTCTCAAAATAATCACATGCTGAAATAATCACAGAGTAATTACTTCTTTAGTCACTACTCATTATTTTCACCCACTAAATCAAAATAATTGAAATGAGTAATTATTTCAGTCTAATGAGCTTTAGCTGCATCTAAAACCACCCACTTCTGTACTTCATGTATTTTGTACATACTACACATCAAAATGCTGGAGCGCTGTTTAGTACTCTGGAGGAAACAGCCTTCTGTACAAAAAGCACACGAGTTGAACATGTGGTTATACTGTGCTGCTCGTGTGTTGACTATACAGTTGTGCCTGGGTTTATGTGCTCGTAGACAGAAAGTGTCACTAGACTGTAACTAGCGCCTCTTTCAGTACATCTATTCTGAAGGCAGAACAGAGATGTTTGAAGGCTGCAACCAAGCACTCAAAAACAGAAGTGTCAAACGTATGACACTTTCAGTGATATCATAGAAGAACTACTTTTTATCCCTGCTACTGTAAATAAGATCCGGTTAAAGTGACAGTATTTAAACCAAGTCCGCCAATACTAATGTAAGAGTAATAACTAAGTATTGTTAGACCAAATAATACTATGTAAATACTATGTAAAGTTTCAAGTAGCCACAATGCAGCATGTTCAACATTAAAAGAAAGTGAACTTATGACTGAGGTTTCTCCACTTCATTTCTCAGTTTCACCACGACACCCATCGCCAACTCAACCAACCCACGGCCCAAGACTGAGGTGAACAAGAGAGACACAGACTCATTCACCCACTTTTAAGTTTTACACTAACCTTAAAAACAGTGTTCATATGAACCAGACTTATACAAGATCCATTCATTTAAGATCCTGTTTTTCATCAAAACAGTGCAGTTTTTCTGTTTGTACAAACAGCTACACATCTGTACGTCCTGTTCTACAATAGACATCCTGAAGATGCAGAGACAGACAGCCTGGCTGTAGCGTTAAGTCAGATGAGGAAACAGATGAGATTTGTGTTTATATATAGAGCAGTAATAAAAATGGCTTAGTGACTGTTTCACCAAATCCACAGTCCAGAAGTTCATATTCCACTGATAGCGTAGCGCTCTGAGCTCAGTTCCGTTGTGAGTGAATCCACTTTGACAGGCAAATTTAAATATCATTATTGAGGGGCGACTTAGTACTCTGTACTAATTCATACAGATTTACAAATAAAGGAGTGATGGAGGATCTTTACTGTAGTAGTTCAATAGTTGCTGTTTTTTCAGGTTTTATTCTAAATTTATTGGAACAGTAAAAATACCTACATTGCCAGAAATGAACAAGAGCGGCAAGAATTTTATTCATGTAATTTTTAGTAATACACAAAGTAAACAAAATAATGCACAAAATAAATATGCACCTGGATTGGTTTTAATGTATAAGGACATTATATATTTATCTAATTAAAACAATATATACATATATGTCATCGCTGTCCAATGTCGATTTTGAGTTTTCTACATCATTTGAATTGGTTGTTTACATTGTGTGAAAATTTTATGATGAATGGACCAATAGAAGTGCTCCAAAATAGCTTGGGAAAAATTCTGGTTCCATTGACTTACATTGAAAGTAAAGTATGTTTTTGGTCTCTCCTGAAAAGTTGCAATTTTGGAGTTTTTCATTGGACAGCAACAATATAAGTATGTGTGTGTGTGTGTGTGTGTGTGTGTGTGTGTGTGTGTGTGTGTGTGATATTTAATGTAAATAAAAGTCTTTTAGATGCTTAAGTAAGATTTTTAATATTCATATTTAATAACTTATTAGTAGAAAATGTTTGTAGTTGAAAAAAAAAGAAAAAACAATTTTAACAAAACATTACAAGGACTAAGTGTGTAACAATTATTGTAGATGAAACTAATGTTTACTTGCACTTTAACAACTAAAGTGAATTTGAAAATTTTTTATTGTGCAGAACAGTAAAACTAAAGCTGAACTATACAGAGATAAAACAATAACCTCAATAACCTATATCTCTGACAAGAACACTGCTAAATGCTGATTCATGTCTAAATCTGTGAAGCTGAAGTTTGCTTTTATTTGGTAGCTTTTTTATATGAAATTTTTGTTCCGCTGTTTAAATTAGACTCCAACATCATAAAGCGTTTTCATTGAACCAGCACTGTTTAGCTTTCAGCTGAAGAATAGAAACTGAGGATACCAAGGAAAGCAGTAAGGGAGAACGCAAGACAAGAAACGAAGAAAACACAACTGTCCAGATCTGATTCCGAGCTCTGTTGGATATGTCTTATTTCAGTACATTCCTATCAAGCCCCAGTTTCATTGATCTGACTCTTCATCTGTAAGTAATTTTTATTAGAGTTGACATTAATTTAAATCCAGTAGATTGTTTTTTTTCTTTCTTTTCAAAAACCAAAAGAAATCACAGTGAAATAGTGATGTCATTTACACGGTTGACAGATCAAAATATTAGTATTTTATTTTACTCATGTGAAATTGAAACTGAGCCATGGTGGCTTTTTTTATTAAGAAAGCTGACCCCCCCCCCCCAGTCACTCGTGCCTCTGAACACCAGACACTGCTGAACTTTGAAAAATGTTACAGTTATTCATGCTTTCAGTGCTGAACAAGGACCCAAGAGTTTGGGGCAGTGGACCGAGTCAGGTGGCCTCAATGGTCAGCTGTGTTGTGGACATTTCTTACATACTATGGCGTCTGTTAAAAGCCTGTGTATACAGATGGCACACTGAATGCTACAGAGATCGTGGGAAGGTCAGGGTTCAGTGAATCCCATTATATAGTTTTATGGCTTAGTACATCAGCCCCAAGCGCAAGAGATAACGATCTGGCAAAATGGGTCAAGGCTAGTTGACCTGTATTCAGCTAGGACTTAAATACGGTGTGTTTGCTGGTTTGGGGTGAGACCACGTTTCGAGAGCTCACAGAACGTCCGTACCGCGGTATCTTCAAGAATAAAGCTTATACTCTTATGTATTATAGTTTATAGCTTAGGAACTGGTCTCCCTCTTCATTCTGACAGCAAGGATGACGTTACAACAGGTGTCCATGTTAAGCTAATGCTAACCTCAAAAGACTTCAGAAGAATTGGACTAGAGAGAAGAAGCTACAGTGCCCACTGTTATGTCAGACTTACCTGAACGCTGGTAAGCGTAGTGTACTGGTAGGCTTTAATGACCAAGTAGTTGGCCTCGATATCGATGAGGCCCAGGATCATGTACTTCCACCATCGTCTTTTCAAGATCGCCAGCAAGTTTTCCTCTCCTGCAAGAGAACAAGTCAAAATGATATATAAGTTCTCAGAACGCTCAGGAAGGAGCCTAGCAAATCCCAAGGGTTCTCCACTGGTAACATATGAATTAGAACGCCTGTGCTGTACATCCAAGCCAAGAACCATTATTACAAACCTTTCTTTTTAAGAGAGTAGCAAGTATTTCAAATCTAGAGCCGAACATAAATCCAAGATTAATTAGAACTGAGAGCAGAAGAACTATCAGCAAACTAGTAAACAAATAAAGAGGATGATCTCCCTACGGCCAGCGCAAACTCTCCTCATCCATCTCTGGAGATCAGATTATTCAGTATTGTATTTGCTCTGGGTCTGAGCCCCTATGCCCAGCTAAGATTCGGCTCTAATCACCTGATACAGCAAAAGCTATCCTGACACAGACTAAATGCAAATGTTTTTGTATCTAGTATTATAATTGGCAAAGATCTCCTCAGTATGAGAGTGAGTGGAGAGAGGCTCGGAGCCCATCTGGAGACGAACGGTAATTGGGCACTACAAAGGCATCTGCCCGGGCCTTCAATCCAGCACAGCCTGCGTACAGCCATGTGTAGAGGTGAGATGAAATGTAATTAGCTCCTTCTTGCCTCTCAGGCATCACAGGGTCGTGCGAGGAGCTTCAGTTTCCCTCCTTCTCATGTCGAGGCAAGGATAACAGTTTTTACCCATGCAATAATACTGCCTCGTCTTACTGCAGTGAAGAACAAACCCAATTATAACCCATTACAGTCCAGGTGTCCAGTTCTCCGGAATGGCCTACTGAGTAGTAGCTGATTCCAAATATGCTGGTTCTTCAGCGACAGCCGTTAGTGAGTTTTGTGTTCAAACTGGTGTGGCTGTGTAACAGGGTGTAAGGTAGTAAACTAAGGCTGCACAACATATGTATACAGTATACTACCAAAGTATTTGGACTTGAGGGACATCCTATTGTTAATTCATAGGGTTTAATATGATGTTAATCCAACCTTTGCAGCTATAACAGCTTCAACTCTTCTGGGAAGGCTCTCCACACAGTTTAGGAGAGTGTTTATGGGAATGTTTGATCGTTCTACCAGAAGACCATTTGTGAAGTCAGACAGTGATGTCGGACGACAAGGCCTGGCTTGCAGTCTCCGCTGTAATTCATTCTAAAGGTGGTCTATCAGGTTAACGTCAGGACTCTGTACAGGCCAGTTAAGTTCTTCCACAGCAAACTCGCTCATCCATCGCTTCATGGAGCTTGCTTTGTGTACTGGTCATGCTGGAACAGGAAAGGGTCGTCCCCAAACTGTCCCCACAAAGTTGGGAGCATGAAATGGTCCAAAATCTCTTGGTCTGCTGAAGCATTAAGAGTTCCTTTTACTGGAACTAAGGGACTAAACCCAACTCCTAAAAAACAACCTCAAACCCAACCACCAAACCCAGACTCGTCCATCGGATTTCCAAACAGAGAAGCATAATTGGTCACTCCAGAGAACATGTCTCCACTGCTCTAGAGTCCAGTGGTGTGCTTTATACCACTGCATCTGATGCCTTGCATTGTGCTTGGTGATGTAAGGCTTGGATGCAGCTGGAAACCCATTCCATGAAGCTCACTACGTTGTACACTGTTCCCTCTACGTGACTGACTCTACAGAAAGTTGCCGACCTCAGCACCCGCTGACCAGCGGTCTACCACTTTGTGGCTGAGTTGCTATCGTTCCCAATCACTTCCACATTTTTATAATACCACTGACAGTCAAATGTGGAATATTTCGTAAATTTGAGAAATTTCTTCGGCTTATAGGTGGCATCCTATCACAGTACCACACTGGAGTTCACTGAGCTCCTGAGAGCGACCTATTCTTTCTCTAATGTGTGTAGAAGCAGTCTGCATGTCTAGTTGCTTGACACACACTGTGGCCATAGAAGTGATTTGAACACCTGAATTTAAGGCAATATAGTGTATGTAACAGATTATAAGGTAGTAAACTGCACAATATCTAAATATATATCGTCACTGTCCACTGTTTGCCAAATTAAATTTTTCTATATTAATTAAACCTGACCACTTCATCCTATGAAAGTTATATTATGATGATTGGATGAACAGTTGGAAGTCCCTTTTCCAAAATCTTTCTATGTTAACTTGCATTGAAAGTACAGAACGTTTTTGTTCTCTCCTGTAATGTTACTATTGAAGATACTAGCAACAATATAAAAAATGTTGCAAATTATTGATTTATGTAGGGTTAATTATATATTATTATATTATAAAAGTACAAGTGTAGCATCGTTGACTTTATTGGTGTACTTGGATATATCACAATATGTAACAACACAATCACTATATATATATATATATATATATATATATATATATATATATATATATATATATATATATATATATATATATATATATATATATTTATATCCCACTAAGACACTATGAAAACAGTTTAGCTTAGACTGCTAGTCTGACCAATAGGTTTGAACACAAAATGAACAAATGTTGCAAACACAATCTGCAGCATGACATGCATGCTCATGAAGGGGAGTCAGAAGTGGCTGCAGCGTTCAGCTATAATGTTCTGGTTCATTTTCATAGATGATAATAAGCCATGCTGAACGGAGCAAGCCCCGGACGAGACGGCTGTATAAAGTTTCATTACTTGGATGAATGTTTTGCAGTTTGCTGCCACATTTTTGTCGTCTCCTTTTCTTTTAATTGTGCACATCTTTTCTTTTTGAATATATTTACATACTAGTATATAGGGATTATGTTATGAGGACACTGTAGCTTCTCTTGCACAATCCAGACATCACAGTCAACAAACAACACATAAGATTCATTACTGCAGTTGCAGCATCCACAAACTACAACCACAACCTTCACTAATTAGCACTTTCTCGTTATTGTATTTCAGAAAGATGAAGTCACAGCGCGACTCACTATTTCTGCTGTAGTCTATGTTTTTATATGAAGCAAATACTAATAAAATGACTAATAAGAGCAAGGGTGTAAGTGATGGGGACCTATGAATCTACCCCAAGTCCCACCCCGCCCTTCAGCCATAGTACGAATGAAACAGGTCTCTGACAGAGAGAGCTTCAACCGAACTTGCTTTTCTGGGAGACTGTAAGAGAACTGAGAGTTGGCAGTTTGATGTGCAGTTCATTTCCAAACCAAATTATTCATTGCTACAGACGATGTTAGCCTGCTGTATGCTGTGCGACTGTAATTGTAAAAAGTGCTCCTATATGGTAAATGGACAGTGTGTGTAGATATGAGGAGTTAAGAATTACATTGCATTGGCTTAGGGTGGATCAGGGATAAGAAATTTTACATAGAATGCAGTGCAAAAGTGCAATGTAGTGCAAAGTGTAGTGTATATGTGCAATGTAGTGCATTTGTAGTGCATATGTAAGATGTGTGCATATCACCAGATAAATAAATGTTAAATGTGTTTTATATACAATATGATGTATTGCACTGGAGCTCCCAGGTATGGAGTAGCAGCTTGGTTACAGTTCAGCAGTCTTATGGCATGTGGGAAGAATCTGTTTTGGAACCTGGCTGTTTTGCCTTAAAGACTTCGGAACCTACTATCAGGGGCCAGCAGTGAGAACAGTCCATAGCAGGGGTGAGAAGGGTCTATGTTTATGTTCTGAGCTCTGGTTAGACAGCGACTTGTCGCAATGTCCTGTATGGAATGAAGTGAAGTCCCGATAATCCTCTTCACTGTCCGTACCACCCTCTTCAGGGACTTGCAGTCAGGGGTGCTACAGGCACTTTATACAGGAACATATAACGTGTAAAGTGGGCTTTTGCTCCAGGAGGATGCTCATGGGAAATGACAGCTTGATAACAACTGCCTGTTGACACTTCATATTCAGACATACGTTTCCAGATTCATGACAAGACCAAGTGTCCAGCGTGTGTTAAACCATGTCTTTAGCAAATATGTCAAAATCAGCCTCTGTGCAAACGTGCAATGACCATGGGCTGGAAAATCTGAGTAAATATTAGCCTCCAGCAGACGGGGAAGACAAATACACCTTTCACACAACGGCCACCTCTGTCACAGGGTGGGCCTCCAATGAGGGAACTGATGATGGTCACCGTTACAAGCAGCCAGCATTAGACTCAAAGGGGTCAGTATCATGGAAAAATTAATTACCCTTGCTTATTTGTAACCACTATTTTGGCAATCTGCTATAGCACTAATCCACTTCTTATTCCTATATATTGCTGCTGTCCAATGAAAAACAAGTGTTGCCAATAGTAGCTTTACAGCAGAGGATGGAGACACATGTTTTTTTATTGGACAGCAAACATATGCTTTTGCTGAACATTAACTATTAAAAATAACCTAGAATATTAATAAGTAACTCAACACTGTTATAAACTATTTGCATTTTAGTAGAAATCCCTGCTTGAGCTTCTTCTGGTGTAGCTTCATAGAGCTTGCATGCTAATAGCACTCCCTGGTGAAGAGATTTTAGACTGCTTGTGGTTTTTAAAGCTATGCCTATGTGCTTTACATATTAAAAACAGACTGTTCCCAACTGTTACTCATTATTTAATGTTATTTTCAACTGTTGTCTGTTTCTGTTTCCTGGCTGTAGACAGAGAGTTAGCTGCTGTAGGGCTATAAGTAATAGCAGCTGGTTCGTTTGTTTTTACTGCAGTGACTCACATTGAAGGAAGTTACAAAGCGTTTATTCTCAGTTCCATGTACTCAAGCTAATCTTATCGAAAAGTAAAATATGTAGGTGAAGAGTCGTGTGGTGGTTAGCATTAAGTTAGCATTACAGTGCTTAGCACAGCAGACTAGCAGTCAATTTCTTCACAAATCCATCTCTCTCTCTCTCTCTCTCTCTCTCTCTTTCTCTGTTTATCTATATCTCCAAAGAAACCCAATTTCTCTACATTTTTAGCAAGGCGTTTAGTTTGGCGTCAGTTTCATGGTGATGATTGACTTTTTTTTAGCATTGTCATCAAGTTGTCCGCTTATTGACCAGGCCTAATGCCCACCTACTGAGCCTGCAGCAGATTGGCCCTGCCCAGTCACACTGTACCAGCAATAGTACAAGTTGTACATAGCTATTTTTCATGTACTGGTGCTGATAAATATTTATAAAAAATATATAAACTGGGACTAATTCTCGAAATCAAAAATCAAAACATATCAAAGGTTATTTGTCAGATAATATAAAGATAGAGAAAACACATGGAGCAGTTACCTTTAGGCCTGAAACATCACCTCAACGCAAGACATTTATCTGTAAAACCGGTGGTTCAAGCCAGTGCAGCCAACCTTGTCCAGCTACACTGGATCAGGCCTTTATACACAGACTAAGTACGTCTACCAGAGACCAACTAACAAACTCAATTGCAAAATGGATTGCTTTGGATTGTAGAGCAGGTTTAATGGTAGAGGGTCGAGGTTTTACAGACAGCATCCTCTGACGCAGCTTATAAGCCAAAGTTAGACGTAGTGGCGGAAGCTAAATATATAGCGCTGACTGGAGATCACTAGACATCAGTTAGCAATCACAGCTACCTCGGTGGGACTGCACTGTTCTTTGATTTACTTATGTGCAGAATTAATTTCACTGTTTAAATACTTTCATAGCAAAAAGTGATGAATGTGATTCATTTAGATTCATTAATCACAAAGCTTGTAATGAATTTGATTTATATATATATATATATATTCAGAGATAATAATATATTTGGTTCAAGGTTACAGGAAAATATGACATTTATTTCTTTATGATTACGAATGCAATAAAACAATAAAATTATATAATAAACACAATTAAGTTTTGTCAATCCCTATTTAATTTCACACAACAGAAAAAACCCCAAAAGCCACAGGGTTCTGCATTCATACATACTGAATTACTATACTGCAATCTCATACTCAGCAATAATTATCATTAACAGGTATCTCAATGTGTGCAATCCACATCTTCTGTCTGTAGATCTTAGAAACGCATGCTGCAACAAAAACTAGGGACACCAGCCAACAGTGACTTAGAGTTCTGACACTTAGTACTCGATACACGTAAAGAGCATTATCATCTACCCGAGGAAGAAGCTACAGGAAATTGGTTTGCAGGCACAGGTAAAGCCACTGAAGAGAGAATATGAACCTGTCCTAGCCGTGACAGAGCTCTAATGAAGTCAGCTCAGCGGCGCTGACTCCAGACACACCCTCCACACATATGCACACATACACACACACACACACACACACACACAGAGGCAGGATAAATACCGCTGCTATAGAAACACTTTCAGCCAGTTTTTCAAATATATGCTTCAATACTTCACGCCCAAGACAGACCCATGGTTGTTTACAGGCTGTAGCTGAGTTAGTGACTGGTAAAGCTTCAAGCAGGGTGTTTTAGAGCTGAACTAAAACATAACATCTACATTTTACCTAGGAAAGGGGTCTACAGTGTCATACGTGTGGGTTTTGCCTGCCCAGCTGTTGTGAGTTTAAGTATCAACATTCCCAACAACGTACTGGATTAAAGGTGGTTCCACATGTTAGCACTATCACTAAACCATACCACACATTCAATAATAGTCCATTAGCGTAGAGTGGATTACTACATTCTAAACTGCTTTTCCTTCCGGGACAGACAGGGAGGGTAGTAACCTATGCCACCACTCATTGGACAAAAGGAAGGAAACACCCGGACAGGCTGCCAGTCCATGACAGGGCAGACATACATATTCACTCTACACAGGAGCAAATTAGTGTGAATTGGAGATGCTAAATTACCCCTGTGTGTGAGTGAATATGCATGTCTGTATGTCTGCCCTGTGATAGGCTGGTGGCCTCTCCAGGGTGTTTTTCCCCCTCAACCCACAAGGGTAAATAGCTTAGAAACTGAATGAATGAAAGGATTAGAACAGCACTGTTATCACGGAAGGTCCTCCATAAGTACTGTCATCAGACTGTGAAAAACACACACACAGCAGAGTCACACTGGATTAAACCTCTCCCCAAATTGATAACTATAAGACTGTGAAAACAACAGACTCCGCTTTTTTTAATCAATATTTTTTCCTTTATTAGTCGCACATTAAATATTACTAATACACAATAATGTTACCAGAGTTAACAACATGGACAAAATTATCCCCACCTCGGAACAAAGGAAGGGCAAAAAAAACCCCACTGCAATGTCTATATTCACAGATCAGAAAGAGTCCATAGTAGAAGCACTGTAATGTTAAGCTTCACATCTACTTCAAGGTCATTAGTAGCTGAAAACACCAAACTTCTTTTAACAGAGTTGGAAGAAGACATTAAAGTGATAAAATTTCTCCAGATTGTTTCAAATGTCTTTTAATTGTACAGAATCTTTTCAGATGGAACATAAAAAGAGAGTTCTTTCACCCACATCGAAAAGTTTGGAGGCTCACTGTTTTTCTACTTCTGGGTTATACATTTGTTTGCAGCAATTAAGGCCTGTTTAATAAACCTAGTGTTAGCTTTGGTAATTTCCCCATTTGCTGAGAGTGAAGACATAGCCTATAGCATAAGGGGAACTTAACACCAGTTATGATTTTGATAAGCCTCTGTACCTCCCTCCAAAATCCTTCAACATGAGAGCAAGACCAGAACATGTGAAGGACAGAACCTGTTTCTGTTTTGCATCTTGGGCAAAGTTTAGAGTATCAACAGTCTATCTTGTTAAGTCTCTCAGGGGTGTAGTATGTTCTATGAAGTAAATTAAACTGGAGGAGTTTGTGTCTGCTGTTGAAATATGTCCGGTCTATTTTACAAATATGCTTCCACTCTTTTGCCAAAGGAATGGATCTTGTTGGAAATCACTTTAATTTAAGTAGCGGTCCAGGTCAAACTAATCCAGCTCCAATTGAGTACTAATAAAAAATGTGGCCTGATCTGCACTGTAGACATTACCCAACTGCCTGTGTCTCTCTACAGCTGTCCATTCCTCTTGTGCTGGTTCTCGGCTCTTAGCAGTTTCATTGGTTTTTAGATATCCTCACACCAGCTCTTCCATTTGCCAGTTCATCCTCGAATCTTTGAAGATCTGTGGGCTTTGCAGCTGCTGGCAGGACGAGTGGGAGCATGAAGAGTCAGCCTCTTGAAGGGTCCATCTTTGAACAGGACGTTGGGGTAATGCAGTGGTTTCCATCAGCCAGGGCTTATTTTCTTCAGGCTCCGTGCCCTCTCCGGATATCACTGTTTTTTCTCCTTACTGGTGTAGAAAGACTTTAGATTAGTCGGTCACTTTAACAAGTCCCAGAGTCACATATCTGCTCAGGCTGCCAGTGAACATCTGAGTTACAAGCTTAAACAAGCTTTTACAAATGAAAAGTAGTAGACATCATTCTTCCATGTACCCATCCTATCCATACACATTCACCCACCCATGTTTCCAACCACATACCCATTTATCTATCTATCTATCTATCTATCTATCTATCTATCTATCTATCTATCTATCTATCTATCTATCTATCTATCTATCTATCTATCTATCTATCTATCTATCTATCTATCTATCTATCTATCTATCTATCTATCTATCCACCCAGCCCTCCATTCACACTGCAACCTATTCATCCATCCATAATCACCTATCCGTATTCCTATCTGCTCATTTATCAGTTCATCTGTCCATCCACACATTCAACCATCCATTCACTCAATCACCTGTCCATCCATCTGTACATACATATATAAGATTGTATGTATTTCTGTGCATGTAACAGGCCTGATGTAGAGACAAACACAGTCTAACTAAATCAAATTAACATAAATGGTTCACTCTAGCCTGCACTGTGGATCTCACCCACTGTGCTCAATCAAACAAGAAAAGTACTGAGAAAGTCAGTGAATTGTTGAATTATTTACATTGAGTTTAATTAGTTCAATTAGATTGTGTTTGTCTACATTTGTAACTTAGATAAAAAACAGACCACACCGTATTACTAATTATTACAGAATTCCAAGTAATTCCAAAGGTAATCTATGAAATTTCATTTAATTCTCATTTCAAATGTATGGCATCAGGTCTATAACATGCATGGAAATACAACCAGTCCTATGTATGCATGCATGTATGTATGTATGTGTGTATGTACAGTAGGATGGACACATGGATGGACAGGTGATTGCATGTATGCATGGGTGAATATGTGACTGGATGGGTGAACCAATAAATAGATGGGTGGTTAGGTTTATGGATGATGAACAGATTGAAGGCCGTGTTGTAAATAGAGGGCTGCGTGGGTGGATGGATAGATGAATAGATAAATGTTGCTTGTATATAGATGTATAGCATCTATAGTGTGTGAGTGTATGGATAGACAAATGGATAAGTAACTGTGTGGTAGATGGTCAGTAGATGGATAGATGGGTAAGTTCTTAGATAGACGGATGGGTGGATGTATAGGATCTATAGAGGACCACATGGGTGAGTGAATGTGTATTTCACTTTTTTTTATTAATAAGAATGTTACAGCAAGTTTCATCTCTGGTAACTCCGAAGTTCACTGGTAGCCTGAGCAGATATGTTCCAGTGTCCGACTGAACTCAAGTCTTTGTGTCTTTTTATACCAGAAAGGAGAAAAAACAGTGATATCCTGAGAGGCCATGGAGCCTGAAGAAAATAAGCACAGGCTGATGGAATCCACTGTATTACCCCCAACATCCTGTTCAAAGATGGACCCTTCAAGAGGCTCTTCATGCTCCCACTCATCCTGCCAGCAGCTGCACACATCTTCAAAGATTTGAGGATGAACTGGCACATGGGAGAGCTGGTGGGGGAAGTCTAAAAACCAATGAAATCGCAAAGAGCCGAGAACCAGCACCAGAGAAATGGACAGCTGTAGAAAAAAGAAAGATGGGGGGGTATGGAGGTAGACAGAGGGGAGGGGAGGAAAGAGACAGAGAGAGAATAAAGAAGGGAGAGAGGAAGGGGAGACAGACAGAGAGTAATGATGAGGAGTTTCTTCATCAGTCCATTTTCCTCTGCCTGAGACGCACATCCGTCCTTCACTGTTTGAACGTTTGAGCGTCTCGCTGGTATGTGCCAAGACTGAAGTCAAGTCCACCATCCAGCATTCGTCACTTGCAAATACATTTTCACTCCAAGTTGTTTATCCGAGTTGTTTGGCAGCTGAGTCACTCTCAGTAAAACCTGGATGAATGGCTTTGAGCAAACGTGGAACCCTCAGCTGTGGACTGCCTACAGTTCTAGATGTGTGCAGTGTTCCTCTGATACCAGTACCACGTAGAAATACGTGCCGATGTTGCCACTTAAATGGAAAAAGCTATACCTGTGACTGACACCACAAATAAATATTAGCACATCTGCTGATGCATACATGCCCTCCAGCAGCGAGAACACAACAACACATTAGCGGTGTGAGACCACACGCAGCAGTAAAAATGCTCATGGCTAAATCTGTAATGGTAGTATTTCCATTACTGTATAAAACCAGAACATGAGCTTTTTTCTGAATAACTGAGTCGTTTCTTTCAGTAATCACCCACCTGCCAACCTGTGTAGTTTCTTATAGTCTGTTAGTCCAGATTACCTAGCCTTTAGCTTTAATTTAGCCTTTAGCTAGTACAAAAGCCCACTAGTCATGCCTGGGATATTGGATATTGGATAGTTGTATCCCTCAGCAATGGGGTCTTGCTTCAACTCCAACTCCAGGGTTTGCTCCAAGCTGCTATGATGCACAAACCACAGATTTAACTATGTTCACTTTAGTTCTGTTTTTAAAACAGTATAATATGTTACATTTGTTAAACATGTTTTTATTACTAATTATACAATAATATAGCACCTCCGTGTACTCCAGTTTCTACCAGCAGTCCAAAGAGGTCTGATTAGGTGTATTAGGTTGATCAGTCGTATCACTTAAGAAGGTGTGAGTGTGTGTTGGCCATGCAGTGGACTGCCGACCTGTCCATGGTGTACCCTGCCTTTGCCTGATGGCACTGTGAAATGTTCTTGTTTTCAATGGAGTATCTTCTTCCTTAACACAACAATGGACTGACGGGTCTCTAAAGAAAGTTGTTTCTTTCTGGCCATCTGGTCAGCAAGCCATCAACTGCTGATGCTTCAGATACTAAACTAACCTAGAATGTTGGATTTGTATACACTATGAAGAGAAGTAGGTCATGAGATAACAGTAACCATGAAGTCAACAACTACTAAAACTCTAACACATATAAAGGATGTTAGACCACAGATATGACAGCACATTACCTGACTGCAAACACATCACATAGTGTTTCATCTGCTAGCGTTTTTAGCTTGTGCTATCGACTCTACTCTTTTTGTTAAATGAGCACAGATTGAAGGAATTTCAGGGTGGACTTTAGAGAGAGCGCCCCCCTGTTTGACACAACAGAGCACCAAGAGTTGCGGTGGTGGTGTGAGGTGGAAGTGAAACATGGCATCATTGGTTAATATTGGAAAAGAAAGCAGGTGCTGTGTAGAAATGAAATTCTGGGCTAGTAGTGGCAGATTAAACTGCTGTCTGTCTAAGCTGTCACAGCTGAACACTCGCTCTCATTCAGCATCCATTTGGCCAAGATAAGCTCAGCCTGTAGCGGCGAGGTCTGAGACAGGCACATATTGAACTCTCCATTGTTTTCTTAGAAATCATTGTTCAAGCTCACGCCTTGGTTCGCAGGGTTTGCAGTGCACCTGAGTGAGATTGCTATTGTTAACCGGAGGAGCTGCGAGCACAAGGCACTACTGGGAGCACACAAAAAATTGCAATAATTAAAAAAAGGAAAAAAAAGAAAACAACATTAATCCACCAGAGAATTGTGAAAGTAAAAAAAATCCAAATGTAAAAATAAATTAGACATTTTTGAAAAGCCAAATATTTTCATTTTAAGATCTTTGGCTGCAGTCCAGCAGAGAGCAGTGTAGAGCTTGAGCTTTACATTTTCTTTAAAGACTCGAACCCGTTTCATCCAAACACAGAAAATCTAAAGCAAAAAGATGTTTTATGCCTTGTTTGAGCCAAATGCTAAACTACTTATTCTATTGCTGAGTTTATCAGAGTTTATCCATAATTTCAAATAAACATTTAAAACATTAATGCAGCCTTCATTTGGAGTTTATAGGGTTCTCTTTGCTTAGTCAAACAGCAGCCTGCTCTTGTATGAGTGGAAATAACTGCCCTGGGGCGTTGTCAAGACGGCTACTGAGTGAACAGGCCTGCGCCACGCAGCAGTTGAACACAGTGCATATAAAAAGCACTGATAAACAATGAGCTTGGGTTAATTTTATGCTTTTATAAGTTTAATGGAAGGGAAGTTTAGAGTTTAAAGACTTCAGACTCGCTGGCTTTCAAGCCGCATGTTGTCTAATATGGATTTGGTCTAGGTTTGATACGGTGTGGCACTGTGTCTATGTGATGCATCAAATGTACCGCAGCATTTAGCCCTAAGGCTATGTTCACATTAAAAGCTTCACTGCCTGATATTTGATGGTACACATCACTGGAGCCTCAGAGACTCTAATCTGTTTCATCCAAACGTATATATATTTTAATTGTTTGAGCCAAATGCTACAAACTGTTTATGCTATTGCTGTGAATTTTTATCTGTAATTTCAAGTAAACTTTGAAACATTCATGCAGCCTTCAGTTTGGAGTTTATAGGGTTTCTGAAATGGTGTCCAAAATCTCTTGGTCTGTATGGATGGATGAGTGAATACTTTTGGCAATACAGTGTATATAGGCTTTATTGACAAATGACCTCAGTGAGAAAGCTTTTTTTCACTGCACAGGCACCATCAACCTTCACCCCTTTCTAATCCTCAAACTCTACCGCTCTACCGAGGTGTAAGCAATTATCGAAATATTAAATATCGAGATATTATGTTTAGTGATATTGATTCTCAAAAACACAGTATCGAAACACAGATTCTTGGCAGACAGTGACTCATTGTGTGTTGTGTTTAAGCCTCTGACCACTAGATGGCAGTGTTGTAATTTTCAGCTCCACTCCAACATTAACAAGCAGCACAAGGGCACAATGCTATTGTAAGCATTGATAAACCTGTTCATATAGTGGTGTGCTTGCAGAATCACAGTATATCGCAATATATTGAAATATATTGATATATTGAAAGACCTACTACAGCTTAATCTGTTTGTTGTTCAGGATGCATGCGATTCATTCACATGATGTTATTGTAAGCAGGCTTGTTCAAATTAAGAGGTTTGAGTTAAATGAAGGTAAAACATCATGCCACAAAGATCTGAGGGAAACATCAGAACTGAGCAGCGATGCTGTCTAATGCTGTGTTTTTGGGGGAGAATTCTTTAATAATTCCTCATAAATTCAAATATGAAATTTCCCTGAAATGCATGTCTCTAAAAGTCTGTCGCTCTTCAAAAACCTCAGGATTAGACCATCACGACACGTCACGTTGTTTGCTGGCTTCTGTCTGAACTTTCCTGGCCATATGCTCCTCTAACTCTTTTCCAAGACTGCTGCTCAAATTAGATGATCAATTAGTGCTGTAGCTAATTATTAATAATTAAAGTCAAATTATGATACGAGAGAGAGAGAGAGAGAGAGAGGAAATCTATCTTCTAACCTTCACGCCTTTTGAAATGAGACCTGCAAATCAAAGAATTCAAACAAAAAAAGGAACGACTGAACTATGAAATGCTGGTATCAGTGAATAATAGGGGTGTGTTAAAAAAATAGATTTTTTGATTCAAATCGATCTTCATTTGAATAATCCGATATCAATTTGTATAAACCCGAGATTGATTTTTTAAAATTAGCATTCCAACACAATTTCGCGCAATGAGATCGGGCTGGGGGCGCACATCAGATAAGCATGGCTGGAGCACAAGTCAAGGTGCCCCAGAACTTGAAAGCAGATGTCTGGCTACATTTTGAATTCAGAAACCATTACGGTATTCACGCTATTTTCCACGACAACACTGGGGGGCATCTTTGTTTACTTTGTGTTAGAACTTCCGGTGTAACCGCGAATGCGTTGATACTAATTACAAGCAAAACGACAAGAAACATATAAAATGACTAGCATATGTTCAGTTAGAGGGAGTCAGTAATTGGTCAATAAGGAAAACTTGGCTTGAACGACAGTGTTAAGAACACAGCACATAAAGATCAGAGTGTTGTGAAGCCGCCTTCCAAAGAAGACCACCTGCGTCTATGACTGAAGCCCTAAATTTAAAACATCCACTCAAACCTCCATATGTCTGCTCTCACCATTCTGTGGAGGAGAACCAGCACCAGAGCTTCCTTATCCAGAGAAATGTCTCGCTTATGAAGCTCCGAGGAAGCAGACACGCCGGGTGTTTGCGAGTTAAGTAACTGTTTATGATCAGTGTCCACCGCGCTAGGCTATCTGGACTGTAACTAACACCCACGCAGAGTGGCTCGGGCAGCTGGCTGGACTTGGGTTTAACCGGCTTTCAGAAATATGAACTCACCGTCTGTGTGTAGGAGTACACGCCCACCTTCCCACTGTGCAGGTACTGATACGCTTCACTACTTGTATAGTTTTTCATTGCTAAACCGTCTTCACCTTCAGAGAGTACGAAATAAATAAAAACGTCGCCATAGGTAACCTCAGACCACCTTTTTATATCATCCACCCACTGTGTTATTAACTCTGGATGAGACCGTGTTGTCCAATTCGAAATTCTTATTGTCTCTCTGGTCTCCTCCCATGTAACTGTATTCATTTTGGTTAGCTGAGCGGAGGTTCTAACACAAAGGCTGAAGAAACTCACGCTTGAAAGTGGGTGTGGCCAAATATGGTAAATATAAACATATAAACACTAATGTTTTTAGTAATGGTAGGTTGAGTGTTCCGTGTACGTTTACATTAGTTCTCTGAAAATCTCGTTTCATATTCAAACAAAACATATTATTGTAACTGAAATATCCCTAATCCAATTGAAATGGGACCTTGTGATTGAAACGATCCGGGAAATCAGTGGCGATACCCAGCCCTAGTGAATAATCTACCTGGTGCCCAGTTCTAGCAGTCTAACAGTTGAAGGCAAAATGAAGGTTTCTTCCCTCTGAGCATTCGGAAAACTGCCTACATGGCCCATCTCACGCACACCTCCCGAATCTGCGGATGAGAGCTTTAATCCGCCGCGTTCGCCAAGGTGGCATGAGTCAAAATAAAGCAGTGACACTCAAGAGAGCATGAGACACTTCAGATAAAAGCATCAGCTAGATTAATAAATAATAAGAAGATTACCGCCGCTACAGACACACTTCTCTTACCGCAATTACATTGGGGCGTGCGGGGATAACACCGAGACTCGGGGGGGATATAGGACTTTCCATGAGACCATTAGACATATTCCCCAACCTCCCACGACACCAACGCTACTGATCGCTTTCCAAAGCCTGGAACGCTCAAAGCACATACAGTTCTATTTTATGGCACACCAGAGCATGATAAATACATCGGGGTCATTTTTCATATGGAGAAAGATGTAAAACCACCTAAATTAGTCATGTTTTCTAGCCAGGAGTGGATAGTTCAACAGCTTAAGAAATATGAGTTCATAGCATTCAATCAATGCTTAATGATTGGCTGTCAAAAGCAGGTAATGTAAGCAGAACCTAATACATGAAAAAGGTCCTTTCTATCAGGAGACCATGTTCCATTAGAACCACACAGTGCTGAAAGGCTAAATGCTGTATGATAAAAAAGATGATGTATGATCACAATATGGACACAAGATATCGATTATCTGTCTGCAGGAAAACAGAACACAGAGTAACATCTGCAGTGCTGCTCACAATCTACTCGCTCAGCATCTATAAAGTCTACAAAGGCACCAAGAGTCAGCTCCATAATTACTAACACTCAGAGTGAAAATTACCTGATCTAATGTAACTGTGTTAAATTTACACTGAAATGATATTTACAATAAATCCATAACTTTAATAAAATATTTGAAGTCTAAGAAAATAAATTAAAAACTCCCATTAAATGAAGCTTCTTGTGCATCCTACCCAACAGCAGTCTACAGAGTCTTGCAGACCAAGGTATCTGTAATCATTCCTCAATACAAAATCTCTCTAGAACCTTCCCAGTCTTGGGTTCTCTTTTTAGGACCCTCCTCTTCAGTTTAACCCCCAGGTCTTCAAAAGAGATGGCCATGTCGAAAGCTTGACGTATGTTTTGAATCACTGGCCTGCTGCAAGATTCAACAATGACCTGGTATGTTGCTTTTTTTTGACAACATGATGCCATGTATCTTACTTTTTCCACCAGCACTGGGAATGTTTAATGGATGTGTCCAGTAAAGACATATGGTGTTTGGTTAAGCACATTGTGTTTGTCTATATTTGGGACTTAGATGTAGATCAGATCATGTTTTATTACAAATTCATGTAGAAAACCAGGTAATTTCAAAGAGTTCACATATATTTTTCCTGCCACAGTATCTTGAAAACAGTTCCAAACATCATAGATCACCCACCATAGTGAACAGTGGTGACCAAGTTATTTTCTCTATAACCATCTTTCCTGTTACACCAAATCCCATCTGGAGTGTTCGTTGCCAGAAAGCTGAGAACACAGAACCTGGCTCCAGTCAAAGTAACACTAGTGTCTACTGAACTCTAGGTGCTGACATTTGTGGTTAGCTGAAAGAAAAGGCTTTTGTCTGGCACACCTCCCGTAGTTTGTTGACATTGCGGTGGTGTCTAATTATAGTTTTTGAGACTGTTGACCCCAAAATGCTACCATGTTCTGCAGATCTTCAACCTGATCTTTGAAGAATTTTTACTGTCCTCTTGGGTGGGGTATAATACACATACATTCTGTTCCAGGCAGGTTCACTACAGCTCTGGTTGTTTAAACTTCTTAAGCATTGTAGTTTTCTTTATAGCCATTACCTGATTTATAACAGTCCACATAATTGTGTTTAAGTGTCACATCTGTGTGTTTTCTAATCCATGTTGATGAATGACTAAGCGAGTCCTGCTATCAGTCCCACTGCCTGAGAAACATCCAGAAGACCAGCATAGGCCTGTTCACTATACTGCCATCAGGCAGGAGATTCCGCAGCAGCCAAGCCAGAACAACCCAGCTACTGAACAGCTTCTACCCACACGCTGTCAGGCTTCTGAACAAACGGTGAGGCTGAAAGACCCCAATACCGTTCACTCGGCCACTGCTATAATATATTATTACACTATTATATTATTTATTCTGATATCGCTGCTATGAACAATATCACTAAGTCACTTTAAATATATTTATCTTCTTAGATAACCTGCCTATACAGAAGTTTCTACATATGTCCTCTTGTATATCTTATGTAGATTTTTTGTATATGTTTTGTATATTCCTTTATATATTTCAGTTATTACTAAATGTATATATTCTAGCCTATTTTTACTTCATTATATTTATGTATTGTATGTTTGCACTGTTTTTACTACTATATATAATGCTGCTCTGCTGTAGAGTTGTATCTGAGCTTCACCCAAGCATTTCAATGCAGGTATGTCCTGACATGATGTGTAAATGACAAATAAACTTAAAACTTTATAAACTTGAAACTTGAGTGTGGCTTCTTCGGCCCCTCTTCTTTATAGCCATAGAGAAAAAAACGGAGAACTTCACCCCTTTACTAACCCAAAGCGTCTCCAGTGGTGGAAAGCAGCACCAGTGTTACCTCTTATTAAGCTTCTATTTATATCACATCTTTTTTGCTGCTGAACTTGGTTTCTTGTCGAGAGTGGGCTGCGGAGGTGATGATTATGGTTGCTTCAGCCATTGTTGTGTTTACTGTTCCTTTCATTGGCTACCTATTCTTAAATGATCTGACTGTGGAAAGAGCTTAGAATGCACTGGCAGGGCAGCAGCACTACTTCTTCATCCTCTCATGCTGGACTGATTTTACTTGACGCTACAGTGACTCACTATCGCCTCTTGAGGTACAAAGTGGCATTATGAGATAGGACAGTCCTGGGTTAGCTGGTTAGCATGCTACCTTTAGTAGATATCTCTGCAACATAATACATCTTACTATCTTACCATCAACACTGTTATTCCTTCATATTCGGCTGATCATTTTAGCTCATTTTAAAACTAAACTGCATCTTTGTGTTGCCAAACACTCACGTGTACTCAAAAGAGTCAAACAGAAAGAGGAACATGCTTCAGCGTTTGGCTTGCTCATTAGAATTCTTAAGGATGCACATAATTCTGAGATGTAAGTTTGGTAAAACATGATAAACAGTTTTGTTTTCTTAAACAGAATGTATTTCAATGAATAGATAGATAGATAGATAGATAGATAGATAGATAGATAGATAGATACTTTATTGACTTTATTGATGAATTTAAGGCACCCAGTAGCCATTCCACAAGTGCACAAGATAAGGCAAAACAGGATAGTTACAATAAAAACTAAATAACCGAATACAAAATAAATAGAATATAGTATATCGTCATTGTCCAATGAAAAACATGTATTTCCATTTTTATCGATTTTTAGATGGTTGTTTACATTGTGAGAAAATTTCATGATGAATGGACCAATAGAAGTGCTCCAAAATAGCTTGGAAAAAATTCTGGTTCTATTGACTTACATTAAAAGTAGAGTATGTTTTTGGTCTCTCCTGTGAAGTTACAATTTTGGAGATATTTGATTTTTCATTGGACAGCGCCGACATACAAAATAGAAACAGAAAAACGTCTGTTTCAAAATAGAATAGAAACAAAAACAGAAAAAGTCTCACTGTGTGTATGAGTGCTGATAGTAGTGCAGTAACGCAGTTAACCAGTGCAAACAGTGTAAACTTTGGTAGTGCAAATATGCAGTTATGCAGTCGGGTGTGCAAATATCCTATAAAAAACAGCAGCACTGTTTATATGTATGGAATGTATACATGGTATATAATATAATAGGCATAGTATAATAATAACAGCATAGTCGTTATTATATATAGTTAACAGTGTAGTTATATATATAACATACAGTTATACAGTGACATCTGTGAACTAACTGTGTATAGACTGTGTATAGGCACTATATGTGTATATCTATTGGACACTATCTGCAATGGAGAGGACAAACAAGGCACTGGCCTTATAATACTCTTACAGCCGCTACCACAAAATATCTCAGGAGATAATGAAGCGCATTGGCTTGTGACAGGTCTGCTGAACCACCATCGAAACTGAGAGGACCAAACCACACCTCAGCATCTCTCCCTCTCTTTCTCTCTCTCTCTCTTATCACACACACACTTCTCTCTCTCTCTCTCTCTCTCTCTCTCTCTCTCTCTCTCACACACACCCAGAGGAAGGGAAAAAAAAAGCTTTCGCACACAATTTTCCCCAATCGGATTCAATTCAGCAGGAGGCAGATGACTGCCAAAAGTCTAATGGAATCACTCCTGAGGAAGATCACACTTGCTCCTCCACCCTGACACATGAACTGCATTACATAGCAGCTTGTATATCTAGTCAATACGCCACCGTATGTGCTGAAAATACCATACGCTAACATTACCGATTCATTGCATCAGACATACTCAGCGTCTCAGCTGGTTCTCTCTCCCGAGCACGAATCTGCAGAGCTGTGCGCTGCCCTCCTGAAATAAGTCTTTGTACTCATTTAACAAACAAATCAGAACGTACCCAGAACTGTATGAGTAATGCACTGCAAATGCCACTTAAGCTGGTCATAGCAATTTGCAGGTACAAGCGTGGAATAAGTCTCTGATTTAATAAGCGCTGATATTTGCAATCTGAGCAGTTACCGGCTGCAAAGTCTTTCAATCCTCCCCGCATGTCACTGGAAACAAATCCTAGCAGGAGTGAATCAATACCAGGATCGGCCCTTCAAAATGACAGATTGAGTAACAAAGTACGAAGCCGGTGGGAGAGCAGCATTAATTGGACAAACATCCTCCGCCGCCGAGATGACGCATCGCAGAGAAATAGCTCGGCAATTCACCAGCTGTTGCTGTTCCGCTACGGCTCAAGAGCAAATGTCACAGCGCAAATGAAACTTCCCTGGTCGCCGGGTAGGGTGAGGTTAACCAGTCACACTAAGCGTGCAAGCCTGCAGACAGATCAATCCCCTAAGAGGAGAGTGGGCTTTTCTAAAGTAGCCTCAAATTACAATGCAATATCAACTGGACCCTCAGAACCACCTTCGTCACTTCTTACTTAGGGATGTCTTTCCTTGTTCCAGTCAATCAGTCATATAGAATGATTGAAATTAGGGATGGACCGATCAGCGTTTTTGAGGCCGATTCCGATCACCTTTCAGCGCGATCAGCCGATAGCCGATACCGATCAAAGGGCGAGGCTATATGCCTTGGCAGGGCTACATGTAGTTATAAGTCATGAAACATGGTCTAAACTGGTTTATTACCATTTTTAACGAACTTATATGAAACAGCATCATATTTTTAACAACATTAACAGCAAATAAACTAAGTACATCAAACAAATATCCCCAATACTGCACTCATTACATTTAGACCCTTAATTTAAAACGAAAAAAGCTAATTAAATAAATGTAGTCGGAGACTCTGGTTATATTAAACAAAAAACTGCAATCATTAAATGATCTTGATCTTGAATAGTTGCTGCTGTACTGCTTGTACCGGTCAGATCTGGTCTGCACGGTGTTCTGTGTTATTTGTTTTTGTGCTAGCTCTGCTGTTTGTTGATACTCACTGTATTCAGCTTTGTGGTGAACTCTTAAGATATCGATACATAGTCAATCGATCTTCCCAGCTCTAATTAAAATGGATTCAAACGGGTCATTACAGCATTGGCTACATTGACCTTCTAACAAAAAACACTAACACCACGCTTATATCCAATCAAATGAATCGGATGTACCTCATGTATCTGTCCATTTCAATTGTCATTAAAGAAAACATGAGCCAACTGAGAACTTCCAATCCAGTTTTTGGTTTGCAAGTTTGTCTTCAATGTATGGTTATAGCATGAGGAGTGACTGCATAAATGACAGTGGACCCCAAGAGTTCTTGGTGGCTTCTGCTTTGAGCTGGAAGGCCATACCCCTTCTGGGACGCCCAAGCATGCACACATAGAACTGAGGAATAGGTAGGAGAAGGAAAGGAAGAAAGAGATGGGAATTAACAGTACAGGGAGTTAGAAAGGAGGGGTGGGATGTTAGCATTGGATGTTAGTCCCCCCTGTATTTCTCCACATTTCTCTCATCTCCATGTAAACTGGAAGGTCTTCATTTTGATGGACGCTTATGTAAGCATTTCCTAACCAAGCTCAAAGCTGCATCTCTGGCCCCGCCCACACAAACCAGTTTTAGAGTCACAAAAACTTAAACTTAAAGTTAAAACTAACCGCACAGACTAGGCGAGCTGCAGCTACCCAGCCAAACTCATATCCAAGCACTAACCCGCTAGACCACCAGTCTGTAGCCGCCTGTCGCTCATGCATTCCTTTATCTAGACACCAACATCGTTCCTTCATCCATTCCTTCAGTCACGCATTGCATCATCCGTCCATCTGGTTGTCGGTCTGCTGTCTGTCGATCTCTCCATCTGTCTGTTCATCTGTCACCACGTTCGCGCAGTAATCATCACAAAAAAGCTGGATAATGATGTTAGTGCTGTATGAGAGGCAGGGCAGGCTAGGAGTGCTGGACAGATAGCTGGACAGATAAACCATGTCCACACAGGTTTCAGACAGGTCTAATCAGTGATTTATCATACTGTATTTGTTTTTTTCTTTGAAGCTTTGAGAGATGTTTGAAACTATAACCAAGGTTTATATAAATATTTTAATATTATATTGAGTTCCTAAATATTGTCCCCAAACATCTGTGCATGGTAATGTAATCTACTGGTTCTCAAAATAAAATTGCACCTCATATGATATTTAATATTATATGATATAATAAAAGAATGCACCTTGTATGTGGTATGATATGATATATGTGGTTTGATATGATAAGCAGTATGATAAGATATAATATATGATAAGAGATATATGTGGTGTGGTATGATAACATATAAAATACAATATGATGTGTGGTTTGATATGATAGAATATATGATAGATGTGGGCGGCAGCATGGTGGTGTAGTGTTTAGCACAGCAGACCGATCTGGGTTGGATTCCCGGTCCAGGGCATTTTGTGTGGAGTGTGCATGCTCCCCCGTGCTTAAGTGGGTTTCCTCCGGGTACTCCGGTTTCCTCCCACAATCCAAACACATGCATGTTGGGTTGTCACTCTAAATGGCCCGTAGGTGTGTGTATGTGTGTGTGTGTGTTTGTGTGTGAGTAAGTGCGTACATCCATGTGATGGACTGGCAACTGTCCATTGCAATGGTGTACCCCGTCTTCACCCGATGACGCTGGGATTAGCTCCAGCACCCCCATGACCCTGACTAGAGGGATAAAGTGGAAGATAATGGATGGATGGATGACAAATGTGGTGTGGCATGGTATAATATGATGTGATATTATATATCATATGATATGATAAAAAATGCACCTTGTATGTGGTATGATATAATATATATATGTGGTTTGATATTATAAACAGTAAGACAAGATATAATATATGATAAGTGATATATGTGGTGTGTTATGATGGCAAGTGATAAGATATACAATATAATATGATATGTGATTCGATATGATATAATATACGATACGTGATACATGTGGTGTGTTATGATGGCAAGTGATAATATATACAATATAATATGATATGTGATTCGATATGATATAATATACGATACGTGATATACGTGGTGTGTTATGATGGCAAGTGATAAGATATACAATATAATATGATATGTGATTTGATATGATATAATATATGATAAGTGATAGATGTGGTGTGTTATGATGGCATGTTATAAGATATACAATATAATATGGTATGTGGTTTGTTATGATATTTGATATGATACATGTTTTTTGGCATGGTATAATATGATGAAATATGATATGATAAAAAATGCACCTTGTATGAGGTACACTATAATATGATATATGGTTTAATATAATATGATATGATATGATATGATATGATATGATATGATATGATATGATATGATATGATTTGATATGATATGATATATGTGGTGTGGCATGGTATAATATGATGAGATATGATATGATAGAAAATTAACCTTGTATGTAATATGATATGAAATATGTGATGCGGTATAATATGATATGTTGTTTGATATGATAAGCACTATGATATGATATACTATATGACAAGTGATATGATGTGATAATTGGTATGATAAAATCCCTTATAAGTCATGCTTAATATAACCAGTTACATGAATTAACAAAATAAAAAGGTTGTTTTGATTTCAGGTTGACTTAAAAACTAAACTATTCAATATCTATTCAGTGTATCTGTCTATTTAATGCTGCTGTTCTTCGGCTGTCATAAATGACTTTCTTTTGACAGACAAGCCACTTGAGCAACTGAAACCATCCGAACACTGCTACATTCAATTTCAGCGTACAGCTTTCCTGCAATGAGATGTCATGAACATTACTCACAATGTATCTTTGATTCTGTGAGCTCCAGATGGCTGCCAGAGGCAGTACAAAACAGTGAATCCGTGTCATGCGCTTGCACACAGATCAGAATATTTTACCCACAAACTGTCTGCATGATGCTGGTTGGAGAAGGCTATGGTAGCCCTGCAGGACAAGAGAATGCGTAGAGCGTTGACCAAGACCAGCAAAACATGTTTCATCCCCACTCAGGACATAGAAACAGTCCGGACAGAGAGACAAGACATCCGCCCAGATGGGGCTGCTGATATTTGATAACTCGGCCACCTTATGAACCAGAAAGGCCATCTGTTATTTGCACCCTCTGTGACATTAACATCACACTCTGCAACGCAATTGTAGGTCAGTTTACAAGGAAAGGCCTGATTAAAACAATCCAGAACAAGACGAGATTAATTAAACATGATGCGATGTTATCGACCCCCCAAGTTTGCTAGACATAAAGGAAACCGGCAATGCTAATTAGCTTGTGAGCTAAGGTGTCGAGGCTAAGGAGAAGACCAGCTGCTAGATGTTGTTGGCAAGCACTGGGTAGCTCCTGATATGGGTTGTTGGAGCTTGGGGAGAACCAATCACATCCACAAGGAATGATGTCACAGCTACTTTCCTATGAGGACTTTGCTGATGGTCAAGTTAGGGCACAACCAACTAGCAACAGCAAGAGATACAACTACACAGACAAAGTCAAATTATTATGACCACTTTCAACAGCGAAACAAGCTGTTAGTGGCAGCGTTATGGTCTGGGGAATGTTTTCGTGGCATTCTCTGGGCACACTCATCCATGTGGAAGACACTCTCAACCAATTTGGGCATGAATCCATCCTTGCAGATCACGTACACCATACATGCTGATTCTCTTCCCTGGGGCGGATCAGATCTTCTAGCAAGATAACGCGACACATCACACGGCTAGAAATGTCCCAGATTGGTTGGAAGAGCCAACCAAGACTCCTAAGTACTACTCTGGACCCCTAATTCCCCAGACTTGAAGCCAATTTAAACAAGCATGAGACCACCGGGATCGTTACGTGGGTTCTATGGATCCTCCTCCATGCTCCCTCCACCAGCTGTGGGATTTACTGCAGTCAGCATGACTCCAGATACCTGTAACAAACTACCAGGACCTTATTGAGTCTCCCAGTTTGTCTAGCTGCTGTCTGTGGTGCACACAGAGGTTATTCTAGATATTAGCTGGTGGTCATAATAATGTGACTGTGGAGCTCTAGCTATATCAGTGTTTCTCAGGCCTGGAGGCCCAGTGTATTGCACATGTTGGTGCTTCGTTTTTCTTTAGCACAGCCACTTCAGCTAAGTAATGGGCTGTTGATGACTTGAATTGTTTGATCAGGTGTGTTGGGAGCAGTGAAACACTAACCAGTGCAGGTCAGTGAGCCTCCAGGACAGAGAAACACTGAAGAGTCCTCTAAGTCTACAGAAGCTAGTCTGAAACGAGCTGGCTGAAATGTAATATTACAGTATTATATGCAGCCTTTATGATCCATATTTGAAAATTTCTATGAAAAACTAATTTGTATTCAATATTTTAGAGCATTACAGTGAGAATCCAATTACACAAGACTAATTATGTTGTCTTTGTAGTCTCAGACACAGTTCTGAGGAGTTTTAAGTGCTGATGATATCAGCAATACGCTCAGAAATACATACTGTTACTTATTGTAGTCCTTAAATATAGAAGCAAGTTCCTGCTATCAGTGGAGTACCATGGAGAATCCATTGGCTTGCAAAGCAGTAGTGAACGGGTTATAGCCTGTAGTAGGGGTCAGTGTGAGCTGTGCAACCATGATCAGCTACACAGACAGAGCCTTGTGAATATATGAATAATAATATTATTATAATATTTTATCAGCTTCACTTACCATATAGGAGCACTTTATATTGCTACAATTACAAACTGTAGTCCATCTGTTTCTCTGTATACAGTATAATCCCCTTTCACCTTGTCCTTTAATGGTCAGGACCCCCACAGCACCACCACAGAGCAGGTATTATGTAGAAGGTGGATCACTGACACTGCAATGACATTGACATGCTTTTGATCTTAGAATAGTCCATCAACCAGTACTAACCAGTCAACAGGATGCTGTGGGCAGCGTCTTGTGACCACCAATGAAGGACCAGAGAACACCAACTGAGCTGTCATCTCTAATTTTGCATTTACAAGGTGGACCAACAAGTGTGTAATAGATTAACCCAATTATTATAATATCTGCTCTGTGGTGGTCCTGTGGGGGTCTTGACTATAGAAGAACATGGTAATAAAGTATAGAGAGAATCAGATGGACTACAGTCTGTAAGTGTAGAACTACAAAGTGCTCCTATATGGTATGTGGAGCTGATATAATGGACAAAGAGTGTAGCTAAAAGAAGGTGTACCTCATATTTTCTGGAGTTGCCAAAAGCTCAATCAATTTCGGAAAGATAAACGAAGTGCTGGGTTACAAAATTCCAGCGAGGTATTATACCTCAGCAGTATTTTAAAGTTTGTGTTGGAAAAAGATAGATTTCGGTACAAATACTCTACTAATTGCTGGCAAGAAGGCCATAACAAGAAATTGGCTCAAAACTAACGTACCTACAGTAAGCCAGTGGATTGATATTATACAGGAAATTTTTCAGATGGAAAAAATTACCCATGCTTTAAGGCTTGAATTAGACTGGACAACACACATGAATAAGGTTTTATAAAGATAAAAAAGAGACATTGGCTTTATGTAATTATGTTATTTGGAAATTGTGGAATTTCTATTGTACTGTGCTAGAATTGTAAACCCATCAAGTGTTTTCTTTTTGTTTTTTTGTTTGTGTTTTTTTTCCCTTGTTATTATCACTGCAAAACTAATAAAAGAGAAAGTGACAAAAAAGAAGGTGTCCCTGTATAGTGTAATGTATTAATACAGTAGTGACCTACTACTGGCTTGGCCATGGTGATGGCCACACCAAAAGGATTAAGGGAAGACACTGTCCAGTAAAGGGATTCTTCATTGTTTCTTGTTGTCTCAGTTGTTAGTTTAAGTTAAGTGGGCATTGAGTAGGTTTAGTCGGCGTGTTTTGTGAGTAAGGGGCATCACATTCAGGGTGAAGCCTATGTCTGGTGGTAATCTTCCCAGTGAGTCTGTGTGTGTGTGTGTGTGTGTGTGTGTGTGTTTGTCTTTCTGCTGGTGTCAGTAAAAGAGCAGCAGAATCATGGCATCTGCACTGATGCTCCACTAACACTCCTAAGTTAGCAGCCATTATTTCCCAGCGATTTGTTCTTTGAATGTATATATATATAATTTTTTGTTATTTTTTTTATTGGGAGAATATAATACAATACTTCAAGTCACAAAAATACAATTTACATATTCCCTTTTTTAACATATGCACTAAACAACCTACAACCCCCCACCCCCCAACCCCCCATGACCCCACTCAGCTTAACATGACCAACACACAAATTACTGGTTAATTATGCAATATAAGATACATCCTAAGAACAAGCACACATTTAATTGGGTAGTACCTTTAAATTAGTGAAATAGGAAATAAAGGGTTGCCTTTTGCAAATTGTGAAAAAAATTGACCATACATCCCCTCATAGTGTATTTAATTTTCTCAAGTTTAAAAAAAAAACATGACATTTTTGAGCCAACGAGAAATAGAAGGATATTTAACAGACTTCCAATGCAATAACAAAGTACGTCTTGCTACTAAGGATGTGAAAGCAATAATGTTCTTTTGTGTAGAGTTAAGTGCTAGTGAGGGGTCAGGAATCCCAAATATAGCCATTAGAGGGCAAGGTTGAAAATTTACCCCAAGAACTGTGGACATAGTAGTGAAATATTCCTCCCAGAACCCTTTCAAATCAGGACAAAGACAAAACATGTGGCTTAGATGACAAGGGGAGCCATGGCATTTATCTTTAAACGTATACTGACCATTCACACACAAGTGCTAAGTATCCCGATAATAAGAAAATAGGACAGCTACCTTTAACTTCACAAACATTTTCATGATGTTTTCTTATTTGGGGTTAGTTTTTAGGTTGGAACAGAATCTACACACGCTGAGAAGCACAAAGATGTAGGAATTCTGCAGAACACGGATCTTTTTCAAGAACAAATTACAAAAAAAACAGGAAAAAACAGGAAGATATTGACAAATGGTCCACTGTTACTGGTTTATCTGAACCCAGATAGTCAGGTTAGGCAGGAGAAAGCCTAAAAATAAAATTATATATATATATCTTAGGGCTCAGCATTTTACACAGTCGAGTCACATTATTTTTATTTGGAAGACAAGAAAAAAATATATATATATAATATAATATAATATATTTTTTATATATAATATATATAATATATATATATTTTCCCCTAGAGTTACTGCATGACTAAGATTATTACTGTGTTTACTGGTGTACATACTTTAGTTGAATCATACACTCAGTTAGTTCCAAACATGGTCAGCTTTATGACAGTCCTCCATTAACACAGGAGATGTCACATCCCGTTCAGGAACCTGAGTCATGTCCAGTAGATAACGGTGAACCCCTGCGGAATGCCAGGAATGGGGTATATATGTGTGTGTATGCTAGAATCAACTGAGAGTGAATGCTGGAACAGAGCGCTCAGTAAACCATCATTACATTCTGGACCGGCCTCCTCTCTTCATTCGACGCCAAGCGAAGTAATTACAACATTACATTACAAACCAGACATTTCTGGACGCTGTAGCTTCCATCCCCTGTTTTGCAGTAGTATAAGAAACCAAGTCCCAGTAGCAGCTCTGTTGGAGTTCTAGTACGGCTCTATTCAATGAGAAACAGTGACAGAAGCATAAGACCATATGCAGGGGTACCAAGGCGAGCAAGCCAACGATATAAACCCAAGCTAGAGATGTCAACCAGAACAATCCAAGATAAATTGCTGCTTTCCCAGACTCGGGGTAGGATCCTGAAGCTCTGATAGTGTTTCCAGCCTGTTTGAGAAGAATCCAAGCCTCTGACCTGTGTAAGGGCTAAAATAGGAACGGGATGTTGCACCTCACGTCATGTCAGTGCAAGTCTTTGCACAAAGAATATCTGCTGTGCTTCGTAGCACCTCCGCCAGTCAGGAGGAACGGAACAGAATTCAATGCATCTGGTACTGCAGCACGTTCTGAAGCCAGTAACAGCTCCCGTGCACGGCTTGCACCATTTTTCCACACGCTTTCTCGCTGTGACTGTTTTTAGCTTCTGTGATTTTACCGGTTATCGCCGTTCGCTTGTTTCTGTTGGACGGGCTCCACCTGGCAGGCCGCGGCTTGCCGCTGACAGATTGGGAAGGAGAGCGCTGGCACCGCAGTCCATTTGGTTTTGATTCCTCAAACAATAGGGGTGAGAACCATATGCTGGTCAGTCATTGTTCTGTCGGAAGGTAGCTGCGCCTGCCCTGCTTGCCTTCCCCTCACACTGCTAAGGAGCAGATGGCAACAGGAGACACCACACCATGTCTGTCATGCTAAACTTAGACCAACAGGACATGGAGGACTTTTTCCCCCCACCAGGAAAAGGTGTGTCTCGAAGCTTCATAAGCAACACGATTGCATGACTCAATAGACCATCCATAAATGCCATAGGTATAGTGGCTGATGCAACTTCCTTTCACAATATCTCACAGCATATTAAAAAAGAGAAAGACTGTGAGTCATGGAACGGAAGAGGCTATGACTGTGTTTTAATATCATATGATGGACCAAAGAAATATATGCCTTAATATTACTTCATATATGATACACTATATTGGGCAGCTCTGCTCCAGACTCTCAGGGCTCAGCAGTTTACACAGTAGAGACATTATTTTTATTTGGGAGACAAGAAAAAAAAATACACTGTTACGTCCCTTGAGTTTGGACATCTGATTTTTTTGGTCTGTCCCTAGGTTTGCTGCTTGTTGCTCCGCCCATGCTCACGTTCTATTGGCTGGATTTATTGGCGGGAGATTTAAAAAGCCTCTTTGTCTGGGAGTCCAGGAGAGCTGCACCTTTTCCCCCTGTCTGAGCTGACACGTGCTGCTCCAGTGAAGGCCCACCAGCACAGACCAGACTTGTTTGTCGTTCTTTTCTTTGGGTTTGTTTATTATAATGTTTATAATAGTGTCCAGGGTTTGTAGGGGTGGCCTGCCTTTTTTTGTTGACACCTCTTGCCTCTGTTTTTGGAGAGAGAGAAGGTGGTGTAGTTTTTTGTATTTTATTTTCTTTGTTTTCAGGGTTAGTTAGATGTTCTTGTTTTAGATGATTTTGTTTGTTGTTTTGACCTGGGGTCACCCTGAAGTCATTGAATCTTGTTTTCTTTTCTTGCTTATTATGTTTTGAAGCTGGGAAATGGACAAACGTTTCAGTTAAGAGCAATTAAAATCAAATTGAATTATTTTGAGTTGTATTTGAAGCGTACCACCCAGACTGTTGCATGCCCAAAGTGAAGCATGGGGTGGATCAGTGATGGTTTGGGCTGCCATATCATGGCATTTCCTTGGCCCAATACTTGTGCTAGATGGGCGCGTCACTGCCAAGGACTACCGGACCATTCTGGAGGACCATGTGCATCCAATGGTTCAAACATTGTATCCTGAAGGTGGTGCCGTGTATCAGGATAACAATGCACCAATACACACAGCAAAACTGGAGAAAGATTGATTTGATGAACATGAAAGTGAAGTTGAACATCTCCCATGGCCTGCACAGTCACCAGATCTAAATATTATTGAGCCACTTTGGGGTGTTTTGGAGGAGCGAGTCAGGAAACATTTTCCTCCACCAGCCTCATGTAGTGATCTGACCACTATCCTGCAAGAAGAATGCCTTAAAATCCCTCTGACCACTGTGCAGGACTTGTATATGTCATTCCCAAGACCAAGTGACGCTGTATTGACCACAAAAGGAGGCCCTACACCATACTAATAAATTATTGTGGTCTAAAACCAGGTGATTCAGTTTCATTGTCCAACCCCTGTAAATATATATATATAATAATTACTGCATGACGGCTAAGATTATTACTGTGTTTACTGATGTACATACTTTAGTTAAATTATACACTTAGGTGTTTTCACACCAGCTCTATTTAGTCTGGTTTGTTTGCACCCTTGGTGCGGTTCAAGAGGAGGTGGTCTCGGTCCAGTTCCAAATGAACTCCTCAGCGGTTCGTTTGTGGTGACAATGTGATCCGACCTCAATTCGACCCAAGTACTAGATGTACTCCTCAAATTTGAGCTAAACATCTCCTGCAGCCAGGTGTGCTTTGCATTATGGGATGGGGCAGATGGCGTAAACAGAGAACTGGAGAACTGTAGCAGCTAACAGGGCGAGGACAATGAAGCGAGGTCTCTCTTGGACTAGCAGTGAGGGACGTTGTCTACTTGATGTTTGGAGTGAGCTGGGTGGTCTGCAGGTGGACTGTAGTTTGGTATATTATCAGATTATTATTACAGCTATGAACAGATGCTGTCTCTGCCGCTGCTCCGTGATACGCTCTACAAGAAATGTGCAGTAGTTTGAGAAAAGCGGATCTTCTCCCTGTGTTTACTTTCTTGCTTGCACGCCAGATAGCTCTGACCAATCAGAGGAGACAACATGCTCACATGGTTTGTTGGGGTGCACTTTGGTGCGTTTCAGTTTTTGGCTGTGTGAAAACAAACCAAACCGAGGAGGAAATGCTCCAAGTAGACAAACTCATTAACTGATCCGGGTCCAGTGAAACAAACCACAGGTGTGAAAACGCCCTAAATCTGTTCCAAACATGGTCAGCTTTACCACAGTCCTCCATTAACACAGGAGATGTCTATGGTTAGCACATCCCGTTCAGGAACCTGCATCATGTCCAGTAGATAATGGTGAACCTCTGCGGAATGCCAAGAATGGGGTATATACGTGTGTGTCGCACAGTCGAGTCACATTATTACGACCCCTTCCTACAGCAGCATGGAGCTCATAAAGGAAGTCACGTGTCATGAGATGGCTTGGTAGGCATATGAGGTGTGCAACATGCTGTCTGCACACATATCTCTCATTGCTGTCAGGGATAAAAAGCCTGATTTCAAAAGTGGTTGCAGAAGCCGAGTTAGAAAAAGGAATTATTATTGGCTTCGGGGAAAGGGTGCGACATGTCACACGAATAGAAATGTCCGTCATTTGGTCGGGAGAGCCTGAACAAGACCTCCAAGTACTACCCTGCCCACCTAATTCCCTAGAATTGAACCCAAGTGAGCATCTCTGGGAACACTTTGACCACCATTTTTACTGCAGCCCTGTGGGATGCACTGCAGCCAGCATGGCTCCAGGTACCTGTGACAACCTACCAAGGCCTAATTGAGTCTCCCAGTTTGTCTACCTGGTCATAAAAATGTGACTCAACTACAGATTTCATATTTTGGCCACTTGATTTGGACATTTTTTCCCCATTTCTTTCCCAGCCCACCAGACCAGCTGAACTCCCACCCATTCAAGAATTACAACAGAACAACTATCTTTTACCCTGTTTGATCAGACACAGTACTATCTACAGGCATCCAGCATCCCCAAGGCATCACCACCCCCCGCCCTCCCCCCGGGTGCTAAAGCCTGCACCATAAAAAAACTGCTTATCCTCTGTTGCATCTAAATTGTGTCGGGAAGCAACCTTAGCACAAGAACTGTGCATAGAGAGCTGTAGAAATGGGGTTTCCAGGCTGCACACAAGCCTAAGATCACTATGCACCATGCCAAGTGTCGGCAGGAGTGGTGTAAAGCACCACCACTGGACTCTGGAGCAGGAGGAACGCGTTCCTTGGATGAATCTGGGTTTGGCTGATGGTGGGAAAATGCTAACTAGTGAAACGCGTAGTGCCAACAGTAACGTTTTAGTGGAGGGGGGATAATGGGTCTGGGTGGGTTTTTTCAGGGTCTTGGCTGCTTAGTGCCTGTGAAGTGTTATATTAATACTAACAAGTTAAGACAGTTGTATGCTTCAGACTTTGTTGCAATCGTTTGTAGGAGGCCCTTTCCTGTGCAAGCCTGACTGAGCACCTGTGCACAAAGTGAGCTCCACAAAGATAAGGAGCTGATGAGTTTGGTATGGAGGAACTCTAGTGGTCTGCACAGAGCCCTGACCTCAACCCCACTGAACACCTTTGGGGTGAACTGGAACGTTGACTGCATTATGACTGAATGCTGCCTCGCCCGGTTTGGTTTTGATTCTCGGGACAACTGACTAATAGTTCCTCGGTAATTGGAGAGGCCTAGCGGGCTGTGTACTTCAAGCAGATCAGCGGTGTGTTGTGGTCTGAGGTGATTTATGTTATAATTACCGGGGCTTGTCATTAGAGCGGAAAGATTAATTGTTTTTTTGTTTTAAAACATGCAATTTAATAGAGCTCAATTTTCAAATCGCAAGAGCTGCATTTTCTTTACACAGCCTTCCATATGAACACTGTTATACCGCTATGACCTTCAGGTAGCTCAATAACAAACCAACACGGAATGCATGATGGATCAAAGAAAATTCATGTCACTCTGTAATGGAAAAAAAATAAAAATAAATAAATAAATAAATAAATATATCAATATATATTACTTTCAGTGTAAGTCAATGGTACCAAAATGTTTTAAGCTATTTTGGAGCACATCTATTGGTCCATTCATTAGGAAAATTTTCACACAATGTAAACAACCATTTATATATATATATATATATATATATATATATATATATATATATATATATATATATAATGTGTGTGTGTGTGTCTGTGTGTGTGTGTGTGTGTGTGTGTGTGTGTGTTTGTGTATTGTCCCATGTGTTTCCGTGTTTCCAAAATAGCACCTCTACAGGAGAAACCAAGAACAGTCTTTTTATTTTTAATGGAAACCAATGGAAGCAGAATTTTTTCTAGGATATCGCTCCACTCATTGGTCCAGCTGCTGCATTGAAAAGTGTAACGCTGCGAGAGATAAGGTGGGCGGATATACACACAAATGTCCTTTATTTGACTACATAATAAACAAAAAAGACGTAAAAAGACAGACGATGAAAAACATGAAAAACATGTATTTTCATTTTTGGCTAATTCTATTTTTCTACATTAATAAAATGCGGTCGTTTACGTTGTGGAAAAAAAATCATGATGGATGAATACAAATGCTCCAAAATAGCTTGGAAAAAATTCTGGTTCCATTGACTTCCATTGAAAGTGAAGAAGTTTTTGGCCTCTCCTGGAGATTCCCGTTTTTCATTGGACAGCAACGATATAAAGACACATAACAAGACCTAATCACACTAGGAGAAAACGCAGACTCGAAACAGGATGACAGGACTACATAAACGGCGAAACATAAACAGACAGAACGAGACAAAATGATGCTGAAAATAGAGGTACATATATATGAAACTATATATATATATATATATATATATTTATATATATATATATATATATATATATATATATGATGATTAAGTGTTTCTGTCATTTTGGCCACAAATTCACTTGCATGATAAAAATATCTGTCATCCCTGCAAACAGTGGCTTTTAAATTTGGCCTACGAAACACAAGAAAACGTGTAGCGTCAAAGAAAACAAAAGACTGCCAATGCAAACATGGACTGCCTAACATCGGAGGCTTTCCAACCGACTCGTCAAGTGACTAGCAGCTTTCTTGCTTTAATTAAAAGGCGTACAGCGTGGATCTAGCATCTCCTCTGATCAGCGGAGCACAGTGCGTCCTAATTGCCGCAATATAAATCAGCCTTTAATAACGGCAGCCGGGCCAGAACACATTCCGCCAGAAACTTTCCTATCAGCCGCAGCCATTAGGCCAGTGTAATTAATAACTGGCCAGCCGCATTAATATGAGGCGTCACGTCTCGTCTCTTCCGCCGATAAGTGATGCACTTGTGAGCGAGAGAGAGAGTGAGAGAGTCTTGGAGCGAAGCCGGTTTGTCCTTCTCCAGTTCCTCCTTTTCCTGCTGACCCCAATTCTGCAGCGCCACAGTTTAAATCGAATTTGAGCGGGGCGCCAGGGGTCACGCAGGCCCGCGAGGCGTGAAGCTGGAAGAGGGAGGAGCGAGGAGACTCTCACAGCGCTGAGCTCCAGTCAATGTTGTGCTGCCTGATCTGAAAGCATTTAGAGGCTTACGCTCTGGCCTCAGCTCCGGAGGGGGACAGTGGGTGGACACCCATTCCTGCAGCAGGGTAAAGCAGGGTGGACGCGCACGCTGTGCCGTTTGTGTAGCGCATGGCTGTGTTTACTGAAGCGCTAATCAATACCCCTCCGTCACTGGGGCAGAACAAAAGGAGCAAAAGCAATTTGGCAGCGTCCGCTCGGACTCGCCATCTTCACGGCTCGCCTGCTTTGAAATAATGAGTGCGTTCAGCCCGGACACGTTGCAGGTTCATAGGCCACTAAACTGGACTTACATCTAACTACATTCAAAAAAGTACTGTTAAAGTATCAGAGAACAATGTTCCAGTCGAACCGGCCACAGATTCTTCATCTTTTACTATCAGGAAACATTATTAACAGAAAACTGCATCAAATTATTAATAATGTTCATTTCCGTCTCAGATTTGCTGCATTTTCTGCTCCTCATGACCCCAAACACATTCAGTGATCCTGAGGTTCTGGACTCTGGCGTGGTCAGTCTATTGTTATTGTTCTGAGAACAGCAGCAGCTTCTTTGTTTGATGCGTCTGTATTAGGGGTGGGCAATATGGCCCTACAATAATATCACGATATTTCATGGTATTTTTGCGATAACGATACTCTTGGCGATATGACAAAACATTGAATTAAAAAAAATATTTCAAGAATACACTACTGCAACAAAATTAAAATTACATTTTATTACTGCATATGATATGATATGGCACACCCCTAACTCAGATATTAAAAAATACAAGAATTTTCATCAGATTGTAACAGAAGGCAATGATCCAGAATGTCACGATACTAAATAATGCACTCTAAATATCTCTATATATCCAGAACTGAAGTAAAGTGAATGATACTGGACACATAAAATCTGTCTCTAGTAGATATATAATGGAAAATGAGAAAAGTGTGAATTTTTCTTTTGATAAAAACAGTAAAAGTAGTACCTGATGTGATAATTAGTGATGGGTGATATGGTACGATATTTCAGGGTATGATATCGTTCACCATATTCAAAATCATTGGCGATATTTTTGTGTACGATACGATATGGCCCACCCTTATTCTGTATCTCCTTTTCTTATTGAGGAGCTTCTTGAACATATCTCTACACATCCTTTCAGACCCATAGCTCTGAGGTGTCTTCTCAAGGTGGAAGGATGGACAGAAACTCTTGTGGATGTGCTCAGATCTGAATCAAGAGTGAAGCTTGATTTTCTCTATCTCAAGGATGGTGCTGTATATAAGATGGGGACAGTTTTGGTGGTCTAGCAGATCTTCCCAGGTCTTGATTTGCTCTGTAGATGATGGATTACTTTATATGTGATCTAATAATTATCTGAACTGGCTTGCACTTGATGGACTGATCAAACTGCCAACCCAAATCTAAAAATCAAATGACGATTTTAGTCAGACTTGCACAGATACGTCTCAGTCTGGATGCTCTGGAGGCTCAAACTGAGATTTGTGTTTTTACATCTTTTTCAGTGACCATAGCAGATCCTGGTAGGGGTGTATGAAAATATTTAAATATCGAATATGGGGATTATTATCTCAAATACACAGTATTGATAAACATTCCTGGCAGACAGTGGATCAGTGTGTTTCCTCTGACCACTAGATGGCAGTGTTGTAATCCATTTTCAGCTCCACTCCAACATTAACAAGCAGCACAAGGACGCAATGCTATTGTAAATATTGACAAACCTGTTCATATAGTGGTGTGTTTTAATAGTAGGATTTTAAAAAATCACAATATATCACTTTGCTTGGAGTATCGCAATGTATTGAATCGTGACCGCTGTATATAACGATACGTATTGTATTGCCAGGGCCTTGCCAATACACAGCCCTAGTACCTCATTACTCAGGATTTGACAGTTTGAACTGTTAACTATAATTTCTGATCATAAAAAATGACGAACTAAATATTATATTCTGTGAATGATATTTACTACCATTCAAAAGTTTTAAATCACAATTTGAAATTATATAAAAACCCATTTAGACAAATTTTACAATTAGACAAAATTTTACTGATATGTTTGTCAGGTGTGAATTCACAGATGCCAAATAAAACTAATAATAAATTGAATATCCAGGATTCATCATATTCCTAAACAGAGATTATGTTAATACATTGTACAGAGTATGACCCAGAATTTCTGAAATATTAAAAAATATTGTATAATAAAAGATATTATGTGAAAAATAACACAAATTATGAACATGACAACTAATTAACTTTTACTTTCACATTACATTACATAACACTCAAATCTGAATCTCATTTGTTTAGTGAAAGATATATTGAAATAAAACAAAAACAACAACCTTGAAATGTAGTCTATCGCCATTGCATAGTCTTATTTAAAGCTGTGAATTATTCATTGTCTCCTTAATAACAGAGTACCAAACATATCAAAGCAGCTTCATAACCTATTTTGCCTGCACAGTGAAATCTTCTGCATGGATAGAAGCTGCTTTCCAAACCTGATTCACAGCAGAAGCACGACGCTATATCTAAAATAACCATCCTCTCCTGACATTTCAAGTACATCACAACAAAACCTGTCAGGAATATATTATTTATGATCACGCCTGCTGGGAATTTTATGGGACTTGCATCAGAGACACACGTGTTACCTCAAAAGTTTTGATCCTTAAAAATACTTTTTGTTTTATCTGTGAGAATCAACTACAGTTGCATGACATGCTGGAATCCAGACAAACACTGTCTGGTTGTGAAAGTTCCTTCCTCTTATATGTATATCGCCGTGGTCCAATGAAAGAGAGTCTCCATTTTTGTTGATTTTCATTTTTCTACATCATGTGAACACGACAGCTGCCGTTTACATTGTGTAACAATTCCATGATGAAAGGACCAATAGAAATGCTTCAGAATCACTTGGGAAAAAATCTGGTTCCATAGACTTACATTGAAAGGTAGGACAGTTTTTGTCCTTTCCTGTAAACTTGCTATTTTAGAGATACTTGTTTTTCATTGGACTACAATACAGTAAAAGACAGTATATGCAGTACTAGTGCGAATGTCTTAGGCCGATGTTTAGAAAGAGTGGCCGTCGTTTTGCTTGTGAAAACACTGTTATTAACATCGTGATTAAGATTAAAATCAACACAAATCTGGCTCGCGCCTTCTGCAGATCCACACCTTAGCACTTCAGCCATCACATGGATCTTTTCAGTTCCACCTGATTTAATTTAATGAAGGGTTAATTCAGTAAAGCAGGTGTTGAATAGTAATTGTAAATATAGGAATTACTCAAGGAGAGGTTTAGCCAGGACACAAGGTGGTGTTTATTTGCTTATTTGGGTTTATTGTACTGTTTGCCAGTGCAGAGCACGCTTTGAGTGGAGAGAAATAACGAGAGGAGGGAAATCTGAGAGTCACACCTGGTAGAAAACAAAACTATGGTGGAAATATTTAACAGGGAAGGTTAGCAGCTACTAGACATTATGGGTGATTTGTATACTAGTCAGTAGGTACTAGATTAGAGTCAGTACGTACTGCTCGAGCGGCAGACTAGTAGAGCAGTTTCAGTAGGCGAGTTTTAGTAGCCACACAAGCTCGGACGTACTACGTCCACCATATTGCCAGCGTCCTGTGAGGCAAGACGTCAGAGCACCACCGTAAAAGCTCAGTTTACTGACAGATTTAGACTTTTTGTGACACTGATCTGCGTTTTTGTCTGAATATGAACTCACACGGTGTCTAGCGCTAGCTCAGAGAAGACGAAACAGGAGGAATTTCATTATTTTTTTTTTACCTCAGAGGTAGCACTAGCTTCTGTAGCGGCAGTTCACTAGCTATAGCTGCGTACACACAGCTGACGTTCCGCTTTTTTTCCTTTTTTTTTCTCAGCTTTGAATTCATCCGCGGCTCCAGGTGATTCATGGGATAGCGCAGCGTGCTGTGTTTGCCTACATAAAAACAGCTGCTGATTCAGGAGCTCATCCGGGTACCGTTCATCTACTACTCGATGCCTACTGAGTGTTCGACCATACTAGCCGCGCTCGCCTACTGATTTCGCTTACTGAGTAGTTGGCAAGTAGGCGATCTCGGACGCACCCGTAGTGTATATAGTGATAGGAAATCATGAGGTACTGTATAAAATGGGTGTTTTTCGGAGTATATCAAACATGGCGATGGTGCAGGAGCTCGTAGTTCTTTATTTAGATTAAAAACTACTAAAAACGACTGTTCGTCTCGGCGCCGAGGAGATGGTATTTTGGGGAATTTCTAATGAACGTGCAGAACCTGTCTTCATAAGGTCCCACCGTTTCTTCTTTGTCGTGTCCGTGTGGAAGTGGTCGCGTCTTGTGCTGCCCCCACGGTCTCCAGCCGTACTGCTCCATCCTGTCTGTATCCGTAAGCTTTCCGAAAACGAATGTATGTACGAAATGAACGCAGAGGACGGACAGAAGACTCCGTGCTTATCCGTATTTACCGTTGAGCATAAATGAGCCTTAAAACATGTTTCTTTCAGTAGAGTCAGACTTTTCTCATTGCTAACCGTTTCTTAGTTGTCCAGTGTAGAACCTAAGACTGTTCTCGATACCACAGAGCTTTAAACACACGTAGCTGCTTCTCAAACGACTCTTTGCCAAAATATATAATCCACAAACTGTCCTATTACTTGTCTGTGAAGCATGTAGGCTTCGTGTCATTTGTGCCTCTGAAAGTCCTGTCAGAACGTAGACTTTCAGTCTTTAATCATTTATAGATCACGTGTTTGAGGTACCCTTTAATAAATAAAAAAAAACAAAAAAACATGAACATTCAGGAGCTCATCCGGGTACCGTTCATCTACTACTCGATGCCTACTGAGTGTTCGACCATACTAGCCGCGCTCGCCTACTGATTTCGCCTACTGAGTAGTTGGCAAGTAGGCGATTTCGGATGCACCCGTAGTGTATATAGTGATAGGAAATCATGAGGTACTGTATAAAATGGGTGTTTTTGTATTAGCCCACAAAAAACAAAAAGACATCAGAGTGTACGTCACTATATACACACACTGGGCAGTCGTGGGCTGGAGGTTAGAGAACCAGCCTTGTGGCCGGAAGGTCGCCGGTTTGTTTTCAGGAACTGACAGGACACTGCTAAAGTGCCCTTAAGCAAAGCACCTAACCCTGACTAGTTTTCCAGGGGCTGTGGATAGGACTGTCCACCACTTTGGGCATGTGTGCTCACTGCCCCTAGTGTGTTTGTTCACTAGTGGGTGTTCCACTGCTGCACAGATGGGTTGTGCAAAACACAAGCAGCAAATGTTCATTAGGTTTACCTTCCTGTATATACACCCGGTGTCAATTTGATCAGCTCTACTTACCATATAGGAGCATTTTGTAGCTCCATCTGATTCTCGGTATATTCCAGTGTTGCTGGAGTTTTTAAACAGTGTGTCCACTCACTGGCTATTTTTACATGCAGAGATCTTCTCCAATGAATTCATTCCAATTCTAGATTAAGACTGAGGTACTTATATGCTCTGTTTACATGCACACTACAAGTAATCAGATCCAAAATTACGCGCATGCGTAAAGTACGTCTTGGTGTAAACGTTACCTTGACAACAAGCATCAGGCGAGGTCAGTCAGAGTGCGACCAGCAGAAGCATGTTAGCTGAGTGTTTAGTTGGCGCGCATGTGTTTTTAATTGTTTCAAAATGATGGCAGAATCAGGAATATTCTAGGTCTTCCAATACAAACTAAATCCAGTTATAACTGCCTGTGAGATGATTGATATTTATATTCTATATTATATATCGTCGATGTCCAATGAAAAACAAGGAGAGACCAAAAACATACTCTATTTTCAATGTCAATGGAACCAGAAATGTTTCCAAGCTATTTTGGAGCACTTCTATTGGTCCATTCATCATAAAAAATTCACACAACGTAAACAATCATTAATTAGCATGTTCAAATGATGTAGAAAACTCAAAATCGGCAAAAATTAAGATACATGTTTTTCGTTGGACAACGAGGATATTCTCTTTATCGTACAGTCTGACTGGAGTCATGCCGGGTTTCTGTTTATGCCAGGCTCCCTCTTTTTGTTGGCTTCTGAATAAAATTATCATGAAGGTCAGTCGCTCTGTCTTGGGTAAGGATGTTCTTTACGGCTGCCTGTCCTTGATTGTCTCTTCACTCTGCACATCTCGCGCCTGAATACTTCTAACAGACGGAGGGAGCAATGAGAAGAACATTCTGGTGATTGAAGGGACGTTTATGGCCGCATGAAACAGTAATGAAGCTAAAAGTAACTCACTTCTGGGAGAGGGACCACTTCACTCCGCTTTCACAGCCCACTTCAACCACCAGAAACATCTTGGCTGTAGTTGTCATGACGGCAGCCAGTATTCGTTATGGCGACAATTCAGATTTATTGTTTTGTCCCGGCCATCCATCCATCCATCCATCCACCCATTGTGGAGCTGGAGGTAAACATTCACCGACAGCCGTGCTCCGAACGGGAAGTCCGAAATCAGACATGACCCGCTGGACGGCAGGTGTTCGTCCGCTGTTGTTGAGAAAGCAGCTTCCTCAGCGTGACTGACACATTTCTGGATGGAAGCTCACCGCCTTCTCTGAAAGCTCGGCGAGAGCTCCCACTAAGGTCAAGATCAAAGGCATCAGCGGGAGAAACGACTGCTTTAACTTTTATGGCTGAAACTTTTGGGAAAAAACAAGTCGAGCTGTATTTTCTGAGTATTTGGGATTGAAAACATTGAGACGTGGTTCTTAGGGCTGGGGCAACACATCGACGTAACCGATTATCGTAATCTAAATTATGTTAATTAGCATGACATGCGTCGATGCATCGCAAAGATGGCCACGCCTACTGAAAACATGGATTTATCAGTGTGCATCTAAGGCGGTGGGAGTATTTCACACAGAAACTCAGATTTTAAAATTATTAACATGTAAAGGCTGATTTATTCTCCGTCTGCGTACGTTTAACGCGATATAGCAGCCACTACCCACACACTTCTCTGCGTCAGCTCCGTTGACATGGTTGCTGAGCAACATGTCCAGTAAAGGGCAGTTCGGAGTATATGAAACATGGCGACGGTGCAGGAGCTCGTAGTTCTTTATTTAGATTAAAAACGACTAAAAGCGACTGTTCGTCTCGGCGCCGAGGAGAAGGTATTTTGGGGAATTTCTAATGAACGTGTAGAACCTCTCTTCATAAAGTCCCACCGTTTCTTCTTTGTCGTGTCCGTGTGGAAGTGATCACGTCTTGTGCTGCCCCCACGGTCTCCAGCCGTACTGCTCCATCCTGTCTGTATCCGCAAGCTTTCCGAAAACAAATGTATGTACGAAATGAACGCAGAGTACAAACAGAAGACTCTGTGCGTATCCGTATTTACCGTTGAGCATAAATGAGCCTTAAAACATGTTTCTTTCAGTAGAGTCAGACTTTTCTCATTGCTAACCGTTTCTTAGTTGTCCACTGTAGAACCTAAGACTGTTCTCGATACCACAGAGCTTTAAACACACGTAGCTGCTTCTCAAACGACTCTCTGCCAAAAAATATAGTCCACAAACTGTGCACGAAGCGTGTATGCTGTCAGAGCGTAGACTTTCAGTCTTTAATCATTTATAGGTCACATGTGTTTGAGGTACCCTTTAATCAAAAAAACCAAAAAAAACCAAAAAAAAACATACATATGCACACGAAATCATCCATTGGTTACAAATCCATAACAAGTCAAATAATTCCTACCACACTCATACAAGAGTAATCTAAAAATTAGTCATTAGATGAATCAACTAATCGAAAAAATAATCATTAGATTAATCGATTATGGAATTAATTGTTAGGTGCAGCCCTAGTGGTTCTACACGTGGCCTCCCTTACCTTGCCGTACTGCGAGCGTGGTGGTGTAGACCAGGAACAGCAGGATGTAGTTGAGAAAGCTCTGGAACACTGGAGTGTTGGCGTGGTAGTCAGTAGCCAAATACTTGCTGGTCAGGCCAATCCCGCAGATGAGCAGCGACAGGACCTGGCCCAGAGCCAGAGTAAGGAGGAGTTCTCTGTAGAGAGGAGAAAACAGGGACCATTACCGTTACTGCAGGAACAACCAGCATCTGCACCAGGACACAGAGATACGTTCACACCTGTTCATGACTGTATACTGTAATCTAGGCCTGACTCATCAACAATACTGTACAAGTCAAGACTCAGGAAGAACGACATCATCTTCCATCCATATTGTTGCGGTCAGGGCTGTTTCTGACCATTTGAGGGCCCTAATAATGTCTCACATCCAACCAAATTCATGATATTTTGTTCAAAAGAAGAATAAAACAGAATTAATATCTCAGCGAACAAGTAAACAAATTATTAATGATGCACAACAGAAACAGAATCTTTAAACAACTAAATACAAGCCAAGTAAACAATATACACCAGAGCCATCAACAGTTAGGGGATGAGCCTTCTGAGTGGGTTAGTGGTCAGATATTCGGTGAACTGCAGAGCAGGCCATTAAACACACGTTTCATTGTTCACTATTGTTGTGTTTTAAGTGTATGTGAGAGAGAGCTTGCGGGAAGGTCAGACCTCCGCCCTATAAGGTTGTGACTTATCTTGGGAACTTCTATTCGAGAACCACTGTCCGCCCAGAGAATTATGACGGACCAGGTGTACCACATGGGCCACAAGGAGCAGGAAGGCAGGCCTATAAAAGACAATGCAGGTGGAGACACCATTGAGACCAGGGTTTAAGAGCTCTTAGAGAATGTCTGTATAAAAACCTTAAACTCTGAACTGGTCTCCCTCTTCATTCTGACGTCAAAAAACAAGTTACAACACTATCAAAAAGTTTTCATGTTGGATGAGTAACAGAAGCTGCTTCTTCTCTACTGAGCTAACAATGATGGAGATTCTTAATCTTCTGGTCTTTCCTCCTCAGTGGATGATCCTTTCCAAGGGTGTAGATATGCTCTTGACATTGGTGGAGGACCTATGAATCTACTTAAATGTTTGTTTGGAAAAGAGCTCCACCTTCTTCTTCACTCTCTTTTAACACCAATGTGTCTCACACACTGCACCTGAGTCTTGCACAGTGAGTCTCACATATGACTGGAAAGCTTTCCTTCCAGTTTTGGTGCTGCTAAAAACCAAACATAGCTACAGAGTCTTACATGACAGCAGGGAGAGGCACAGCCAATCACACTGACCATATGTGTTATGGGGAGGTAGGACTCCAATAGAGAACGTGATTTAACCCTTTCTGCACCTCTAGGTTAATGAGACGTTAACAGATCAGGGTTTTTTTGGAGGAATCAAATGATTGGTGGGGACATTTCAATAATCGCTGGCTATTGGTGGGGATACCTCACTTCCATCCATTCTAATTCTAGGCCCTTGATCCTTTTCCTCTTTCTAGCCATCGCTAACTTCACTCAGAGTAGTTTGAGCAGCCAGCAATATATATATATATATATATATATATATATATATATATATATATATATATATATATATATATATATATATATATACTTATCTGTTTTGTTTTTTTTTCTTTTTTTTTTCTCTCTCCCCACACAATGTTCAGCAGCATTTTGATTGGTCAGCACCTTCAACCAACACTAATAGTGCAGTAATGATCCTTCTCCTTCCTTTCTTTGCCATCCCTCTTCTTTCTTTTCCCTCTCTTTCCTTTCCTTTCCTTTCTCTACTTTCCCTTTCCTTTCCTTTCTCTTCTTTCCCTTTCCTTTTCTTTCTGTTCTTTCCCTTTCCTTTCTCTTCTTTCCCTTTCCTTTTCTTTCTCTTCTTTCCCTTTCCTTTTCTTTCTCTTCTTTCCCTTTCCTTTCTCTACTTTCCATTTCCTTTCCTTTCCTTTACTTTCTTTCCTGTTCCGTTCCCCTCCTTTTCCTTTATGCTCTTTCTTTTACTTCCTTCCCTTTCATTTTCGTGCCTTCTCTTTCCTTGACACTTTTTTTCTTTCCTTCCCTTTACTCTCCTTTCCTTTCCTTTTCTCTCCTCCCCTTTCATTTCCTTTCCTTGTCTTTCTTCTCTTTCCTTCTCTTTCCATCTCTTTCACAGCTATTCCATACATGTGATATCCGTCGGCCTCGTGAGCTCATAACCAGACCGTCTCTCCGGAGCTGTCAAGCAGACGGCAGCACTTCCTGCGTTTATATTTGGGTCAGACGGGATAAACGCTCCTTTGCGTCGTTGTGATAAGCAGCACGCTTTCCACTCTTTCATCAACAGGTGGCCACAGAGATTGAGCCTCCCCGCCTGGATCTGAGAGCATCGCCGGTTATTGCTGTGAGAGCGACGTCCGTGGAGACTGACCGATAAGTCCTTTTGAGAGAATGTGAAAAAGTGTACACTGCTGGTCAGAAGTTTGGGATCACTGTTCAGCAATATGAAATTAAATTTGGGGCAGATCAGTGTATTAAATATTCTAATATGATGGTTTTTAAATGATTAGGAATCTGTAAATATGAGACAATGTAGATGTAGATATCTAAAAATAGTCATCATATAGTCTCTTGTTATAAAAATATAGATAATATAGATATACATATTTTTTTTTATTTCCTTCATGTGAAGTACAATAAGGTGAATCTGTGTAGTAAAGCTAACATTACAGTATATAGCAGAGAGATATAACACAGGCAGCTACTTAACAAACCTCTCTTTCTCTCTTGCTCTCGCTCTCTCTCTAAAAGAAACTGAATACTGGGATATGAGCCTGCACACCTCTTAAAGATGGACCCCAATTTCCCAACATATTTAGCTATTCAAGCTATTTAATAGTAAATTCGTCCTCTCTAATTCTCCCTCAGTTCATTTAACAAACTGGCAATTAGTGCCTTTGGGTTACAACATCTGATTACACTGATTCTAACATATCCCAATGATCTTACAGGCTTGTGGCTCGATTATCATTAACCAAATACAAATATGAAAACAATAAATCCTAAACGTTGTATTAAATGTTCTGTCTGATCAGAACTGTATGGTTGTTTTGGACCACATGATGATTAAAAGTCCGCAATCACTAGAACAGCTGCAGGATGTGACTCTTTTTTAAGCTTTTATTCTCTGGCAGGAGTTGAACTTTGAATCTGTATGAGATCAGATCAGATAACGGAGGTAAAGTATTGCTCAGTGCGGAGAGACTACAATGCCCACAATGTATATGTATGTGGCTAGTGCAATAAGGAAACCATCATTAGTGTTTGCTAAAGCACACAAATCACTGTGAATACAGGATGTACACAACGTCACAGATAGAGGGAGCCCCGCAGTGACTCCCACTGAGTGGCAGCGTTACAATTCATTGTGAAGGCCGCAAAAACAAAAACATATTATTTAGAATACAAGAAAAATATCTTCTACTTGCTTGAAGTGCTGATATTTTTCATGCAGAAAAGAACTTTGGTAGGTAGCTGATCAGGCACAAATACAGAGACTCCAGCTTTTGGTAAAGGACAGCTGCCTTAATTCTGACTGGTTAAGACAAGAAAACAGGTGACATCAGCAACATCTAACACAGCCCCGCCCAGTTCAGTCTAACAGAAAACCAAAAAAAGCAAAAAAAATCTTTGTCAAGAAGAACAGTGCTAAGAAGAACATGGTTTTAACACATCTGTTTTGCGAGAGCACTTCAAGCGAGTAGAAGATATTTTTCTTGTACTCTAAATAATCTCTAAATTTTTAATTATCAGCCCTCTACGCCGAGGACAGCCAGACTGCCGTGCCCAATCAGACGGGGAAACTGAGGTACTAAAACGCAGCTTGAAAAACGATGGCAGGTTCCACACGACCTGTGGAGACAGATGACTAACATTATACATAACGATGACAACAAGAATGTATATGTAACTGCTGATACCAGCTGCCTTTTATTAAAGCAGATAAAGGCTTGTTTTATTCCAGGTTTCACTGCTTATCCTAAAAAGCTCAGCCTTGTAGTGGAAGATATGACCACTCAGTCCAACTGAGGAGGAATACTTCACCAGGAAAACGACTTGGTAGGCACAAATACGGAGACTCTGGCTTTTCATAAAGGACAGCTGCCTTACATTTGAATGGTACATGCAAGGGAACAGGTGACATCAGCGACTTCTACCAAAGCCCCACCTAATTTAACCCAACAGAAAACCAAATAATGGGGGAAAAAATCTTTATCAAGATGAACAACATTGCCTCGTATTTGGCAGCACATAAAAGCATAAACAGACAAATAAAAAGACATGGTTTCAACAGCACTTCAAGCAAGTAGAAGATATTTTTCTTGTATTCTAAATAATCCCTAATTTTTTTTATTCTCAGTGCACTACACCGAGGACAGCCCTGCTCAGACTGAATTAGACTGAACTGTTTGTGATCGGCGGTACAAACAGATTTAGCGAGAATTCTGAGTGATTCTTTTACAGACTGATGGGAGGTGAAAAAAAGTTAATGGATCATACAAGGCTGAAGCTTTCTTTCTTTCTAGTTATCAGCTTCTTGTTGGAATTTCCTGTTCTAATAACACGCAAGACTCCACAACATAACAGCTGCCGCATTTAAGGTGGGACACAATTATTCAAACAAGAAACAGGTGAAAAGGGAGCCAACATATGGATCACAGTCCAGGCATCAAAATATGGATTTGTGTTTGCCATTGTTTATCCGGGTGCAACGGACTTTGGGATACCAAGTCATACCAGGAGTTTTATAACGTTTGGACTACTAATCAATTAAATGTAACATTTGCATTTGGTCAGTCTTTATTAACAACATGCACAATGATGATCTTGTGCTCTACAAACAGTGGTGGTGATGGGGTAAGACCCATAGGTAAATAAACCCAGTGTGAACTCTACAGAGCAGATTTAGGTCAGATAACTTTGTAGGTTTGGAAGTTTTACTTGAAACAGAGAAACATTAAAGATCACGAAGACCACAAGAATGTATATGTAAATGTTGAGTCCAGGTGCCTTTTATTAAAGCAGATCATTTCCATTGCCAGGCAGTTGTGGGCTGAAGGTTAGGGATCTGGTCTTGTGACCGGAAGGTCACCGGTACGATCCCCAGGGCCAACAGCACACAACAGAAGTGCCCTTGAGCAAGGCACCTAACCCCCAACTGCTCCCCAGATGCCATGGATAGGGCCGCCCACCGCTCTGGGCAAGTGCAGAGCACTTACTGCCCCCTAGTGTGTATGTTCACTAGTATGTGTATATGTGGGTGTTTCACTGCACGGATGGGTTAAATGTAGAGGTTAAATTCTGCTGTGCATAAACACAAGTGGCAAATAGTGACTAATTCTGATTCAGATTATCATAAAAGGGCAACTGTGTTGTGAAAAATCTGGCCACTCAGTCCGACTCAGGCATGCTTCGCCGGCACAATGACTCTGTGCTTGGCTCTAATAAAGACAAAACATTCAAGCAACGTTGGCCTAATTTTTAGCAGAAAAAAACTTTGGTAACTTTGGCTGGTCAGACACAAATAAAGAGACTCTCGTACAGGACGGCTGCCTTAATTCTGATTGGTACAGACAAGGGAACAGGTGACATCTGGACTTCTAACACCACCCTTCCCAATACAATCCAACAGGAAAAGCAAAAAAGGGGGGACAAAATCTAAATTACCTATATTGTTGAGTATTTGGCAGTTAAAGTACATTCAACCTAAAAAGCCTAAACATATAAAATAAACAAACTGCATGTTGGTTTCAACAAATCTGTTTCGAGAGAGCAGTTCAAGCAAGTAGAAGATATTTTTCATGCAGAAAAGAACTTTGGTAGGTAGCTGATCAGGCACAAATACAGAGACTCCAGCTTTTGGTAAAGGACAGCTGCCTTAATTCTGATTGGTTAAGACAAGAAAACAGGTGACATCAGCAACATCTAACACAGCCCCGCCCAGTTCAGTCTAACAGAAAACCAAAAAAAGCAAAAAAAATCTTTGTCAAGAAGAACAGTGCTAAGAAGAACATGGTTTTAACACATCTGTTTTGCGAGAGCACTTCAAGCGAGTAGAAGATATTTTTCTTGTACTCTAAATAATCTCTAAATTTTTAATTATCAGCCCTCTACGCCGAGGGCAGCCAGACTGCCGTGCCCAAACAGACGGGGAAACTGAGGTTCTAAAACGTAGCTTGAAAAACGATGGCAGGTTCCACACGACCTGTGGAGACAGATGACTAACATTATACATAACGATGACCACAAGAATGTATATGTAACTGCTGAGACCAGCTGCCTTTTATTAAAGCAGATAAAGGCTTGTTTTATTCCAGGTTTCACTGCTTATCCTAAAAAGCTCAGCCTTGTAGTGGAAGATATGACCACTCAGTCCAACTGAGGAGGAATACTTCACCAGGAAAACGACTTGGTAGCTGGTCAGGCACAAATACGGAGACTCTGGCTTTTCATAAAGGACAGCTGCCTTACATTTGAATGGTACATGCAAGGGAACAGGTGACATCAGCGACTTCTACCAAAGCCCCACCTAATTTAACCCAACAGAAAACCAAATAATAGGGGAAAAAATCTTTATCAAGATGAACAACATTGCCTCGTATTTGGCAGTTAAAGCACATAAAAGCATAAACAGACAAATAAAAAGACATGGTTTCAACAGCACTTCAAGCAAGTAGAAGATATTTTTCTTGTATTCTAAATAATCCCTAATTTTTTTTATTCTCAGTGCACTACACCGAGGACAGCCCTGCTCAGACAGATGGAGAAACTCTGAAAATCTAAAATGCAGGTGGAAAATCGATGGCAGGTTCCACACGGCCTTTGAAAACAGATGCTTAACATTACACATCACGATGACCACAAGAATGTATATGTAACTGTTCAGCTGCCTTTCATTAAAGCTGATAAAGGCTTGTTTTATTCCAGGTGTAGTGGAAAACATGGCCTCTCAGTCCGACTGAGGAGGAATACTCCACCAGGAAAACGACTTGGTAGTTGGTCAGGCACAAATACACAAAGACAGGAGACTCTGGCGTTTCATAAAGGACAGCTGCCTTAATTCTGATTGGTACAGACGAGGGAACAGGTGACAACCGGACAAACTATAAAAAATAATATCCCAGTCAAGATTAACAACAGTGCTCCATATCTGACAGTCAAAGTACATTCAACCTGAAATCACCTACAGTTATCTACCAGATCAAATAAAACACACACCAGAACAACACACTGCACACTGGCTTCCACACATCTGTTCTGAGAGAGCACTTCAAGCGAGTAGAAGATATATTTTTTATATAATCTCTGCATTTTTAATTATCAGCCCACTACGCCGAGGACAGACCGACAGTCCTGCCCAGACAGACGGAGAAACTGAAGTTCTAAGACGCGAGCTGAAAAACGATGGCAGGTTCCACACCGCCTGTGGAAACAGATGAAGGTAAAGTCGAGCATAGCCTCAGGCGCCCATCCACTCCAGCAGCCATTACCGGACACCAAGTTGACAGTTCAAACGCTGTGAGAAAAAAAAAACACTGTATCTTTGCTCACAAAACGTAAAGCAGGGCTACACTTCTCGAGCTCGCTGCTAACTCTCTTCCAGATCAACCGAGGCGCTATTAGCTTTGCAGCTCTCTGCTGGTTTGGGCGGTAATTGAGTGATGGTCAGTCCCGTGATAACAGCATTACTGCGATGGAGCTGATAGCCAACAATTCTCCCTCAGGCTACTACAGCGGCTTAGCCCCTCATTTTCTCTCACGTACGGTTAATTAAGGGTCTACGCTCCCGGTGTCGCTGCGCGCAAGCGAGAGTAATTACCTCAATCGCGTTAAACACCAATAAAGCAGAACAAACAAAGTCACAGGGATGTGCCGAGCTAAGTACGGTCTGAGAGACGGAGCCTGCAAACAAGAAGAATCTGGTGTTCAGTAACAAAAGGAGAGGTCGAGCTACAGCAGAGGCAGAAACGCAGAACCATGATTTACAAACAATCAACGCAACACATTGTCACTGTCCAGTAAATAAAAAACGTGTATCTCCAGAATGATAAGAGAAGGAGAGAAAACCTGTAAGTTAATAAATCACGAATATCTTCTGTAGTCATTCTAATTGCACTCGTCCATATACTACCACTCAAAAGTTTGGGATCACAGTGAAATGTTTTTGTTTTCAATGGAGTATCTTCCTTCCTTAACACAACAATGGACTGACGGGTCTCTAAAGAAAGTTGTTTCTTTCTGATCATTTTGAGTCGGTCAGCAAGCCATCAACTGCTGATCTTCAGATAGTAAACTAACCTAGAATGTTCTTCTCCCTTTTATACTCACTTATCAGTGGAATGTTTTTCAGCTGTGCATCACAATTGAGCAAGAGTGTCCTAACAACCAATTAGCCCAATAAAATCCTTAACTTGGATTGGCGGCCGTACCAGGACTGAGACTATATGCAAAATAAGCCTATATACAAAAATAAGCCTATATACAAAAATAGGCTTTAATACAAACATTTTATTCTTTAAAAAAATCATCTGATACACTTACACTAATTGTGAAATGAACAATATTGTTTGTGAATTGCATGAAAATTGCATGAATTGCATGAAATTCTAAAGTGATCCTAAACTTTTGAGTGGTAGTGTATATGTGAAAAAAAACCTAGACCTGGTTTTCACCTGGAGGCATCTGGATCGTATCTGGATTGTATCCTGCTAAGATGTTAGTCGCAGTGCTTTCACACTTGGTAGTCAAATGCTTCTCTGGTTAGTTGGACAGAAGTTTGATTGCTGTGTGGTTGGAATATGCAAATCACCTTGTCATGTGGCAAATATTACCAAGGGTTTATCTCTTTAGCTTCTTCCTGTGCCATGCTAATGACGGCACCTGCCTCAAAATTTGCAAATCTAGTTGCACTGGAAAGAGTTGAGATCGCATTGGTAGGTGTTTTAGTTAGTGGTTCTGCTTATATTGGGAGGGGTTTAGGTTGTACTAGGAGGCGTCTGGGTTGTATTGGACTCGGTTGTACTCAAAGTGGGTTTTGGTAGTAGTAATAAGAAGAGTTTGGGTTGTATTGGTGGGGGTTTTGGTTATGCTGGTAGAGGTTTCGGTTGTAGTGGGAGAACTACTGATTGTACCGGGAGGAGTTCTGGCTGTACTGAGAGGAGTTAGGCTTGTATTGCGGGGGCATAGTTGTACTCAAAGAGGTTTGGGTTGTACTGTTAGGACTTTTGATTGTACTGGAAAGAGTGTGGGAAGATAGCTTACAAGAAATGTTTGGTCTGGTCAGTCAATCTATGTGGGTTTCCTTTTCAACAGCTTCAACAGCTTAACTGTATCAAGTACTGTAACATCTGTTTATTATGTAGTTTTAAGTTTCGTTTAGAATGTAATGGGCGGAAGGAGCACCTGACTAAAAAAAATAACCCATAGTTCTGAAGGTTGGTAAAGGAAAAGAGGAAAACAGCCCGAGAATAAAAAATCCGTGTAAAGATATAAATTTGTGACCTGTAAGCCTCAGGGCGGTTTTAGAGGGACCACACAAAGTAAACCTTGAAATGCTATTTATGTATGTTGTAGCATAGCTACCCTAAAGACCTCCTGAAAATGTCAGTTTATTGACAGGAAGCTTTCTTAAAAATTGTGAGGAAAAGAAAGATGTCCTTGGAATAGTTTCTGGAACGCTACAATATAACGTTTATATAACATTATTTTAAAACCTTGTTGCCTGCATGATTAGCTGTAATGGCCTTACAGGTATAACCCTGATACTCAAAACACATGAAGCAGCTAAAAATCAAAATCTAGGTATGTATTAAGTTTTAGTACATCACCAATCAAAAGTTTTAGTACACTACCAGTCCAAAAGTTTTAAAACAGTTCTAAAATGTTTGACCGCCAGCTTATATATATATATATATATATATATATATATATATATATATATATATATATATATATATATATATATATATATATATATATAACACTCTACATTTGTTGTAGATTTAGGGAGATAATTTATCTTAAACTTTACCAGATGTAGAACACAACCAGTCCTCACAGACAATGATTTCATGATTTCAACATGTTTTTCTGTAAAAGAAGAGAAAACTCTCTGACTCAGAACGCATGCGTCATAGAAGACAGTGGGCAGACGGCATTATCAGAAGGCTGATTTAAGTCGTAGGGTTTCTCTGTTCTTTATGCTCTGCATCTGGAGCAGACAGTGGTAATTATTTGCATGATGCTGCTGATAGAGATTACAGTAAAAATGCTGGAGAATTCCAGAACATTCCACTGGTTTGGAGTGCTGTATACTTATGGCAATAAACCAATATCAGGTATTGGTATCAGGCTGTTATCAATAGAAAATGCTGGCAGGTGGGAAAACTTTAGATCATAAATTTATACTAAAACATCATGCAGTGTGATGAGATCTTGTTAGAGGTGTTAGAGGTGTAGGGCAGTACAGTGACAGAGTACTTTTAGTTTAGGGAACGTAGACTCATAGATTCATTTATAAACAGCTCACATTAAAACTTTTTTTTTTACTTTTGAAGCAAACAATATTAGCAGTAGATCTGAAATACTGATTAAAGCTCTTTAATTCAACCCTGAATGCATGACGCTAAATGGAAGCTTTTACTAAATATATTTCTTTTTTTCTGCATGTAAATATCAGATGTTTTTATCGGTCCATTATGGTACAATGTTGCCTTGAGGCTAGGGCTGCACCTAACAATTCATTTCTTACTCGAATAATCTAGCAATTAATTTCTTAATCGATTAATCTAACGATTAACAACTAATTTTTATATTAGTCTAATGTAAGTGTGTTTGGAATTAATTTATATATATAAATAATATATATATAAATATAAATAAATGGTCGAAAAGACTAAAAGTCTATAAAAAGTGTTTGCTCTGACTCGACAAATGACACTTAGCCTACACGCCTCACAGACAAGAACTCGGACAGTTTGTTGACTATATATTTGGCAGAGAGTCGTTTGAGAAGCAGCTACGTGTGTTTTAAAGCTATCGCGGTATCGAGAACAGTCTTAGGTTCTACACTGGATGATAAAGAAATGGTTAACAATGAGATTTTTCAAGAGACTCTACTGAAAGAAACATGTTACACGTGTTAATAATCTTAAAATAATCTGCTAAGATTAGATAAACAGGTAAACAGGTGCTGTCCTGCTGCTGTGTTGATGAAGCACTACGGGATGTTTGATCTTCAAGGTCTCATGTGTAGCAGTTGTACTGTTGTGATCATCTCCACTGTGCAGAGCTTACAGAGCACCACACTGTTGTGTTTCTGTGTGAAACACTCCCACAACTTTAGATGCAGGTGAGTGATTGTTTGTAGCTGCAGCTTGAGCTCCGGAAAAATCCATGCTTTCAGTAGGCGTAATCGATTACGTCATCCCAGCCCTACTTGAGGCGACACATTTTTAATAAATACATGCAGTTTAAAATAATGTACATGGTTATTGATCCAATTATGAAGCAGAATAAACATCACAAATAAGTCACTGATATTATAATGCGCACCATAGAAGGTAATCATAATAAATACTAAATAATATGCTATAACAGATTGATCAACTGTTCAATAATCAAGTTCAAAGGGCTCAAATTTATCATATCATAGTTTTCATAGTTAAAAAAATGTGACAATCACTCAATGATGTCACAAGAACTTTCATTTTCATTTATCCACCTATTCAGCAGCAGGCAGCCAATCAACACAGAGCTCATTTACAAATATCAGTCAATGTTTTCGAACAACATCCCAAATGTATGCAAGCCTGGATAAGATTTCCATACGCCATATTGTGATTCCAGCTGCCAGATTAGAAAGTCTTTAAGGTGGAGAGGAAGAAAACAGTAAGGAGAAAGGTGTAAGCAGAGGAAACTATGGCAAACTATACCAGGGCTGTAATCACATGTTCACGTTTCATTACTCACATCAGTATCAGAAAGGAAAAGGTGATATGGTATCACCTCAAGTGTTATATAGCAAACGCCTTCGCACTCATTTTCATACTCGTAATATAACACACCTGATTGAGTTGATTGAGCCTTCAGGAGAATCTGAATGGAGGAATCAGAGGATCTGATTAGAGCTGCAGTAAAGCTCTGCAGGGGAAGCAGTAGGAGCTGTCAGTGAGTTGGGCACTATTGCTGCGGGTATCCATCCAAACTCTTCAGCTCCATTATTAACACGCAGCGTCGGTGCGAATAGGAAACGGCGGAAGCACAGCGCTGTAGACGACGCCTCTTTTATTGATCGTGGCAGCGGTCAGGCTGAACAGCTGAGATAGCGGGCAGGTCACTTCAATAGTTAGAATAGTGGTGTGGGAGGTGAGAGGGGGTCGGAAAAAATTTAAATGTTAAAACTCACTTCTTGCTATTCCAAATTTTTTTTAATATTTTAAATATTAGAATATAAAAAAATATATATGCATCTCCAAAATCATTCTTTACTCTCAGTGTAAGTTAATTTTTGGAGCATTTCTACTGGTCCTCTCTTCATGACACGTTCTGTGTTCAAATGATACAGAAACATGAAAATCAATAAAAATTGGGAGACATGTTTTTCTCTGGGAAGCGACACTGTGTATTCTTTTTTAACAGTAATGGCTGCTACTATATGTTACACATTCATCACCATGGCGATTGACCCTGTAGACTTCTAACAAATATAACATTAAGACATTAATATTAGTTGAATACGCTTGTGATCATTGCTGGTTCTTGTGTGAATGTATGGCTAATAATCGATCTAGGTCACTTAGTTATGATAGATAAGGTAAGTGATGGCTGATTAATTAAATTTCAAAAAATGTTGGTTAGTTGTAAGTCTTTTCAACGTGTATTATGTTTTAAAAGTAACATGTAGTTTTTATTAACATGCAGTATTGTTTTAAAAGTAATCTGTAGTTTTATTAATATGCGGTATTGTTTTAAAAGTAATCTGTAGTTTTATTAACATGCAGTATTGTTTTAAAAGTAATCTGTAGTTTTATTAATATGTGGTATTGTTTTAAAAGTAATCTGTAGTTTTATTAACATGCAGTATTGTTTTAAAAGTAATCTGTAGCTTTATTAACATGTAGTATTATGTTTTAAAAGTAACATGTAGTTTTATTAACATGTAGTATTATGTTTTAAAAGTAACATGTAGTTTTATTAACATGTAGTATTATGTTTTAAAAGTAACATGTAGTTTTATTAACATGTAGTATTATGTTTTAAAAGTAATCTAGTTTTATTAACATGTAGTATTATGTTTTAAAAGTAACATGTAGTTTTATTAACATGTAGTATTATGTTTTAAAAGTAACATGCAGTTTTATAAACATGTAGTATTATGTTTTAAAAGTAACATGTAGTTTTATAAACATGTAGTATTATGTTTTAAAAGTAACATGTAGTTTTATAAACATGTAGTATTATGTTTTAAAAGTAACATGAAGTTTTATTAATATGTAGTATTATGTTTTAAAAGTAACATGTAGTTTTATTAATATGTAGTATTGTGTTTTAAAAGTAACATGTAGTTTTATAAACATGTAGTATTATGTTTTAAAAGTAACATGAAGTTTTATTAATATGTAGTATTATGTTTTAAAAGTAACATGTAGTTTTATTAATATGTAGTATTATGTTTTAAAAGTAACATGTAGTTTTATAAACATGTAGTATCATGTTTTAAAAGTAACATGTAGTTTTATTAATATGTAGTATTATGTTTTAAAAGTAACATGAAGTTTTATTAACATGTAGTATTATGTTTTAAAAGTAACATGTAGTTTTATTAATATGTAGTATTATGTTTTAAAAGTAACATGTAGTTTTATTAATATGTAGTATTATGTTTTAAAAGTAACATGTAGTTTTATTAATATGTAGTATTATGTTTTAAAAGTAACATGTAGTTTTATTAACATGTAGTATCATGTTTTAAAAGTAACATTTAGTTTTATTAATATGTAGTATTATGTTTTAAAAGTAACATGAAGTTTTATTAACATGTAGTATTATGTTTTAAAAGTAACATGTAGTTTTATTAATATGTAGTATTATGTTTTAAAAGTAACATGTAGTTTTATTAAAACTATTGCTTTCCAAACTTTTGGACTGTAGAGTATTCTGAATATGAAAGTACGTGTGGTCCTGAGAGACGACACTGATAGACCAAACAGGGGACAATGCTATATTACATAAGATCCTCTGAGTGCTCTCGTTATCATCCATGAAAGATGTTATGTACAATGCTTGATCTGGATGAAGTGCAGGTTGTTACACGTTACATCAGCAGCAGGTTCAACAAGTTCAGACAGAAATGCTGCCAACAATGAAAACAAGTAAACAGCCCACAATGAGCAATATGCAAATAACAGAAATGATGGAGATTGATGCAGTGACTTTACTTCAGAAAAGATAAAAAAACAACATCAAAGGATTTAATTTAGCTGTCATTCCATTTACTCCATCTCCATTAACCATCTATAGCTGTCTTCAGGGAATGTGCTGTGTCATTAACTTTGTCATTAACAGGCAAATTCACAGCCAACAGTCCATATAACCTCAGAAAATCAAAGCTTTTTTCTGTAATCATTACATGTTTTAATGCTCAGCAATGTTAACTCGAGCTCGAATGCTATGTGGCAGCTTAATTCTAACACAGTGAACACTCGAAACTTCCTTACCAGGGAATAGGATTTTTATAGACACGCATAGAATCAATATAATCAGAGTTGATTTCTGCTGCTGGTTTTATAGAAGATCTGCTCTCATCAGTGGAGCAAAGTCAGTAAAATCATGCACCGCACTAATGTTAAGGGTGGTCTCATGTTAAGGGTCTCCTATTTCTTGGTAGCCAAGAGTCATATAATGTACTCACTCAGCATCATGACTGCACAATATTGGAAAAAATAACTGACAATATTTTTTTTCCTGTGATATATATATATATATATATATATATATATATATATATATATATATATATATATATATATATATATATATATATATACATATATGCTGGTCAAGGCTGGTCCCCTGAATTGAAGTGGGTTTGAAGAATTCCTGCACTGGTGCTGTTACCCTACAGCAAGTGATTCCAAACTTTTGAATAATAGTATTAGTATTATATAATAATCTCTAATGTAACCAAACATACAGTGTTGTGCAAAAGTTTAAGGACACTTGGGGACATTATTATATTTAAATAGCTATTTTTTTTTGCTTTGTAAATATTCAAATATATGCATGTCAGTGTGTTTGTTTAACCCTTTCTAAGCTTCTCTTTGTGGAAACAAGCCAGTATTATATACAGTTCTCATCTAATACCTGCTTTGACTGCTCAGTACTTCATTAAGCTAAATCAAGATTGCTGCTGAAGAAACTGAACACATTCATACAATGTCTGGGGCGTCCAGGAGAAATCTGGAACTACACTTTGTTCTTCAAACTAACGCACAAGATATGATCTACTTCCTTCTAAATAAGATATTTATGTTACTTTGTATTGTATTTATGATTATTTACATCTATTCTAATGATATATAGTGTTCTTACTGGTGTAAATACGCACTTATTGCTAAGATTGGGCTTTTAAACAATCAGCTTATGTGCCTAAGGGTTTTGCACAGTGATGTAGGTCTGCAGATGGAACAGCGCTAGTATAGACTGGGTACTTACCATTACGTTAAGGACATGTCGCTCATTTCCACGAGCTGCTTAAAAATTTCCTCTGAAAGCAAATTATCACTCATTTACACTGGAATTAGAAATGTTCCGAGACCCTCTGGGCTCTCCTGTTTGCTTTCATTGGCTGACATTAAAGTGTGAATAAAGTATTTAGTATTTTGCAGCAGTGCCATGTTTTGGTCCTGTTAGTCTGTGGAGATTAAATATTGAAGCTCTGTTACATATCTGAGGCTGTCTCTGAATCTTGGAGAGCACTAAACCCACACGCGTGATCGTATTGTACAACACTGCGAAAGAGGTTAAAAAAAAGAAGAGAATTTGCATTTAGATAGAAACCAATTTGCTTTCCTCTGAGGCAATTATGTTTCAGATGAAATATGGATGCGTTTTGCCTTTCTGTGCCTGTGTCAGATTGCCCACACTGGCATTACCTGGGCAAAGGTTTAAATGAATTTAGATTATAGCTACTGTAAAGTCTTTTCTCTATCACTGAAAGAAAATGATTGAGGCAGAAGTCCTGTAACACAGTGCTATACATTCAGCAGAGACCCTCGCGTATGCTTGCTTACGCTCCCCTGGCATGAGAAACAACACACATGAATCGTCCACACTCAGACACTGTATACGATGCATCCAGTGAATGAAGGAGCACTGGGTCTACAGGTGGTAGCGGGCAATATGGGTCCAGTTAGACTTGAGATGCCAGTGTTGTAATTATTTCCTACATACTATGCTGTCTGTTAAAAAGCTTGTTTACACAGATGACTGTTATATAGTTGATGGCTCAGCAGAACCCATTGGTTTATGGCAGGAACCTCCCAAGGAAATCTGCCCCAAGCCCAGGAGATTGGCTGGTCATACAGTGTCATGAGGGTTGGTTGGATATGTAGTCAGCTGGATGCAGTTGGCAGTCGAATTCAGACCATTTCAGAGATCTTTGCTCACCATGCTATCTTCAAGAATAAAGAATATTCTCCGAACTGGTCTTCCTCTTCATTTTGACTTCAAGAAAAGAAGTTACAACACCAGTCAGTGAATCTAGAACCGCCATTCGTTCCTGCACGCACTTCAACCTGGAATCAGAGACACAGTCTCCACAGAGATGGCAGCCTGTTCCTTAAAGAAGCTGAAGGTTTTCCCGTTTTACCTACAATTGTGCCGTGGTTACATTGTGCCACCTGCAACTGCTGAAACATTTAAGGTGGAATGAAGAGTTTGAAAACGACCCGGCAAATAGGAAGCCGGTTTCAGCTCCACTTGTGACTTTTACCTCAAAAAAAGAGAGTTTGAGAAGAAAAATGCGATACATCCACCAAGTTCCTCACAGCTGATGTTGGAAAAACCAGCACTGCAGCACCTTTACTGTGAAGCATGTGTCCACTCACCAAAAAACACAACCGCCCAGGAGCTGGACAAAGGCAGGGAACACGGTGAAATGAAAAATCTAAACCTGCAGTTGAAAACATTCATTCATGTCCTAAACTGAATGTAGCTGTGGAAGTAAGGTTCGCTGCTTGCTTTGACGTTTTCATTAAGCCTGTTTCAGCCTCTGTAAGAAAAAAAACCCAAAAAACTAATTCGCAACACATTGACGAGGATGACGTCTGGGATGTGTAGCAATCAACTGGCTCTACAGGAGTTTAAAAAGATTGAAAGCTTTATCTTTTAACCAGAACTGGAGCTTCAAATACAAAGCTCTGATAATGAACCAAAGGCTTGAGGAACAGTCAGCATGCAGCACAGCCCTGAAAGGGTGTATGAGTTGATCAGCCATATCCATCCATCCATGGAGCCAACCCCAATCATGCATGTCTTTGGACTGTGGGAGGAAACCGAGGAGAACATGCACACTCCACACAGAACAGCCCGGACTGGGAATCCATCCTGGATCGTCTTGCTGTGAGGCGACAGTGCTTACCACTACACCACTGTGCCGCCTGATCGGCCACATTACAGTTTAATTAAAATATTCAAACATTCTTTCCCCATTTCATTGGACAAGCCTGTGATCCCTCTGGATAGGCTCAGGTGGTGAAAAGAAAGACATTTAAAGGCCCTACATTACTTTGGACCTCTGGAGTTCAGCCCAGCTAAGCTTGTGCATTAAATCAGCCCTGAGTGGACATTGGCGAATTCTGCAGTAGATCTACCGTGCAGTACTGTACAAAGGTCAGAGAACACCTTTCACTCCTGTCTAAACGGCCAACAAGAACAATTTATTCATTTTATTCATTGCACCAGTGTTTTCTGAGGAGGTTCACCAACATAATGCACTTTCATAAGTCCAAACACTGACTGAAAGAAAATGTGATCCCCTACAAGAGTGACTACCATTGGTGTACTCTGACAGCTGCCCAGCACTTTCAGTAGACAGTAGCACTAAATCCATTCTGTTCACCCTCTATAAGCACAGTTGGTACTATTTTCATGGCTTGGCCAGATGTGGCGTCTGCACAGCAGTTCTCAGGGGAGGCTGGAGTGTGTCTGTTTGTGTGTGTGGATGTGTTGTGGTTGAAACTTGCTGCTCAAGGACAGGGATGGGATGATAAGTGAGGACAGTAGAGAATATGCTGCTCGTGTGCTGATGCAAACAGAACGAAAGTCGAACACTCTCACAGAGGTGCCCTTCTGCGCCGCCCTCCAGGACCACAAACCAGGCCTTTAAAAGCAAGCATGACAAATGGGTACCCAGTCTGGGCAGGGTCGTATCACACAGGACACACAGGATTCTATACCAGTGTCTATACTGTCTTATACTGGACATACACCAGTCTGCCATCACATTAAACCCACTGTGTTTCTACAAACTCCACCCAATTGATCATCTCCACCTACCATAAAGACGCAGTTCTCTAATTACAGACTATAGTCCATCTGATTCTCTGTATACCTTGTTATCCCACCTTTACCCTGGTGGGATAAGAAGGTTTAACCAATGATCAGGACCTGGACGGGACCACCACAGAGGTCCACAGGTACTATGTAGGTGAACTGAGAATAGTCCACCAACCAGACCAATTCAACCAAACAGTGTCCTGTGGGCAGCGTCCTCAACGATCAGGACCCACAGAGCTCCACAGACACTATGAGGGTGGTGGGTCATTCTCAGCACTGCCTTGAAACTGTGATAATGTGTTAGTGTGCGTTGTGCTGGTGCAAGTGGATCAGACACGGAAGTGCTGCTAGAGTGTTTAGTTACTGCCAGACTGACAATAGTCCACCAACCAGAACTATCCAACCAAACAGTGTCCTGTGGGCAGCGTCCTGTGACCACAAAAGAAGGACTGTGGAGAAACAGATGAGCTATCATCTCTGGCTTTACTCGACAAGGTGGACCAACAACGTAAGAGTGGATAGTGGGTGTCTTCACTGCTGTGTCTGATCTACTCGTACCAGCACAACACACACTAACACATCACCATCACATCAGAGTCACTGCAGAGCTGAGAATGACCCACCATCCAAAAAAAGCCTGCTCTGTGGTGGTCCTGTGGGGATCCTGACCACTGAGGAACAGGGTGAGAAGGAGCTAACAAAGCAACAAGGCACGCAGAGAAACAGAGACTGCAGTCTGCAAATGAAGTAAAACTACAGAGGGCTCCTCTACAGAAGGAGGAGCTGATAAAATGGACAGATATTGCAGAAACAAGGAGGTGGTTGTAGCGCAGGGAGGTGTAGACGAGGTGAGGAAGCCGGATACGTATGGGCAGTTCTTTTATTAAACGTGCTGATGAATAAAACAATAGAAACAATGAATAAAGAAAAGACGGGAAAGACGGCTAAGGACATAGATCAGGGGAACGGGCAGAGGGACGGAACAAAGACTAAATGAACGACAAGGACAGACAGAAAACAGAGGGTATAAACAGAGACATGTAACAAGGGACAAAGGGAGGTGACGCAGACTACAAACAGATGAGGGGCGAAGACAGAGACAGACACGTGACCAGAGCTGTCAAGTAGCAAAGTATAAATACTTTCTACTCCTTACATTTACACTCGATTATCTGTACTTTCTACTCCTTACATTTACACTCCATTATCAGTACTTTCTACTCCTTACATTTACACTCCATTATCAGTACTTTCTACTCCTTACATTTACACTCCATTATCAGTACTTTCTACTCCTTACATTTACACTCCATTATCAGTACTTTCTACTCCTTACATTTACACTCCATTATCAGTACTTTCTACTCCTTACATTTACACTCCATTATCAGTACTTTCTACTCCTTACATTTACACTCCATTATCAGTACTTTCTACTCCATACATTTACACTCCATTATCAGTACTTTCTACTCCATACATTTACACTCCATTATCAGTACTTTCTACTCCATACATTTACACTACAGTATCAGTACTTTGTTCTCCTTAGATTTACACTCCATTATCAGTACTTTCTACTCCTTACATTTACACTCCATTATCAGTACTTTCTACTCCTTACATTTACACTCCATTATCAGTACTTTCTACTCCATACATTTACACTCCATTATCAGTACTTTCTACTCCTTACATTTACACTCCATTATCAGTACTTTCTACTCCATACATTTACACTCCATTATCAGTACTTTATACTCCTTACATTTACACTCCATTATCAGTACTTTCTACTCCTTACATTTACACTCCATTATCAGTACTTTATACTCCTTACATTTACACTCCATTATCAGTACTTTCTACTCCTTACATTTACACTTCATTATCAGTACTTTCTACTCCTTACATTTACACTCCATTATCAGTACTTTCTACTCCATACATTTACACTCCATTATCAGTACTTTCTACTCCATACATTTACACTCCATTATCAGTACTTTCTACTCCATACATTTACACTCCATTATCAGTACTTTCTACTCCTTACATTTACACTCCATTATCAGTACTTTCTACTCCTTACATTTACACTCCATTATCTGTACTTTCTACTCACATTTACACTCCATTATCAGTACTTTCTACTCCTTACATTTACACTCCATGATCTGTACTTTCAACTCCTTACATTTACACTCCATTATCTGTACTTTCTACTCCTTACATTTACACTCAATTATCAGTACTTTCTACTCCTTACATTTACACTCCATTATCAGTACTTTCTACTCCTTACATTTACACTCCATTATCAGTACTTTCTACTCCTTACATTTACACTCCATTATCTATACTTTCTACTCACATTTACACTCCATTATCAGTACTTTCTACTACTTACATTTACACTCCATTATCTGTACTTTCTACTCCTTACATTTACACCCCATTATCTGTACTTTCTACTCCTTACATTTACACTCCATTATGAGTACTTTCTACTCCTTACATTTACACTCCATTATCTGTACTTTATACTCCTTACATTTACACTCCATTATCAGTACTTTCTACTCCTTACATTTACACTCCATTATCAGTACTTTATACTCCTTACATTTACACTCCATTATCAGTACTTTCTACTCCTTACATTTACACTCCATTATCAGTACTTTCTACTCCTTACATTTACACTCCATTATCAGTACTTTCTACTCCATACATTTACACTCCATTATCAGTACTTTCTACTCCATACATTTACACTCCATTATCAGTACTTTCTACTCCATACATTTACACTCCATTATCAGTACTTTCTACTCCATACATTTACACTCCATTATCAGTACTTTCTACTCCTTACATTTACACTCCATTATCAGTACTTTCTACTCCTTACATTTACACTCCATTATCTGTACTTTCTACTCACATTTACACTCCATTATCAGTACTTTCTACTCCTTACATTTACACTCCATGATCTGTACTTTCTACTCCTTACATTTACACTCCATTATCTGTACTTTCTACTCCTTACATTTACACTCCATTATCAGTACTTTCTACTCCTTACATTTACACTCCATTATCAGTACTTTCTACTCCTTACATTTACACTCCATTATCAGTACTTTCTACTCCTTACATTTACACTCCATTATCTATACTTTCTACTCACATTTACACTCCATTATCAGTACTTTCTACTACTTACATTTACACTCCATTATCTGTACTTTCTACTACTTACATTTACACTCCATTACCTGTACTTTCTACTCCTTACATTTACACCCCATTATCTGTACTTTCTACTCCTTACATTTACACTCCATTATCAGTACTTTATACTCCTTACATTTACACTCCATTATCAGTACTTTCTACTCCATACATTTACACTCCATTATGAGTACTTTCTACTACTTACATTTACACTCCATTACCTGTACTTTCTACTCCTTACATTTACACCCCATTATCTGTACTTTCTACTCCTTACATTTACACTCCATTATGAGTACTTTCTACTCCTTACATTTACACTCCATTATCTGTACTTTCTACTCCTTACATTTACACTCCATTATGAGTACTTTCTACTCCTTACATTTACACTCCATTATCAGTACTTTCTACTCCATACATTTACACTCCATTATCAGTACTTTATACTCCTTACATTTACACTCCATTATCAGTACTTTCTACTCCTTACATTTACACTCCATTATCAGTACTTTCTACTCCTTACATTTACACTCCATTATCAGTACTTTCTACTCCTTACATTTACACTCCATTATCTGTACTTTCTACTCACATTTACACTCCATTATCAGTACTTTCTACTCCTTACATTTACACTCCATTATCTGTACTTTCTACTCCTTACATTTACACTCCATTATCAGTACTTTCTACTCCTTACATTTACACTCCATTATCAGTACTTTCCACTCCTTACATTTACACTCCATTATCAGTACTTTCCACTCCTTACATTTACACTCCATTATCTGTACTTTCTACTCCTTACATTTACACTCCATTATCAGTACTTTCTACTCCTTACATTTACACTCCATTATCAGTACTTTCTACTCCTTACATTTACACTCCATTATCAGTACTTTCTACTCCCTACATTTACACTCCATTATCAGTACTTTCTACTCCTTACATTTACACACCATTATCAGCACTTTCTACTCCTTACATTTACACTCCATTATCAGTACTTTCTACTCCCTACATTTACACTCCATTATCAGTACTTTCTACTCCTTACATTTACACACCATTATCTGTACTTTCTACTCCTTACATTTACACTCCATTATCAGTACTTTCTACTCCTTACATTTACACTCCCTCATCTGTACTTTCTACTCCTTACATTTACACTCCATTATCAGTACTTTCTACTCCTTACATTTACACTCCATTATCAGTACTTTATACTCCTTACATTTACACTCCATTACCAGTACTTTCTACTCTTTACATTTACACTCCATTATCAGTACTTTCTACTCCTTACATTTACACTCCATTAACAGTACTTTCTACTCCTTACATTTACACTCCATTATCAGTACTTTCTACTCCTTACATTTACACTCCATTATCTGTACTTTCTACTCCTTACATTTACACTCCATTATCAGTACTTTCTACTCCTTACATTTACACTCCATTATCAGTACTTTCTACTACTTATATTTTAAACCTAGTCTTGTTACTCCTATTTCATTTCAGCTTGTTTTCATTCATGTACATTTACATTCCAGTAAAGATTATTGATAACACGACTTCATTACAATACTTATAGGAAGCTAGTCATCATATCTTCTGCTCCATGAAACACGTTAATGCTCGGTAGTACACAGATATGCTTCTTTACATTCATGTTCAATGGGTGTATATGCGGCTGAAACAGGAAGCCTAGCGCATCCCAAATTTATCAACATTAACATTTTAATATAACATTATAGTCATTATGACTTTTTTTTCCTTACATTAGTTTTACTTTTATACTTTAAGTAGTTTTGAAAGCAGTACTTTTACAGTTTTACTAGAGTAAAAAGCCTGAGCTGATACTTTTTTTACTATAGTATCTATACTTCTACCTGAGTAATCAATGTGAATACTTTTGACACCTTTGCACGTGACCAAAACATTAGCACATGGCTAGGAACGTAAACGAAAGACGTAGACAGACAGAAAAAGGCAGGGCAGGACAGCGGACTTATCGATGTACTACACTGCTTCATAACTGTGTATATCTATTTTTGCTTCTGAAGTACAAAAACAAAACCAATGCTGAATGACAGGAGAAGGTCCCAAGAGACTGAACCTGTCCTAACAATCACATCATCAGAAGCCAATACGATAGCGATCTCGTCTGGGGTAAGAAGACACTGTCGGCTGTAGTGTATGTGCATTTACATGCTGAAATAGGACACCAGGGTCTGGGGAACGTTCACTAATGTTGCTCGTAATTAGAGAAAAGAAATCAGAAAAAACATCAAAAAGACAAAAGCAGAAGTAGCTTTTTGTAGGACGTCGGGAGCCTTGACCCCACTTCGGAAAAAACAAAGCAGAAGAACGTGCAGATGAAAGAGATACATAATCAGAATCAACAGATTCTCTAGACTCTAAATACAGGATCATCAAACAGCACACTTATTCTTTTTAATTATATTTTTATATTTATATTATTTGAGAGTGCTGCAGTTCTATGAGGTAAATAACATGAGGCAGGTAATAACGTGAGGCAGGTTGAAAGCTGCTGCCACACCTGTACTGAAATGTCGTTGTATATTTATGCACGACAACATCAGTCGCTGCTTATTTTCAGTGAAGCATTTTCTTCACAAACCAGGCCTTTAAAAGCAAGCATGACAAATGGGTACCCAATCTGGGCAGGGTCATATCACACAGGACACACAGGATTCTATACCAGTGTCTATACTGTCTTATACTGGACATACACCAGTCTGCCATCACATTAAACCCACTGTGTTTCTACAAACTCCTCCCAATTGATCAGCTCCATCTACCATAAAGACGCAGTTCTCTAATTACAGACTGTAGTCCATCTGTTTCTCTGTATACCTTGTTATCCCACCTTCACCCTGGTCTTCAATGATCAGGACAGGGACATGAGGTCCACAGGTACTATGAGGGTCGTGGGTAATTCTCAGCACTGCATTGCACACCTTTTAGAAACACGCACTCCTCCACCTGCTACAATCGTTTTTGTATCCCCTTAGAATGCCGTCTCTCACATCTGCTCAAACCGACAGACGTGGTTTCCATGATCTGACCTGCATTCATTTCATCCATCTTTTTTTATCCCTCTTTCCTTCCCATAAAGTCCCATTCATAATCCACAGCCATACTGACCTGCACTCCTCTATGTGTTGTTTTGTCCTTCATCATTGTTCAACGGTTTCCTCTTTTTCTGTCAGGTTTTTGCCCAACTCGTCCAAAGGTTCTTGAGATATCTACAGCGTCCCCTCTCCAGAATCATGTGCTTGTATACAGCTTTTTGATTGGATGTACAGTTTTCATGCAAATCAGATTTTGCAATTTTTTCATTTTTGGCCATAGGAATCAATGGGGTGCAAAGGTTTGGGCACCCAACATAGGAGATGTTGATACAAGTCCTTTAGTAACACCCTAAAAACCAAAATGGCACCACAGCAACTACCTAGGAACCACCTGGGATGCCACATTATCTCTGTTGCAGCTTTGGCTAATAGACAGTAATGGAAGAGTGCTGGTGTGTTTCTGTCAGAGTGCCTCAGGAGAGACTACCTCAAGCTGCTGGCCACCAGAGGTTGGATTCGCTGGAGTTTTAGGTAGATGCTCCACGCCCCCGTGCCTCTCACCTGGTTCTCATTCCCCTGTACTTACCTCCCCTTTAAAAAGCTCTTGTGTCTCCCTTAGCCTTGTGGAGCATCAACCAAAGAGACTTCCTGGTTCCTGCTTGCACCCTGCTCAGGTAAACCTCTGCACATGGAAAAGCCTTATTGGCTGCCTCGTGTTTTGACTGGTTTTCAGAGTTTCTCCACGGCTTCTGCTCTATGAATCCTTTAGACTTGGTGCTTCGTGTTTTTCCACTTTGTGTTTCTAGCATCCTTCATGAACTTTTTATGGCAGCTTTTTGAGCTTTTGGTTTTTGAATATTCCCCTGGGCATTGTTGTCTTGGGTTCTTGCATCTCTGGTTCCCTTGTAAGAGTTTTTACCTCTGATCTAGGCCTGCAGCTATCGATTATTTTAGTAATTGAGTATTCTATTGATTATTTCATTGATTAATCGAGTAATCTGATAAAATAAATATTTTTAAAGAGCAATAGTAAATAAATAAGATAAAATAAGGCTGGTTTCTTAACATTTATTGCTTAAATTGCATATAGTACAGTTTAAAACAAAACATTTTAATAATTACTATTATTGAAATTTATTAATAGACCTATATATCGTACTGTAAGTTAACAAAACTGGCTACTGTACATTTGTTGACCCACCTACTGCAAACTAACTAAACTGAATGTACTCACTGTATAGGATTTGGTGCATTTTAGGCTCACAGTATTTAGGCTAAATGTTATGGTTACTGTGTGTGGCTCCGCTCTGTGGACTGGACGTGCTGAAACATTGAAACACTGATGTGGTGCTGGTCTAGGGGTTACCATAAAACTCAGACTCGCTATCAGTTTGCTGGGAAAGCTCAGTTGCTTGCTTTCTGAAGTTAGCTTCTTATATGAATTCTCCGTTCCACCTTAACTGGTATAGAAGTTACATTCCAGTGCCTGTAACTGCTACGTCATTTAAGGTGGAACGGCGGAATTCACATAAGAAGCTAACTTCAGTCTCGTCTTTCTTCAGGTTTACTCTCAGTCTTCGTTTGGATTCAACGAATCTTTGAGGCAAAAAATTTGCTTCGATGATTTTCTGTAATCGAGTTACTTGAGTACCTCGAGGAATCGTTTCAGCCCTACTCTGATCTCTGATTGCTGGTGTTTTTGTAAATAATAAATCCTCTTCCTGTGTCTGAGCCCCTTACCTCACAGTTCCATGAGTTCTTCTAGCCCGCACGCCGTGAGCTTCAAGGTTAAGAAAGTCAAATACAAATTGGCCAAATTCGGCTGGAAAGAAATCAAAAATCATCCATGAAAATTCACGACCGGTGCATGTCTGGTGGCTGCCGAATGATTCTGCATTAGCGTGTTATTGTTAAACTGACATTTCCATCCCCCTAATGTCTGAAAGGTTCCTTCATGGAGCCAATTACTTTTGTGCAATAAGGGCCCAGAAGCACTGTGAGATTTTAAACACCTTCCGTCACTTAAATTGGGGAATAAATTACACAACCTCTAAAATATGATTCAGTTCATTCCAATGTTTCGCACGATCATCATTAACCTTTTAAAGCAGGTGATGAGTCAGACTGTCTCTGAGTCGAGAGCGGGGCTTTTTACTGCTTGAGTCAAACGTCTACCTGTATGGAGGGGACACACAAATCACTGCATGTTTTGAGGGACAGCCTTTTATGAATTGTAATAAAGTAATATACACTCACTGAGCACTTCATTAGGTACCACCTTGTATCTACACTCACTGTCTATATCATCAGCTCTACCTACCACATAGGAGCAGTCAGCAGTTCCACACTTACAGACTGTAGTCCATCTGACTCTCTGTATACTTTATTACCCTGCTCTTCAAAGAACAGTATTATTAGGGTGGTGGATTATACTCAGCATTGCAGTGACAATGATGGTGTGTTAGTGTGTGTTGTGCTGGTGTGAGTGGATCAGACACAGCAGTGTTGCTGAAGTTTAAACACCACATTGTCACTGCTGGACTGAGAATAGTCCACCAACCAAAACTATCCAGCCAGTAGTTTCCTGTGTTCACTGATAAAGGACTGTACTGCTGTATCAGAACCACTCGTACTAGCATAACACACTTCAACACACCACCACCACTCTGTCAGTGTTACTTCAATGCTATGGATGATCTACGACCATCCACAAGGAGGTGTTCCTAAGCACTTGACCTGAAGCCCATTTGGTCAGACTCTGTAGAAAAGGGTCCAATTCTAAAAGTGTTGATGCCCCTAAGCAAGGTTTTCGCTCAGCAGCTGTTATGGAACACCTAAATAATCTTTTATTATAAACTAGAAGGGCGGTACGGTGGTGTAGTGGTTAGTAAGGTGGTGTAGTGGTTAGTATGGTGGTGTAGTGGTTAGTATGGTGGTGTAGTGGTTAGTATGGTGGTGTAGTGGTTAGTATGGTGGTGTAGTGGTTAGTAAGGTGGTGTAGTGTTTAGTAAGGTGGTGTAGTGGTTAGTATGGTGGTGTAGTGGTTAGTATGGTGGTGTAGTGGTTAGTATGGTGGTGTAGTGGTTAGTAAGGTGGTGTAGTGGTTAGTACGGTGGTGTAGTGGTTAGTACGGTGGTGTAGTGGTTAGTAAGGTGGTGTAGTGGTTAGTATGGTGGTGTAGTGGTTAGTATGGTGGTGTAGTGGTTAGTACGGTGGTGTAGTGGTTAGTAGGTGGTGTAGTGGTTAGTAGGTGGTGTAGTGGTTAGTACGGTGGTGTAGTGGTTAGTACGGTGGTGTAGTGGTTAGTACGGTGATGTAGGGGTTAGTACGGTGGTGTAGTGGTTAGTACGGTGGTGTAGGGGTTAGTATGGTGGTGTAGGGGTTAGTATGGTGGTGTAGTGGTTAGTATGATGGTGTAGTGGTTAGTATGGTGGTGTAGGGGTTAGTATGGTGGTGTAGTGGTTAGTAAGGTGGTGTAGTGGTTAGTACGGTGGTGTAGTGGTTAGTACGGTGGTGTAGTGGTTAGTAAGGTGGTGTAGTGGTTAGTATGGTGGTGTAGTGGTTAGTAAGGTGGTGTAGTGGTTAGTAAGGTGGTGTAGTGGTTAGTAGGTGGTGTAGTGGTTAGTATGGTGGTGTAGTGGTTAGTACGGTGGTGTAGTGGTTAGTAGGTGGTGTAGTGGTTAGTACGGTGGTGTAGTGGTTAGTACGGTGGTGTAGTGGTTAGTAAGGTGGTGTAGTGGTTAGTATGGTGGTGTAGTGGTTAGTACGGTGGTGTAGTGGTTAGGATGGTGGTGTAGTGGTTAGTATGGTGGTGTAGGGGTTAGTTTGGTGGTGTGGTGGTTAGTAAGGTGGTGTAGTGGTTAGTACGGTGGTGTAGTGGTTAGTACGGTGGTGTAGTGGTTAGTATGGTGGTGTAGTGGTTAGTACGGTGGTGTAGTGGTTAGTAAGGTGGTGTAGTGGTTAGTATGGTGGTGTAGTGGTTAGTAAGGTGGTGTAGTGGTTAGGATGGTGGTGTAGTGGTTAGTAAGGTGGTGTAGTGGTTAGTATGGTGGTGTAGTGGTTAGTACGGTGGTGTAGTGGTTAGTACGGTGGTGTAGTGGTTAGTACGGTGGTGTAGTGGTTAGTAAGGTGGTGTAGTAGTTAGTAAGGTGGTGTAGTGGTTAGTAAGGTGGTGTAGTGGTTAGTATGGTGGTGTAGTGGTTAGTAAGGTGGTGTAGTGGTTAGTATAGTGGTGTAGTGGTTAGTATGGTGGTGTAGTGGTTAGTAAGGTGGTGTAGTGGTTAGTATGGTGGTGTAGTGGTTAGGATGGTGGTGTAGTGGTTAGTAAGGTGGTGTAGTGGTTAGTATGGTGGTGTAGTGGTTAGTAAGGTGGTGTAGTGGTTAGTATGGTGGTGTAGTGGTTAGTATGGTGGTGTAGTGGTTAGTAAGGTGGTGTAGTGGTTAGTATGGTGGTGTAGTGGTTAGTAAGGTGGTGTAGTAGTCAGTATGGTGGTGTAGTAGTTAGTATGGTGGTGTAGTGGTTAGTATGGTGGTGTAGTGGTTAGTAAGGTGGTGTAGTAGTTAGTATGGTGGTGTAGTGGTTAGTAAGGTGGTGTAGTGGTTAGTAAGGTGGTGTAGTGGTTAGTATGGTGGTGTAGTGGTTAGTATGGTGGTGTAGTGGTTAGTAAGGTGGTGTAGTGGTTAGTATGGTGGTGTAGTGGTTAGTAAGGTGGTGTAGTGGTTAGTATGGTGGTGTAGTGGTTAGTAAGGTGGTGTAGTGGTTAGTATGGTGGTGTAGTGGTTAGTAAGGTGGTGTAGTGGTTAGTATGGTGGTGTAGTGGTTAGTATGGTGGTGTAGTGGTTAGTAAGGTGGTGTAGTGGTTAGTATGGTGGTGTAGTGGTTAGTACGGTGGTGTAGTGGTTAGTACGGTGGTGTAGTGGTTAGTTTGGTGGTGTAGTGGTTAGTATGGTGGTGTAGTGGTTAGTATGGTGGTGTAGTGGTTAGTACGGTGGTGTAGTAGTTAGTATGGTGGTGTAGTGGTTAGTATGGTGGTGTAGTGGTTAGTACGGTGGTGTAGTAGTTAGTATGGTGGTGTAGTGGTTAGTATGGTGGTGTAGTGGTTAGTATGGTGGTGTAGTGGTTAGTATGGTGGTGTAGTAGTTAGTATGGTGGTGTAGTGGTTAGTACGGTGGTGTAGTGGTTAGTATGGTGGTGTAGTGGTTAGTACGGTGGTGTAGTGGTTAGTAAGGTGGTGTAGTGGTTAGTAAGGTGGTGTAGTGGTTAGTACGGTGGTGTAGTGGTTAGTTTGGTGGTGTAGTGGTTAGTACGGTGGTGTAGTGGTTAGTATGGTGGTGTAGTGGTTAGTATGGTGGTGTAGTGGTTAGTATGGTGGTGTAGTGGTTAGTATGGTGGTGTAGTGGTTAGTATGGTGGTGTAGTAGTTAGTATGGTGGTGTAGTGGTTAGTATGGTGGTGTAGTAGTTAGTACGGTGGTGTAGTGGTTAGTACGGTGGTGTAGTGGTTAGTAAGGTGGTGTAGTGGTTAGTAAGGTGGTGTAGTGGTTAGTACGGTGGTGTAGTGGTTAGTTTGGTGGTGTAGTAGTTAGTATGGTGGTGTAGTGGTTAGTAGGGTGGTGTAGTGGTTAGTATGGTGGTGTAGTGGTTAGTATGGTGGTGTAGTGGTTAGTAAGGTGGTGTAGTGGTTAGTATGGTGGTGTAGTGGTTAGTAAGGTGGTGTAGTGGTTAGTATGGTGGTGTAGTGGTTAGTAAGGTGGTGTAGTGGTTAGTATGGTGGTGTAGTGGTTAGTATGGTGGTGTAGTGGTTAGTATGGTGGTGTAGTGGTTAGTATGGTGGTGTAGTGGTCAGCACTTTCGCCTCACAGAAAGACAATCTGGGTTGGATTCCCGGTCCGGGTCGTTCTGTGTGGAGTGTGTATGTTATCCCTGTGCTTAAGTGGGTTTCCTCCCACACGTCCAAAGACATGCAATCATTCTACAGCCACTCTAAATTGCCTGTAGGTGTGAGTGCGTGAGTGAATGTTGGCCATGAGATGGACTGGCGGACTGTCCATGGTGTACCCCACCTTTGCCCCATGACGCTGGGATTGGCTCCAGTGACCCCGACTAGCGGGATAAAGCAGCAGATAATGCAGTGCTTAATTTGTGTCGGATCGTGCCGGAACAAGATCCAGTACCTCTCGTATTTCGAGTACCTAAGTTCCGGAACTTATTTATATGGATCCAGCACCTCTGTGACGTTTTTTGTTTTTAACATGGGGAATTATTTATAAAGTAAATTAAAATAAATCGCAAGTGCAGAGTGCCAGCAGGTTTCTCCAAATGAACCTGATGTGCCAGTCACAGCGTGCGCCCATGTACACTTCCATGTTATCTTCTCTTCTGTTTATGAAACTTGTTGGTCCACCACTCGTACAATTCAACCCTGTGTCACGTGTGCGATCTTGTTAAAGGACACCGAACTGCCACAGACAAGCGGAGCAAATCGCGAAATTCAGTGTAGTGTGTAGATGCAATGACTGTGTTGTGGAGTAATTTGAATAATTTGGTTTGTATATTGTTGTTTTAGTGCAGCATGAAATGGTTTGGGGTTTTTTTTGTTTGGTTTATTTGTAGGACACCGTGTTCTAGCAAAAATTAATTCCTCCAGTGGCCTCTCTGAGATTTCATGGTTGCAGCTCCTTACTGCACTCATTAAAGCTAGTTCTATCTTATTGCATAGTATTGCATAGTAATGCTACTATGTTATGTGGACACTTGAAACAATATTGTGTCTATGTGTTCCAGGACATTTTCCATCACTGCCCACTTGCTGGATCACCCTACCTTTAGTGTTCCATTACCTGATGTTTTACAAATTAAGGATGGATATAAACTAGAAACTAACACAATACAATTCAGCAAACAAGACAGGCTTTACAGACTGATTTAAAAAAAGGTTCAGGTTGGTTAGTTTTGGGAAAACCGGCTGTATCTAGGTACTACTGCTAAGATACTACTAGTAGTAAAAATATGCAGTATAGGTTTAACAGAACATTCCAGGCCATGTCTTATCACAAATCACATCATGATATACTGTGTATGTCTTGTACACGCAATCAAATCGCAGTCACAAGTTACTCTTAGTATTCTGCTGCTTAAGTAATGAATAATCTAATTATGTTACTGCATTAAACAGTGGAGTGCCATAATATTAGTACCTCAAGTTCAGAGGTTGTGAAGATGGAGTGGGCAAGGGAGGCGGATAAGTGTGCAAAGTCTAGAAACAAACAAAGGAGTAAAAATACAAAAGGCCAAACAAGGAGCTCCTGGAAAGAGGAGGAGTCACAAAGGGTGTGAAAAAAGACAAGGAGAAGCTGAGAATCAAAACAAACAGAAGCACATGGAAATGACAATAGGGCAAAACAAAGGCAGAGAGAGACAGGAGGTGAAGCAGAGCAAGGCGTGGCAAATGGTAACCTCTTGTGTGTGATGCAGAAATCTAGTTTACTAATGGAAGTAAAAACAAATCCATTAAGCAACAGAGAAACGAGCAGGGTTGTGTCAGGAACGAATCAGGAACCCAACTGCAACAAGCAGGACAAACACATCAAGGTCAATTCTTCAAAGGCTGCGTTTCTCTGGTAATCTATGCTGACAGTTCTTTCTTTGAGAGAGTGAAGCAAAAGTCTACAAAGCTTAATTACAGAGCTGCTTTGGGGTCCCGGAACGAGGGCTGAATGCTGGGAAGGGGGCAACTAGGGAGAAAAGACTGTGTTTACAAGGATTGATTTTTTTTTTCCCCCGCTCGCATCTCTGGGTGCCTCCCCGTCAGGTTTCAGCCTGAAGGCCTGAAAACAAACGTCATTTTCTCCCAAATTACGTCTGTCCGGATCGATACAGATCAGAGGGGTGACCTAGGGAGACTCCCCCCGAAGGAGTAAATACAGCCTCCATCAAGGGCTAATTTTATTCCCATTCTGGGCAGGTACGAAGAGAGACGACTTCCTCCCTGTAGATAGCACAGCACATCCACAACAACACAACAAAGGAAGCTGAGAGGTGGTGGCAACGAGAGAACGAGAGGCAGTCAGAAAAGGAGAGAGGGAGAAAGCACTGGAGAAAACATCTAGTAATGATAAATATTGACGGTATTACAGAAAACAACAACATTTTTATAGGATTTTATAGGATCTACTATTTTTTTTGCTATTATTATATTATTATTACACATAATGTCATTATAGATTATATAAATTATTATTATTGTTCTTCTTCTTATTATTATTACTATTAATATTACACCAACAATTGTATATTTATATATTTTGATATATTATGAGGAGGCAAAAGGTGTTGCCCGTCACCAGAGACTGTGTGTATGTGTGAGTGAAACACTTACCTGTAGGCCCTCCTTACACAACCAGCAAAGAGAGGCAGTACAGTCTGAGCTCAACCTTAAAGTGTGCCATAGGGCCCACAGCCAGCTTAAGGGAGCGAGGTTGCAGGTTAAGGTAGGTATATATATATTTGAAAACATCTAGATGAACATCAAGATCTAAAAAAAAAAAAACTCAGGACACAGGACAATGATCTGAAACACACCATCAAGTTCACCTTCGAAATGCTCAACAGAAACAGGTCAGTGAAGCCTTATTAAAACTCTTCTGATTAAAAGAATTCTGCAAAGAAAAGCGGAATACCTCCACAGAGATATGCAAGATCTTCACAAGATGGGGAGGGTGGCACAACCAATTATCAGGTTCAGGGGGGCAACTGCTTTTTCACATGGGTGATATAGATAAGGGGGGAATTGTGTGTGTGTGTGTGTGTGTGTGTGTGTGTGTGTGTATACATATATATATATATATATATATATATATATATATCGTCACTGTAACACGAAACTGTAAACTGCTGTTTATATGCTGTCAGAATTTCATGATGAATGAACAAAATAGAAAAATTCTGGTTCCATAGACTTAGATAGAAGTAAAAAGTAAAAAAGATACTCATTTATCTTTGGACAGCAAAAAAAAAAAAAAATACACCATTGATTTAAGTCAATAGAAAAGAAAAACAGGAAAAAATATAGAAATGTATATTTCATATATAACTTTATATATGACTTTATCACTGTATTCTCTGTAATGCAGTTAGTGCAGTTTTACGAACACGCATGAACGCAGTACTGAATGTGGGTCAGTGTCTGTGCAGATGCAGTGCGTTACTTTCTACAGCAGTATTCTGTCTGTAACTGTTTTCTGCTCCAATCCGGCTATTATATCCCACTGTCTTTTAGCTTCCTGTGAGGGACGAGACATAATGAGGGAGAAGAAGTTCTGTATTCTGAATTACACTGCCACTCTTTGCGGGGAGTCAGCAGGGGGGATGTATCATGAATACAGTAATGAGCTGAAGAAGCCTGCGAGCGCAGTGTGTGAGAGGAACTGCGGTTAAGCATGATCCACCTGCTTCCCCTCAGCTCCTCGCATGGCACTGGGAGATGCCAAGTGCTCCCCCCCCCCCCCCCCTCCGGCACACAGGTCTGCCAGCACATATACACAAATACACACACTACTTACATGCTTTAATAATTTGCCCATTTGTATTACACATTTAAGAGCCTATAAATGAAATAACAATATAATATATGCTATGTGTATGTAGAAATATGTTGCATATCACTGCTATAGGAACAAAACATGATATTGTGATTTTTGCTGTTCATCAGTTTTTGACATACTTCATTGTGTGTAAATTTTATGATAAATGGACCAAAAGAAAATGACAGTAAATCGCATGAAAAAATAAATAAATATATATATATATATACACCCCAACATATATTTTTCAAAGAAAACTTCTTATCTCTAAAATGTGTGTGTGTGTTTGTGTTAGCAGCTACATAAAATATGTGGCAAATGTATTAAATATATATACCTCTATGTAATGTCCTACATTGTGTAAGTACTAAAGTACTAGTGATAACTCAGATTTTTTCTAATTCCTGAAGTCATGAAACCATTGATATATATATATATATATATATATAAATATGTGTTTAAATATGTATATATTTAAATATGTGACTATATTACTATCAGTATATCAGTATTGTGGCCTTATATTTATTTTTGACACCAAACCGTGTTAATTACAGCTTTACACTTTCATACAGCAGCACAGGAGCCAGATATATAACTATATAACTATATACTTCAGGAAAACAACGTTTTTCAGTGGTGAAATGTAACAACAGTCTGCTTAACCCTCCTATTACGTTAAGGGTCAATTTAAGTTATCTTTCAGTTGTCTGGAATACTGGATACCCTGGTTTTGACTAAAATGTAATACTGGTTATGAGCAAAATATTTGTTAAATAGTTGTTAAAGTGGTATTGTTGTAACTTCTATTCTTGCTGTCAAAGTAAAGAGTGAGACCAGTTCAGAGTATAAGCTTTGTTCTTGAGGATACCGCGGTACAGACGTTCTTTTAGGAGATCTAAACATGGTAACCCCAAACCAGTAAACACACCGTATTTAAGTCCAGCTGACTACAGGTCAACTAGCCTCGACCTGAATGGCCAGATCACTATCTGCTAGGCTTGGGACATTGGGATCTGCTGAGCCATCAAACTATATAAAAAAAATGGCATGTAAGAAATGTTTACAGCAGCATACATACTGTATATTTTTATATTTGCTCTGTCTGAATCTCCTGAGAATTTATAATAATATCTTTCCTGTTTTAATTGCTTGTTTTTGAGTGTGTTTATACTCTGCAGGTCGATTTGACCCAAAACATTATGAATGCAATTTCCTTTTACATAACAGGAGGTTTAAAAAAACGTGAATCATCATCGGAAATGATGGTGGTCAGCTCAAATAATTGCAATTATGTAATACCTATGGAGGACCTGGTCCCACTCTGACCCGTTATCTATTTTAGCCTATGGGGAAGCAAACTTCAGCACCATACTTGCTTAACTCATGCTTCAAAGCACATTAGCATGCTGCCATTAACGTCTGCATTAGGTGGTCCCGAACATAGCGAGAGAGGGCAAGAGGAGAGATGACTAGTGAGAGTGGATGGTGTGTGCTGAGCAGTATGGAGCATGATCCAGGCTGAGACTGTGTATGATTTGTCTACCTGCTCCCTGCTTGTGCTCTCAGGTGCCCCATTAGTGGATGTTTATCTGTGTGATTATCTGTTGGAGTAGAATCACCTCTGGCCCGTCAGGCGCCGGTGGCAGGGGGCACAGATGGCACGGAGAGACGCGCCGCAGCAGCTCCATCTGAACCACGCCCAGCCGGGTCAGCCATCAGAGTCACTCCCCCAAATATAATCCCCGCTTCATGGCAGAGCCCGTCTATTATTATGCGGGCGCGACGAGTCACGGCTCATGTTCCGAGAAACGTTTATCTGTGCGATTGAGAATGGAGTAAGCTGACAAGCTCCGGTGGGAGGTGACCTACTTCCCTTCAAACCGTCCTCTGCTGAGGCCTGTAGGATCCTCGGTTATGTGTGTGCGTGTTTGTTTCAGCACGTTTCCAAGGCAAAAAGCTGTTGTTTTATTTTTTAGAAAGGGTCAAATCATTTCTTCTTGAGGTCAAAGTTAGGGTCAGGCCTGTAGGTAAATGCTTTTTACTTGCCGGTACTTACTTGTTGCATTTCAGTCAAATTCAGTATTCAGATTTGGAAGGTGGTCTGTAAAAGGTACCCGGTAAATGGTCCTTGTCGTCTTAAAGGAATTCCACATTACACTATCACACACTGGACTATCAGGTGCATCAGGATGACGCACCAAAAAATCTAAACCATTGCTTAACTGATGGTGCCCCCACTACTGCAGATGTGTGCTGCCTGTGCTACATGAGTAGGATGTGAGAAATGATTGAGCTTTTAATGTTTATCTATTCTTTACTAGGGGTGTAAGAAAATATCAAAATATCAGATATCGGGATATTATTTTACGTGATACTGTATCGATTCTCAAAAACACAGTATCCATACACAGATTCCCGGCAGACAGTGAGTCATTGTGTGTTGTGTTTAAACCTCTGACCACTAGATGGCAGTGCTGTAATCCATTTTCAGCTCCACTCCAACATTAACAAGCAGCACAAGGGCGCAATGCTGTTCTAAGCATTGACAAACCTGTTCATATAGTGGTGTATTTTAATTGTAGGATTTGAAAAATTGCAATAAATCACTTTACTTGCAGTATCGCAGTATATTGCGATATACTGAATCGTGACTGCTGTATCACGATATGTATTGTATCGCCAGGTTCTTGCCAACACACAGCCCTATTGTTTACTGTGTGTCATTGCTCACTCTGACCTTATAACGTGGTACTTGTCCAGGCAACAGATGAAAGGTTTTGTGGCTACTAAGACTTTCCCAGCCTGGTGTCGTTTGCTTTGGTGATGAGCATCCATGAGTTTGGGAGACGGAGCCTATAAAGAAGAGCTGAAATACATATGAAATACAAATTCCGATCCAAACGCCCTTTAAAGGTGGGGTGATAAGCGATTCCAATCACAAAGGCACCTCAGTCTGGACGCTCAAATCAGTTTTCAACATGTTGTAGGGATCACCTGCAACATGACAAACAATGTCAAATTCAGAGTGATTGTTGGGATTGTACCGACAGCCACGTTGTTACCAACGCCGCCCATGCAGATAGGCTGCTGAGGTCTGGACACAACAAATCTGATCTGATCCTGTTTTTCAGACTGTCGCCCACATTATAGCCGTAATCCAGGTTTGTACTTGAAGAATTGTAAGTGGCGCAAGTGCACCCAAACTCAGAGCTTTAATGCTTTCTTTTTCCAGAGCTTTAAATATAGCTCTGATACTCTGATGCTCTGATCTCGAGGCTGAAGTTGATTCCTTTTCATCAGCTTCTTGTTCACGTTCTCCAGTCTCACCTTATATTGTGCAGCTATTCTATTCAGGTGCTGTAGACCAGATTCACTTCTTCTGTGCACGGCCGGTTAGTGATCACACTAGATGCCTACTGTGTCCAGCTAAACTGTTGTTCACTGATCACACTGGTCAAAAGAACTGGACTCTGGGACTCAAACATGCTGGGGCAAGCTGCGGATCGCCAAGTGAGAGTGAGAGTACCGCCTAGCGAGCTCGGAACCAACTATCTCTACTGAGCCGTTTGGTAAACAAAGATGTATCACTGTGTGTGATAGCTGTAATGAGCTATATGAGTCTGATCACTCTGGCATTGACATTTTACTTTATGTTGTGATGCTGGCGTAGAGTAAGAAGATGCAGAAAACATAGTGCTCAGGGTGAGTGCTCTTTTATTGAACATGGTAGCAGTGGAATTTGATCCGTGCAGTGAAACACATGCACTAGTGAACCAACACGCTAGAGGGCAGTGACCACACTTGCCCAGAGCAGTGGGCCGCCCAATCCACAGTGTCCAGGGAGCTCAAGGGCACTTCTGTTTATCCAGAGGATTGAACCGACGACCTTCCGATCACAAGATTTCACTTTTCTCTTACTGCATGCCTCAAGTTACCTGGGGTGCTACACACTCGCCGCTCCGCATGGCCACGCATCCCACTTGTCCATGGTTGGACGATGCAATAAACTCAAATTTTGTGACCCATCCAGGACTAGGAATATCGTCACTGTCCAATGAAAAATATGTATCTCCATTTTTATCGATTTTGAGTTCGCTACATCATTTGAACACGCCAATGGTCGTTTACATTGTGTAAAGATTTAATGACGAATGGACCAATAGAGGTGCTCCAAAATATCTTGGAATAAATTCTGGTTCCATTGACTTCCATTGAAAGTGAAGTATGTTTTGGTCTCCACAGTAAAGTTGCAATTTTGGAGATATTCGTTTTTCATTGGACAGCAAGGATATACTTGTGTCAGGGGGATCCTGCACCAGACTATCTACTGTTATTGGGATTGTGTGCAGTAGCAGCATACAGTAGCGCGAACACAGATCTTAGCTTAAAATCCGATGGTGGCCACTTGCCAATCAACACGAAATATTTCAAGAGAGAATCGTAAAGCAGTATCAATTATTTTTCCCATCCCTGCTAACAAGTAACGAAAGCTTACAGTCACCAGTTAATATCATGCACCAAACACCAAGTGTGTGATGATTTATGCATGCAGATTGCACAGCGCTAATTGGTGAACTATAAATGGGTAAATCATGCAAATACCTAAATAACTATCTCTTTAATGGCTGCACACTAGCGAAGCATCTCCACAAACAAATCCTCAATGAACTTGCAATGCATTTTTAAAATTGGCCAAAGTCTTCAAGACGTCTTTTCTGCTCTAATAAAGGGCCGGAAAGTCTCCCTGTGGGGTCTCTGCGTCTGTCCCGGCTTTACCGAGCGCCTCACACAGAGCACGCTTCATTTAACTAATTCACCGAGGGATTAGGAGAGCACAAAGTGAATTTTCACAGGGGGAGAGAAAAGACGCTTTAATCTGCGCGCTGTCCGGTCCCGCTTTGTTTAGAACATCAGCGCAGGGAGTCCACTGGCTGCTCTCACAGCAATAGAAGAGGGATTTTACGGCAGGCTAGGGAGCCGTGGTGAACGGATCAGAGCAGCGTTTCAAATACCACGCAAAGAAATTCCACTGCATTCCCGCCAGGAGAGTCCGTCTCAAGTCAGCAGTTTAGGAATGCAGCACTTCTGTAGGTGAAGTACCCAGTACTATTGAACTGGTCAGTTCACTAGAAGAAACTACGGTACCAGTAAGGGTCCCACATGGGAATTGTGCTTGTTTCTGTTCACACTGAACTGTATTTGGCCCGAGTCAGGAGTTGTCTTTATACTGTGTGTTGGCCATGTTGGCCAGAGTTAAGCCAGTAGCACTTCTGGGCTGGTTACTGTGAGCTAATACATAAACTCATATATATATATATATATATATATATATATATATATATATATATATATATATATATATATATATATATATATATATATATATACACTACAGCTCAAAAGTTTGGGATCACAGTGATCACTTGTTTTCAATGGAGTATCTTCCTTCCTTAACACAACAATGGACTGACGGGTCTCTAAAGAAAGTTGTTTCTTTCTGGTCATTTTGAGTCGGTCAGCAAGCCATCAACTGCTGATCTTCAGATACTAAACTAACCTAGAATGTTGTTCCCTTTTATACTCACTTATTAGTAGAATGTTTTTCAGCTGTGCATCACAATTGATCAAGAGTGTCCTAACAACCAATAAGCCCAATAACATCCTTAACTTGGATTGGTGGTCGTACCAGGAGATTTAGACAGAGGACTGAGAATTGCTGATAATAGGACTATATGCAAAATAAGTCTCTATATAAAAATAGGCTTTAATACAAACATTTTTATTCCCTAAAAATCATCGAATACACTTAAATTAAATGGACAATATTGTTTGTGAATTGCATGAAATGAAATTCTAAAGTGATCCTAAACTTTTAAGCGGTAGTGTATATAGACAGGGTTTGGACAATGAAACTGAAACACCTGTCATTTAAGTGTGGGAGGCACATCTGTGACCAAGACAACAAGTCTTTGTGATGTATCAAGAGCCACGGTATCGAGAGTAATGTCAGTAAACCACCAAGAAGGACCAACCACATCCAACAGGATTAACTGTGGACGCAAGAGGAAGCTGTCTGAAAGGGATGTTGGGTTCTAACCCGGATTGTATCCAAAAAACATAAAACCACGGCTGCCCAAATCACGGCAGAATTAAATGTGCACCTCAGCTTCTCCTGTTTCCACCAGAACTGTCCGTCAGGAGCTCCACAGAGTCAACATACACGGCCGGGCTGCTATAGCCAAACCTTTGGTCACTTGTGCCAATGCCAAACGTCGGTTTCAATGGTGCAAGGAGCGCAATGGGCTGTGGACAATGTGACACATGTATTGTTCTCTGATGATCCACCTTTACTGTTTTCCCCACATCCGGGAGAGTTACGGTGTGGAGAAGCCCCAAAGAAGTGTACCACCCAGACTGTTGCATGCCCAGAGTGAAGCATGGGGGTGGATCGTTGATGGTTTGGGCTGCCATATCATGGCATTCCCTTGGGCCTTGAAGGGAATGGGACTACCGAACCATTCTGGAGGACCATGTGCATCCAATGGTTCAAACATTGTATCCTGAAGGTGGTGCCGTGTATCAGGATGACAGTGCACCAATACACACAGCAAGACTGAAGAAAGATTGGTTTGATGAACATGAAAGTGAAGTTGAACATCTCCCATGGCCTGCACAGTCACCAGATCTAAATATTATTGAGCCACTTTGGGGTGTTTTGGAGGAGCGAGTCAGGAAACGCTTTCCTCCACCAGCATCACGTAGTGACCTGGACACTATCCTGCAGGAAGAATGGCTTAAAATCCCTCTGACCACTGTGCAGGACTTGTATATGTCTTTCCCAAGACAAATTGACGCTGTACTGGCCGCAAAAGGAGGCCCTACACCATACTAATCAATTATTGTTATATAGTTTCAGTTTCATTGTCTAACCCTTATATATATATGTATGAACACAGCAGAACTGTAAATGCCAAATCAAAGTATACGCTCCAAATATATATCCAAGTATATCGTAACATAAGGGTTAAACCAGCATCCCCCACCTCAAGTGGTGCAGCTCTGGGTTGCTGATTGCGCTCCGGGTGTGAAGTACCACTCCAGCCCTGTCAGTAAGTGGTCTACCAGCCCTACCAGTTACTCATTTTCCAGCAAGCAATGCATGTTTGGTGTCTGAGGTTTGCCTCTTTAGTTTTCCACTGGAGCTACGGCACTAATGCAGCGAACAAGTAAAAATATAAAAAACATTTTAAAAACATATTCAATTCAACACACAAGCTGCACTAAAACCTGTATGAATTCTCCAGTTTCACAACTACTCCAAGGTGCACCAGAAGCACTTACGACATGCAGGCGCTGCATTTAATGATATGCCAGCGAGCACCTCGTTCTGAACTTCTAGTGACACGTAGTAATTACCTGTAAAGAGGCTTGAGAGGTTAAGATCTTAATTGCTCTTTAAAGTGCGGTGGGGATGGCACTGCAGACAGCTCTGATTTGATTGGGGCTGAGCAACACGGGGCTCTGAAGCCACGGTTCTAACTGAGACAGGTAGCGGGCTCTCGAGTGGCATATAATGGGGGCAGATATCATTTCCGTCGGGAGACCCTGGAGCACATTCCCTCACGCCCACCCTTCAACCTCACACCAGCAAGAAAACAGCACAGCCTGTGTTCCGTATGCACGATGGCGGACTATCACACTATTGTGAGGAGCAGCCGCTCTCAACTGCTCATTCATTCCAGACAGTGTAGCGGACAGGAAATAAACTCATTCACCACACACATACACAGCCACAGCAGACAGAGCGGCTTCCTCCCTGCCAAACTGCTGTGTCTCAACTGTATGCTAAATTAAAACTGCTCTAATAGCTTTCATATAAGGAATTGTGTACTAATCATAATCGCGGGGCTGAGTATCATTTACAGTGTTTCAATACAGATAGTGTTGTTATATCTATGGTATTGTTTCCTGTACAATAAGTTGATTTCAGTGATTTAAACTATTACCAGTCAGGCTCAGTGATGCTGATGAGGCTGACTTATTATTTGGTGTAACATACAATGTTTTGACCTTCAGTGGTATTGAAGCAATGGGCAAATCCCTCTAGGACCCTTTGGATGTCTGAAAGTCAAAATTCTTGAGGGTTCTTGAAAATAAACTTATGATATAATGTTATAACAGCTTCATCCATTATTGGTGAGCTGCTGCCTTCGGTATTCTTAACTAACTGGAGATGCAGTTTGTTCATTTGACGTTTGTTGATAACTCCTGTAGAGGGCGGCGGTGAGTGATGTTTGATTATTTGAGCTCATGCTGTTTCAATTGTCTGTTGGGTGTTAGGACCTGGTTTAGGGTCGGGCTGTAACAGAAATTGAGAGTGGATTCTCTCCCCTGACCTCTGGCAGACCAAACACCGGACACCGGGTAAGAAGAGTAAAGGGACAGGACGCTGGCTTTGGGGGCTATTACAACCTGGGGTCGTAACAGGAGCTACTAAGTATCGCCAGTTCAACCCAAACTCCTTCCCATGCAGTATGTCACCGGCCACATTGGGTACCAGACTAAATTAAATGTTGAATAGCTTTACAGACAGACGCTACTGCACAAAACAAACTATCAGATTGTTTTTTTTTTGGTTTTAACCGGAGATGCAAAACACAAAGTACCCAGTACACAAAAACTTTTAATAGGTTCTATGACCACGTTCGCCTACTTTCAGGGTACCTAGTAGACTGGATCCAGTTGTCACTGCTGGACCAGTAAAGCAGTCAAGCTCTTTCAGTATGTGAGGGTTGAGTATCTACACAACCTTCTACATCCACCATCTTACCAACATCCTTTAACACAAGAATCACACCAACACTGTAAACCACAGGAGGATGGGTTCCTCCCTTGTGCCTGGGTTCCTCTCAAGGTTTCTCAAGGTGGGTTTTTTCTTGCCACCATCGCATTGCCTGGCTTGCTCTAAAAACTATTGAGAATTATTTAATTCTGACTGTGTTTATTTTAGGCGGCGGAGCTTTTCTTGTCTTTACAGTATACGGGCTTTACGGCGCAGTGAACTCACAGACCAATCACGTGCGCTGTAGGATCACCGAAGGCTCCTCAGCCAATCAGAGCGAGAAGCAGCAGCCGGAGACTAAAGCGAGTCAGAATAACGAGCAACAGAAAAAAACTGAAAAAACTGAAAAGTTAACAGTGAACTCTGTTTAACAGGAACGGCTCTGGAATGGAGCTGCTCGTCTAGTTTTGGAGAATACCGCTCTGTAAAACCAACATGTCAGTCTGTGAAGCTGAGTTAACAAGAAGACACACGTTTTATTTACTTTCTCTATAAATAAACACTTTAAGATGCAGTTTTTAATCAAAAGCATTCTGTTTTTTAAGTATAGCCTTTGTTTTACTTGACGTGAGTAAAAAACATTTATTAGAAGTTTATAAATAATCCATTCAGTTCAGCATTCAAACAATAAATATACTAAAATATACTGAAAGGTATGAAGTGTTGGTGTTTCAGTATCTGATTGTGCAACATAAGATACTAGTCTACTTCAGTAAACAGGATACACCACTGAATCATAACACAAGTTAGAAATGATGACGGTCCGGACCTTGGCCTGAAGAAATCTCCTCTAACTGGATCTTACTAAATTCTAATTAAATACCCCTGCTCTAGGGGGTCCTGGACCTAGCTACCCCTTCTTACGTTTATGTTTACAAATAGACTGGTTGTGAAAAGCGCTGTACAAATAAATTTAGTTAAAAATGTGTGTTAATGATTCCTACTGCGATTCATTAAAAGCTCCACTCAGACATTATTTAAAATACTTTTTCGAGACACTGACCTGCTTTATTGGCATGTATCCTGAATCTGTACTCAGGTGACATTAAGCTGTAGCTCAGAGAAGACCATCCATAAGGAATGTAATGCTTTCTCACTTCATAAAGCACCGCCAACCACACTTTACCCTACATACACACAGCCGACTCCCCTTTTCTTCCTTAGCCTTTTTAACACCTCAGCAGCTCCATGTGAATCATGGGATAGCACAGTATGCTGCAGTCACTTACTTCAGAATGTCTCCCGATTCAGTTGGTCATCTGGGGAATTTTTAAGTGCTGCTTAGTGAACGCTGCGTATTCGGACACACTAGCCTTTCTCACCTACTGCCTTCACGTAATGTGTAGTACAGAAGCAGGAGAACTCGGACGCAGCCTAGATTGTTTTCAGTAGGGATCGAATCCAGTGCAGTGCAAACCAATGTATTGGATGTACTTCAATGTACTTCATTAGAAGAGTTCAGTGTTGCCACAGCCCATCTCTATGAAAGTCCTTACTTCTTCCCAGAGAGGTTAGCTGGTAGCTAATGTCTAGTTCACGCTACACGATTTTGTCACGGCTGAGTAGTGGAGAGATGAGGTCGGACACACTCGCAAACTTTTTAAATAAACGATACCTTTAATAACCAGATACAACGAAAAACAAAACAAACGGGATACATAAACGGAGATACTATGACACATACTAAGACAATGACCAACCCAGACAGACTGCAAACACAGGGTATAAGTAACACAGGGTAACAAAAGGGAACAGGTGACGAGACTAAACATTAATGGGGAACAGGTGTGCAAGGCGGGGCAAGGGCGGAAACACAGAAGCACGTGACAAAACAGAACCACATGGACAGGACGTAAACAGAGGCACGTGGACGGGCAGGCGTGGCAGATTTTAGCCTGGTTTTTCAGTCACCGACTGGTTTTGTGGATCGGCAACAAAAACCTCTCCTCGGAGGCAAATCGGCGATCACTCTGCACTCGCTCAATCGTGTTGTGTAAACTGCTGTAAGCCCCTCGCCAAGCCGTCAATGAGTCACCAACTAATTGCCAATTAATTGTAAACGCCCAACAATTATCTAGCATGTTTAGTATCTAGGCCAGTCGGCGACTGTGAGTCAACAGCAGCGCCTAGCTACAGGCAATGGGATCACGTAGAGAGAGAAGCGAGTCACCAATCACACAAACATTAACGCCCAACTCTCTCAGCAGAACCGACATCCTTTATCCATCTTCTCAACTATATTCGTTCTTTTTCTTCTTTCTTTTGTCACTGCAAATCAGCGCAGTCAACTTGTATTGGTTGTTTTTGGAAACTTTGGAAATACTGTATGTTCTATGTAGAGTCACTAGTTCTCACATACCCTTAGTTCTCACAAGAGTTAAGTTCTCGAGTGTTCTCGTGACAAAAAACATGTTTTTGGACAGCAGCCAGATGAGTGGGCGATTGCCCAGTGTGAAGATTGAGTAATTGGTGACCCCGTGTCGCCGATCAGTCATGTAGTGTGAAAGCCAAGACAGCTGAAAGACTTCCCATGCACAACCAGTGATGTAGTGTGAACCAGGCATAACATATGACAATGGACAGCAAGCATTCTCCTGCAAGGTGATGTTGCATTAGGAATTGAGCTTCATGATGAGCTTCATATGTCTCAGATTGAGCATCCCCCCAGCATGGTAGCATCGTGTGATGTTACACGATCATACTGAGTAGAAAACTGGGTAAAAATCCAAATAAAAATATTAAATGAACACTCCCGCCATGAGAACTTGCAACACTCTAAGGGACATCGATGTCCATCAGCGCCACACTCATAACATGCCTGGCATACACTTGGGGCACGGTTAGAAACTCAGCCTCGGGCAGACTGCAATGCCACTGACGCCTGTTCCGCTTTACAACCCCGCCGTGCTGGAGCTGTCAATCAAGCACCTATCAGGCCAAGATGAATCCAGTATTCACTATTGTCTTTAATCAGCAAGGCTTGCGGTTAATTGCTGTAACGAGGCAGGCGCCAGCATACAGAATGAATTTGTAATCACCTCGTCAACATGACAGGTAAGGAGTAGTGCTCCGAGAAGAACGGAGGGGCCGAAGACAAAGCAACAGTGGATGTCTTTCTGAAGTACAGCGATGCGCCAGCGTTCTCCGTCGGAGTTAATTAATGGTTTTGCGGCTGCGCGCTATAAAGGATATGGGCTCTTAGCTGAGGCGAGAAGGCGTGACTGACAACATGGAACGCATGCTGTGAGACAAGCGCATAAAACTTGCATCAAGGCTCCGGCGTATGTGAGAAAGCATGACTAGGAGAGACGCTGGAAAACAGAGGCATCTAATTACCCTTGCGCACGCTGTTACGGCACTGCCTTTAATGAACCCGGACCCGGAGAAGCGAGAGGCTTTTTTTTTTTTTTTTAATAGCAATTAACTCCCACTTCACGCATTCAAACCACTCTTTAAAGATTCAGGACTCTTTAAACAGGTTTCAACATCCAAAACAGCTTACAAGTGTAACACACGGCTGATGTGTACCGACTGGGTCTTTAAAGCACCTACAGGCTTTTTATAGTGACTGGGTTTAGTCTCCGCTACAAGGCGCACCCACAAGCGCTGATGAGAATGTTAATTACTGAAGATGCGTGGACTGCGTAGAGGGACGTAACGGATACTTGATTTCTACTGCAGTTCAGCATTTCAATGCCACAGCGCCTGAAAATCAGCAGGTAGCCTTAAGGCGCCTGAAGGCAGTTTACACATGTGAGCAGTGTTAGCTAGTCTCAAGCTGAACGCAGACCACTTGTGCTTTTATGTTTATTTGCTTAAGGCTAGAAACGGAATACAGAGACGTGGAACTGTAGAGCTTACATTGGCTGGTTTCTCTTTGAAGGCTGACATGCCTATTTCAAAGTTTGACACTGATTTGTGGGTATACATTTAAAATCTGTAAAGGTTTGGCAAAATCAAGTAACAGCACTGGCTTACGCAGTCTCAGCACACAATACAGCCCGACAGTCAGATTTCTATCCTCCATTCTGGATGTCATAACATCAGTGATGTCAGTAATGGGTTTTTAGTAATGAGTAATCTAAACAATTACTATTTTTAATCCAGTAATTAGATTAAAGTTACTTATCCAAGTCAGTGTGCGTTACTATTTTTGTCATTATCTTCAGTAAAAAGATATATTTTTATATCAGAAACAAAAGGCCATTCTTGACTTACTGTATTAATGATTATCTTAAACGCACGTGAACTATAAAGTAGAAATGGACCGATCAGCGTTTTTGTGGCCGATTCCGATTGCCGATCACCTTTCAGTGCGATCAGCTGATAGCCGATACCAATCAAGGGCAGGGCTAGATGCCACGGCAGGGCTACAAGTTGTTATTAGCGCAAGCAAGTCATGAAACAAGGTCTAAACTGGTTTATTACCATTTTTAACAAGCTCATGTGAAACAGAATAATATTTTTAACTAAATTAGAAGTTGGTCTATGTGGGAGTAAACTGCTTGATAAGCTCCAGAAGAGCCACATCTGAAAAGTATTTCTACTAGGAACAGCAGAGCGTGGATCCAGGTGGAATATTAAACAGCAGAATGAACGTCTTCTACAGCCGAGAAGAGCTGCTTATCTAGAACTATAAACTCAATCACTCTGGCTGTGGTTCTTTAGCTCTCTGGCTGTTTCTGCTGCTGTTCTGTTTGTACCGGTCAGATCTGGTCTGTATGGTGTTCTGGGTTGTTTGTTTTGTGTTAGCTGTGTGTGCTAGCTCTGCTGTTTGCTGATACTCACTGTATTGAGTCGTGTGGTGTCTCTGAAGTGCTGTATCAGACTAGTAGTGTTAAATGAGTCACATACGGTAACAAACTGGCAGACGGACGATGTTTTCTTTCTGCACGTGCGGTGAACGCTTAAACTGTTCTCGAGAAGCTAGCTGGAAATAGATTTAGGCTCATTTGTTTAACGTCATCGAACGGCTCTCTTGATCACATATTTTGATTCAAAATCGGCTAATACCGATACATGGCCGATCGATCCTTCCATCTCTAATATAAATGGCTACAGACTAAGAGTCTACACTCTGACTCGACTTTTAGAGGCACAAATGACACGTAGCCTACACGTCTTACATACAAAACATTTGTGTACTATACCTTTTGGCAGAGAGTCGTTTGAGAAGCAGCTCTGTGTGTTTTAAAGCTCCCGCGGTATCTAGAACAGTCTTAGGATCTACACTGGACAATTAAGAAACGGTTAGCAATGAGACTTTTCAAGTGACGGAAATCTTATGGATACGGACAGGACGGACACAACGAAGAAGAAACGGCGGGAATTTTTGAAGATTGGTTGTGCGAGTTGGTTCAATTTCAACCATGATGTAGCATCGCCGTGGCAAAGAGAGTCTTTTTTCATTGTTTTTAAACTAAATAAAGAACTACGAGCTCATCCGCCGTCGCTATGTTTGAGTTACTCCGAACTGCCCTCTACTAGAAGTGTTGGTCAACAACCATGTCAACGGAGCTGACACAGAGAAGTATGTGGGCAGTGACGGTTATATCGCTTGAAACGTAAGCACGTAAGCACGTAAGACTGGTTTTGTCCTCTCCTGTCAAGTTTTTTGGAGACACCCTTCTTTGTCTTTGGACAGCGACCATATTTAGCTTGAGCTAATATAGCGGAATACAGGAACCGGAAGATTCTTAGAAGGTCCAGGACCACCCCCCACCCCCCCCCCCACCCCCCCCCCCAGTATTTCACACCTTGGCTCAAGCCAAATATTGTTGCTGTAAAAATGTTTCAAACTCTTGGGGGTCCCTACAAATAAACCTCTGCGATGTTATGCCGTCTGCTGTCTGGAAACACAGATAATCAATCAGAATAGTTACGAAAGCTACTGTTCAGCTGCTTCACCCACAATCTTTGGTATCCTGTAGCAAACTGGTTCACCCAGTTGGTCCCTCATAGTCTGGCAAGACTAAATAAGCCAGGGACAGCTCAGAGAAATGACTGTTACAACATCCAGCATATGATCTACATCATTTTCATACTCATTAAACCATTCAGTTCAGCTTCATAGTCATTGAGATATGGTCATTATCATGCTGGAGACCATACATCAGTATAGAAAGTCCTATTATGGGGGTATTAAGTCCTATAAGTCCTATTATGGGGTAAATGTGATCAGTCAGAAAGCCCTGCACTGGTTTGCAGAGGCCCTTCTTCACTCTAAGTGGACAAATGGAACCAAACCCCGCCAGCATTCAGTCCTGTTTTAATATCTTGGTGATACACATGCACTCGCCCACTTGTGGACAACTCATCTGACCACATCTTGTTAGACCAATGTAGTCCAGACTTCTGAAATGTTTGAGGGTTTTATTCAGAAGTCTGACATAATCTGACCACATCCTGTACTGACATTCTCAGTACTTTTGACCACAATTCCCTCACCAATTAATCAATGTCCTTCTCACAGACCTAAATGCAGAGGTCGCTGTAGTGACTGTTTCTACTGAAACAGTTGAGAAGCCTTCGTGAAGCTCCTGCCGCCCGAGCCATAACAACAAAGCCATAGGGTGTACTTGAAGAGTGTACTACACTGTATATGTTCACCACTGGATATGTACACCACCATAAATCCACATGATGTTCCCGTAATGAGGTGTTCTATTAGTTTGGGATCTGCTGACTACAAAGGCCAAACATATGGTCTACATCACTTTCATACTCATCAAACCATTCAGTGATGCTTCATGCCCTGGGTCTTCATCATCCTGACCACACATCAGCATAGGAGAGCCATTATAGGGTGAATGTGATTGGTCAGAAAGCCTTGTACTGATTTGCAGTGACCTTTCTTTCCTCTGTGTGGACAAATGGCCAGCATTTAGTACTTTATCATTCTCTTGGTGTACAATACACATGCACTCGCGGACTTGGTGGTCAACTCATCTCTGTAGACCAGTGTAGACCAGACTCTGAGGTTTTGCACCACAGAATTCAGAAATGTTTGAGGGTTTTATGCTGAAGTCTGACATAATCTGACCACATCCTGTTCTGACATTCTCAGTCAGTGGCTCTTCTGTTTTGGATTTTTTTTTTTTAACAAATCGCACTCATGACCGAATCATGGTCACTAAAAGAGCGCTTTTGACCACAATTCCCTCACCACTTTATCAATGTCCTTCTCACAGACCCAAATGCAGAGGTCACTGTAGTCACTGCAGAGGTCACCGTAGCCGTCCGAGTCTTAATAATAAAGCCATTTTCACGTCGCTTAGATGCACTTTTTTTTCTTTGGACAGCAAGGATATTTGGCTCGAGCTAAGGTGCAAAATACAGAGGATCCTAGACCCCCTAATAATCTTTCAGACCACCTGAAAATAAACCTTTGTGAGGTTATGCTGTCTGATAAGGAAACATAGACGATCAAGCAGATATTTAGATAAAGGCCACTGTTCGGCTGCTTTACCTGCAATTGGCCGGCTTCTATCTTTGGTATCCTGAACTAACTGCAGCTGCAGCACTGGTACGCCTCAGGGTGGCGCTGTAGCAAACTGTTTCACCCAGTTAGTCCCTTATGGTCTGGAAAGTGTAACTATGCCTGGGATAGCTGTGACATCCAGCCTGGGATAGTTACAACATCCAGCACCCGTTAATTATTTTCAGCTTGCATTTGCGATCACACATTTGAGGTCAGCCAGGTCTGTCCAGCACTACATGCCACAAAGCAGATCACGGACTTAACTCGTTATAGTTCTCCACTAATTTTTTAGATTTTTTACTATAATCTGTCACCTGTCTGACACATGTAGCCTGAGATGTGCTCAGCTTATCTTGAGTTTGAATCCCCACCTGGGTAACAACCCCACACTCTACCAGTAAGAGTCCTTGGGTAAGACTCCTAACACCTACCTGTGTACAGATAAACTGTAACACTACCTTCACCTACCTGTGTACAGGTAAACTGTAACACTACCTTCACCTACCTGTGCACAGATAAACTGAAACACTACTTTCACCTACCTGTGTACAGATAAACTGTAAAACTACCTTCACCTACCTGTGTACAGGTAAACTGTAACACTACCTTCACCTACCTGTGTACAGATAAACTGTAACACTACCTTCACCTACCTGTGTACAGATAAACCATAACACTACCTTCACCTACCTGTGTACAGATAAACCATAACACTACCTTCACCTACCTGTGTACAGATAAACCATAACACTACCTTCACCTACCTGTGTACAGGTAAACTGTAACACTACCTTCACCTACCTGTGTACATGTAAACTATAACACTACCTTCACCTACCTGTGTACAGGTAAACTGTAACATTACCTTCACCTACCTGTGTATAGATAAACCATAACACTACCTTCACCTACCTGTGTACAGGTAAACTGTAACACTACCTTCACCTACCTGTGTACAGGTAAACTGTATCACTACCTTCACCTACCTGTGTACAGGTAAACTATAACACTACCTTCACCTACCTGTGTACAGATAAACTGTATCACTACCTTCACCTACCTGTGTACAGGTAAACTATAACACTACCTTCACCTACCTGTGTACAGATAAACCATAACACTACCTTCACCTACCTGTGTACAGGTAAACTGTTACACTACATTCACCTACCTGTGTACAGATAAACTGTAACACTACCTTCACCTACCTGTGTACATATAAACTGTTACACTACATTCACCTACCTGTGTACAGGTAAACTGTAACACTACCTTCACCTACCTGTGTACAGGTAAACTGTTACACTACATTCACCTACCTGTGTACATATAAACTGTAACACTACCTTCACCTACCTGTGTACAGATAAACTGTAACACTACCTTCACCTACCTGTGTACAGGTAAACTGTTACACTACATTCACCTACCTGTGTACATATAAACTGTAACACTACCTTCACCTACCTGTGTACAGGTAAACTGTAACACTACCTTCACCTACCTGTGTAAACTGTGCCTGAGTGCCGGTGTGAATTGTGGCAGCTGGTTTTGATTTAGCTTTAGTCTTTTAGTCGACGTAAACTAAAAACAGTCCAGTTGTAGTGCATAACATTTCTAAACATTCAGACTCATTTTAGTTATGCTGTGCTGCTGCACCAGTATCAGTTAAACTAACTCTACTTACTGGCTCCCAGTGGCCTAGAACTCCATTACATGAGAGAAGAAGAGGAAGGAAGGCTGTATTTCACTAAGAAATAGGAAACTTACCTTATTTAGAATTTCTGGGCTGCAGGTACTTAAATGCCTCTTGAGGTTCGTCGTGTTGTTTTTCAGTTATTTTTATGCCACATATTACAGTGTTTTTTTTATTTTCTGAGAGAACATAGCAGGACGTATCCCAGAAATTGCTTCATCTTTTTCTTCCAAAGAGAAAAACAGCCATACCAATATAAACACTGCTCACGAGTTTGGGGGGGGCTTTGATTTTGTCTTTATATACTACATGAAAAAAATAGCAACTCTCAACACATAAACCTCTCAAAAGCAAGCACAATGCCTCTCTATCTCTGTCTATCTCTCACCTCCTACTCTCTCTCTCTCTCTCTCTCTCTCTCTCTCCCACTCAGTTCCTTCCCCCAGCTCCCCGGCACAGCCAGCAGATTCGGGCATCGTTGGCGTTTCATTATACGACAACGAATGACGCAGATATTGAGGTAACAGCAACATCAGCCCCGTCACGTCTGATTTACTTTGATATGCATGCGTGTATATGATCTTTACATCAGTTTTATATTATATTATATGTCCACCTGGGACGTTTCTTAATAAGACTTCTAATGAGTTCTTGTGTCTGTTTCATTCCAATATTCAAGAACGTATGTAACAGCACAGGTAAAGTACCTGGACGTGTTTTTGCTCCATTCCGAAAACCAAGGGCGCATGGTTTGGTGACTCAAAGACGAGAACAGCAAATAAACAGGGAGATAAAAAAAAGTCCTTTGGAAATAAAACAAGGAATGAACGTTAAAGTCGTTAAATCTCTGCTTACATTTGGAACAAATAACACCTGATATGAAAGTCTGTTCTGACATTTCACCAGGACGAGGCTCCAGTCAGATTCAGATCTTTCCCCTCCCTCAGCCCGCCGCAGCCCCTCAGCAATGATGGCTGTAGTACTCTTTCTCTTTCCAGTTCTATATTTATTTATTTTTCCAGGATTTGTACAGCAGTTAAACCTGCTGTTGAATAACATTACCGCTGATATCACTGTCGCAGATTTGGCTTTACTTTAGCAACAAAACCCACGTATATCAGACTCTATTACGAGATTTCTAATCGCCGCTGGGGAACATGGGGAAGCAGCGTTTAGTTACTATGCTGCTGTTAAATGGAATCAGTTGAGCGAGAGCGTTAGAAGAGCCCCAACACTGGACACCTTTAAATCCAGACTGAAAACATTTCTGTTTAAGCCCGGCTTCCAGCTCAATTTAGCTTAGTTCTGCATTTCTTCTACAACTCTTTCACAGTCCAACTGCACTTTTAAACCTCATTCATCTATTTTATTTTTATATTTCTTGTATCTTTTTAAGTGATTTATTTTCATGTTGTAATGCCTTTTAAATACTTTATTTATGTAAAGCACTTTGAGTTGCCACTGTGTATGAAAGGTGCTATACAAAAAAACTTGCCTTGCCTTGGTGAAATCAGCTGGACTCAAGAGCACATCAAGCACATCTCATTCTTGTAACTTGCACAGAACCTGGTCTCCAGAGGTCAGTTCTTTACAGTCTTGGTTTTGAGAATCGCCCTTTCTTTATCAGCATCAAACAAAAACTAGCATAGCCTTTCAAATTATATGGAAGTGAATGGCTAAGCTCAGCTTGTCTTGGGTTCAAATCCCCACCAGGGTAACAACCCTATACTATACCAGTAAGAGTCCTTCAGTTAGACTCCCAACACTACCTTCACCTACCTGTGTACAGGTAAACTGTAACACTACCTTCACCTACCTGTGTACAGGTAAACTGTAACACTACCTTCACCTACCTGTGTACAGATAAACTGTAACACTACCTTCACCTACCTGTGTACAGATAAACTGTAACACTACCTTCACCTACCTGTGTTCAGATAAACTGTAACACTACCTTCACCTACCTGTGTACAGGTAAACTGTAACACTACCTTCACCTACCTGTGTACAGATAAACTGTAACACTACCTTCACCTACCTGTGTACAGATAAACTGTAACACTACCTTCACCTACCTGTGTACATGTAAACTGTAACACCACCTTCAACTACCTGTGTTCAGATAAACTGTAACACTACCTTCACCTACCTGTGTACAGATAAACTGTAACACTACCTTCACCTACCTGTGTACAGATAAACTGTAACACTACCTTCACCTACCTGTGTACATGTAAACTGTAACACCACCTTCAACTACCTGTGTACAGGTAAACTGTAACACTACCTTCACCTACCTGTATAAATGTAAACTGTAACACTACCTTCACCTACCTGTATAAATGTAAACTGTAACACTACCTTCACCTACCTGTGTACAGGTAAACTGTAACACTACCTTCACCTACCTGTGTACAGGTAAACTGTAACACCACCTTCACCTACCTGTATAAATGTAAACTGTAACACTACCTTCACCTACCTGTGTACAGGTAAACTGTAACACTACCTTCACCTACCTGTGTACAGATAAACTGTAACACTACCTTCACCTACCTGTGTACACGTAAACTGCAACACTACCTTCACCTACCTGTGTACAGGTAAACTGTAACACTACCTTCACCTACCTGTGTACATGTAAACTGCAACACTACCTTCACCTACCTGTGTACATGTAAACTGTAACACTACCTTCACCTACCTGTGTACATGTAAACTGCAACACTACCTTCACCTACCTGTGTACATGTAAACTGTAACACTACCTTCACCTACCTGTGTACATGTAAACTGCAACACTACCTTCACCTACCTGTGTACAGATAAACTGTAACACTACCTTCACCTACCTGTGTACAAGTAAACTGCAACACTACCTTCACCTACCTGTGTACATGTAAACTGTAACACTACCTTCACCTACCTGTGTACATGTAAACTGCAACACTACCTTCACCTACCTGTGTACAGATAAACTGTAACACTACCTTCACCTACCTGTGTACAGATAAACTGTAACACTACCTTCACCTACCTGTGTACAAGTAAACTGCAACACTACCTTCACCTACCTGTGTACAGGTAAACTAGGTCAAGAATAGACCAGCCCCTCCCAACCTTATGGCAATGACAACTGAAACCAAACCTCAAGCCCTTTAGGCTTCAGGTACAGCTCAGCTTGACCCGCCATCCTTCAAGACGTATTGAAGAACAGTGTCAAGGCTCATCTCTGTCCTGAAGCCCAGACTGCGGAACAAACTTCCACTGTCTGTCTGAATAGCAGAGTCCCTCAGTCGTCTTGAAACGTGGACTGAAGCCTCTTTGTGAAGTACATAAGTGAGTACTAATCCAAGTACTTACTTTAAGGCACTGTATTGCACTTAGGCTGTGTTTAACTTGGTACACTTGTTTCTACGTCTCGGCTCTCTGAGTGGATGACAAAGCACCTTTGCAGGTAGCTATGGATAAACACGTCTGCTAAATGCTGTAAATGTAAATATAATTGTACTTTTTATATCTATACTTTTTTATATTTACCTCAGATACCATTCCAACCCGTTGCATTACTCTCCCTCTCCAAGCTCTTCCCGTACACTTCACAAGGAGGAAAGAAGAAGGCCTAAAAATTCTGGCCTCCGCCCAAACTGCTAAGCACTCTTCTGCAGTATAGAGAGCGGAAACACTAACATCAGCACTCTGCTGAACCAGTGCAGGGAGATGGCTTGACCCTTACTGGCCAGACTGTGGAGACAAGCACCACAGAGCAGCAGCATATGGGAGTAGTGCCCGGGAACTGGCATCCGGCCGCAGCGCTTAGCCCCTTTTGGTAGAAGGAGGGACCTCTACACTGGAGCCTGGCACGTGGACTGGACACGGGGAGTCAGGAATAACCAGGGACAAAAGCCAAAACTGCATCTGTATTCAACATTTCTCGAAACATGAGGCAGAATACAGGCATTGTAAATTGCTTACGCGGGTCGTATGCAAAGGGTTGGGCGTCCTTGATTGAATAAGTGGGACTAACACATCCTCAACGTATTACACACTTTTAGTGCACAATTTGTGTTGATTTGCTGAGTTTAACACCAAATAACACATAACGTGCCACAACATTTGCACAGCCCACAAGTCATGTTTTATTTTTGCCCCATGTTATGACCCCTGATGGTAATAGTCTTTGTCTGTGTTTGTCAGTGGTCATGTTGGGTGTCTTCCCTTAGTTACATTTTGTGCATATACTTGATTGACCACCTGGGGGCGTCTCTCAGGATATAACATCGTGGAGCAGCCGTACTTGGGGGGACGTTCAGAACACTCTACTTTGACCTGACCTGAACCAAACTTTCCAAGCCGGCAGAGTCATATGTGTCCGTCGTTATTGGTTCCTTTATCAATGCTGGCATGCTTTTCAGTTCACATTGCAAAAAGTCACGCATCATGATGGTGAACTTTGTGTCCATGCTGCTGGAAACTTGCAACAAGAAGGAGTATCAGTGGACAGGACAGCTGGCCAGTCTGGATACGGGCAAGTGCAGATATGATGTTATTCCAGAAAGCATTAATGTTCACTCAGTGAGTTTCTATCACATCAACAATGAGAGTTGGTTATAATAACTGTTAAGAACAGTTAATCAGTTAATATCAGTTAATAACTGTGATCTAGCAGTATGCTTCTGTTTTGGATTCGGGTTTTGGGACATCCAGCTAGGCTACTAGGCCACTCTACTGTAAGGTACTTCTAATTTGTGTCCTCAATTAACTCTGTTATGTTTGACTGGAGAACAAAAACTTCCACCAAGGCCAAATGCCATAGTCTGTCTGACAATAGTGAAACTAAACTATGAATAAGCTCTTACCAATACCCATCAAGCATATAGTCATTTTATCTTCTGCTCTGACTGAAAGCATCAAACCTTTGACCTTCCCAACTCTACAAACAAAAAGCAGACCTCTTAAGCGCAGGGCTTTAACTCAATTTGCAAGATGCGGACCACTTAAGGCAAGGCAAGGCAAGGAAGGGGGAACTCTGAAGAACTTGGGGCTGTAGTGCTGGGTAGCTTCAGCTGCTGGGGTTGAAGCCAAGTCCCCACCTTGCCAAGCAAGAGTAAGGAAGGGTTGGAAAAGAGGGAGGAGCCAGGGAAGGTGGTGGGGTGCGAATTTCGTCACGAGAAGGTGAGGGCAGAGGAGTGCTTTATATGGAGTGTGAAATAGGTGAGGGGAGGAGTTTCTCCCAAACTTGAGTTATTTCATAATTTCATATCGAATCGGTCTCTGAGACTTTTTGGAATCAAGCGAGAAAAAAACATTATTCTTAAATCAATTATGCATTCAGTAGTTATGAAACCCTGAATTAGACATTCATTAGGCATGGTGACGTGCAATGTTCATTCAATCATAATCAACTCCCAACTGAGCACTCTATACAAGGTACTGACAAAACTCAATTCATTTAAAAACTCAATACATGCTTGTCTTTATAGCAAGACTGCAGAGCCAAACCATAAAAAGCTGTGGGGTGGACATGCACTGCTCATGTCACAGGTGTCACGTGATATCAGAATTAAGTTCCCAAACTAAATATTGAATTATCATTATATGAGACGTAGCATCATCCTGCTAGAATAAGCAGCATAAGCAAACATGGCCGGTCACCATTAAAACCAGTATATGTTATGTGTAGAATGCTGGAATGCCAGTCAAACCAGAGCAAACCAACTTAGACCAACATAATGTTCAGCAGGGTACTCTTTCACCAAGGTGAAGGAAACGACAACTGAAATGATCAGGCAAACCTCCCAATTTTCGGATGGGCCTTACATTTACGAGTTTGAACTGTACCTTCAACATGCGGTGGTAGTATAAGGGGACGGGAGAGAAATCTGGACCCCTTTTGTAACTGTGGTAGGGCTGACATGGTGGTGGTGGAGATTGTGAGAACTTTGTCACGGAGGAGAAAGGTGAGGATGTGGTTTAGAAATATGGTTTCAGGTACCTATGAGTTGGGTGACTGGTAGAACTTCCTAGCTGATCTCATATGGTACAAATATATTGTCACTGTCCAATGAAAAAAGAAGTATCTCCAAAATTGCAACTTTACAGGAGAGACCAAAAATATACTTTACTTTCAATGTAAGTCAGTGGAATCAGAATTTTTTCCAAGCTATATTGGAGCACTTGGTCCATTCATCATGAAATTTTCACAGAATGTAAACGACCATTGTCGTGTTCGAATGATGTAGAAAACTCAAAATTGAAAAAAATGAAGATACATGTTTTTCATTGGACAGCAACGATGCACATGTTCATATTCCAAATACATGTTTAACATAAAATAGCATCACTGTCCAAAGAAAAGCAGGTATCTCCATTTTTGTCAACTGCTGTTTACATTGAGTGAAAATGTCATGATGAATGGACCAATAGCAATGCTCCAAAATAGCTTGGAAAAATTCTTGGTTCCGTTAAGTTCCCTGAAAACTATTTTGGAGGTACTTATTTTTCATCGGACAGTGATAATATGTCTTGTACATTAATATATGTAATACATATAGTAATATATAAAATAATAATATACGCATGTACAGCACTGTGCAAAGGTTTTTGGCCATGTTATATTTAAAAAGCTATTTTTCCAGACGGTAAGCTGTTTTTTAGCAACCCAGTATTATTTACAGTTCTCATCTAATACCTGCTTTGACTGCTCAGTACTTCATTAAGCTAAATCAAGATTGCTGCTGAAGGAACAGAATACATTCATACAATGTCTGGGGCGTCCAGGAGAAATCTGGAACTACACTTTGTTCTTCAAACTGGAGCTCAAGATATAATCTACTTTGTTCACAATAAGATATTCATGTTACTTTGTATTGTATGTATGACTATTTACATCTGTTCTAATGATATCTTGTGTTCTTACTGGTGCAGACCTACTGATAGAATAAAGGAGCCTAAGACATTTATACAGTAGTGCATGTAGATGAAATGGACATTTTTAATATTTACATACATCGTCTAATTAACCACATGCCTACCTGTTACAGCACTAGGTGTAGATGTTTAGTGGGAACCACTGAAGACCACCTTGCCTTTCTTCTTCTTGCAGGTATAAACATTTAAGTAGTAATTGTATTGTGTGTATTGCTGTGAATTGGCAAGAACCGGACAACATATCACGATGCAGGGGTAACGATATGATTTATTGCAATATGTTGAGATACTGTAAGGAAGGCATTATATCACAGAAAACAGAGCACCATATGCATAAGATTGCTGATGGGAAAGTTAGTTGTGCGACCTTACACTACTTGTTTCTGTTAAATTGGAGTCTAATGGCTGAAGAACATTGCTATCTAGTGGTTGGGGCTTCAACTGCAACACACTGGATTGGAAAGAGGAAGAATTTAAGGCACATACCTCCCCCAAAACCTCAGTTCTGGGGAAGAAAGATAAATATGATTTAAAAAAAGGTGCAGGACACTATTATTTGGGATGTTGCCATAGACCCTCTCCTCAGTCAAGTCAAGGAGCAACAAGACTTCTGCTTATCCTGCTGTATAGGGATGGCAGGTGTGAAGTCCATCCCCTCCACAACTGGACTCAACCGAACTGGTGGCGGTGGCGAGGAGAAAGAAGGGGAATGTCAAAACGTCTGCACATGAAAGCAGCCGGAGAGTGATTTTAAAGGCCAGAGTGGGCGAGAACTTGGTCAGGAGTGATGAATAAATGAATGAATGATGCTGTTTTAGAATCTTACTGGCAGAACTTTTGCTAAAGCGTCTGTTTATTTCACAGCTCAGTTTAAACTATGCTATAGAAATGCACCTAAATGTACATTTTGGGTCGTTAGTAGAGATGGACCGATCAGGGTTTTTGGGGCCGGTTCCGAACGTCGATCACCTTTCAGCACGATCATCCGATAGCCGATACCGATTGAGGTCGGGGCTATATGCCACGGCAGGCTACATGCAATTATTCGCGCAAGCAAGTCATGAAACATGGTTATCTAGCGCTGTAAACTCAATCACTTTGGCTGTGATTCCTTTAGCTGGTTTGGTTGCTGCTGTTGTTCTGTTCGTACCTGTCAGATCTGGTGTGTACGGTTCTCTGGGTTATTTGTTTTGTGCTAGCTGCGCATGCTAGCTCTGCTGTTTGCTGATACTCACTGTATTCAGCCACGTGGTGTTCTCTTAAGTACAGTATCAGATTAGTAGTGTTAAATGTGTTTATCTTGGTTCCCCAACGAGACACATTGATTTTACAGATCTTACAGAACACCTGGAGGAGTCTGTGTCACATACGGTAAAACACTGCCAGACAGACGACATGTTTTCTATCAGCGCATGCGGTGAATGCCGAAATTTGTTCAAGATTCAAGATTTAAGAGTTTTATTGTCATGTGTACAGCAGAACAGACAGTTACAGTGTACAATGAAATTCTTACTTTGCTATTCCTCCATTCACCAATAGATAAAGATAACAAATAAAAGAAATAATAAAAAATATATACAAACTATACAAAGTAGTATAATAATAAGCTGAAGTAAATAAAAGTATTTTTATAGTTAAAGAATAAAAAATAAAAGTTACGTGTGCTTGTGCTTTTATGTGCACGAGGCCGCTGCTTTTGTCAGTCTGTCGAAAATGAAACGGTATGTATTTCCACCTAGTGGTTCAGATAGGAATTGCAGGGAGCTGGCCGGACCAGGTTTCACGAAGGGCTCCTCTTCCCGGATAAAACGCTAGCTGGAAATACAAAAATTAGGCTAATTTGTTTAATGCCATTGATTGGCTATCAGGATCGGCTAAACAAAGAGATATATCGTCCGATCACATATTTTGATTAAAAATCGTCCGATACCGATACATAGCCGACTGATCCTTCCATCTCTAGTAGTTAGTTAGCAAGTCTGGTCATGTTTGCCTGGAAGAGAAAGAGCTGAAATCAAGCCAGCTAACTAACTTATAAGCTAACATCAGCAGTTCAGCTACCCACACATGAAATAGAACACACCTGCATTGTAGAGTATAGCTCTGCTGGCGATTATCAATGACCTTATGGGCCCTGAAGAAACAACCAAAGAAATCATTCCCAAACTACACAACAAGGCACTTGTAGTGCAAAGATTTCATAATCATGACTTTGCAAGTGGAAACCAGGACCGTACCATCAAAACCTATGATATTAAAGCAGCAGCAGCTGGGTCGATTACTAGACTCGAACGTGTCAGCAGAAGCCTCTCCAGATAAAGATTTACCACACATGCCTGTAGAGCATGCCTCGACTTTGTTAACTCTAATAATTAAAGTCACACAGCCCAAAGGGCAGAGAGGAAGGAAAGCATCTGATAGACAGGTAATGACTCTACGTCCTCACAGGGCAGAGAAGCTGTGGTAGAGCACGCGACTAGACGTCAGGTCTTTGAACTCTAAGCTCTTTTTGCTTTTCCAGAGATGAGCGGCTGCCTGCAGTCAAGATGACTGATACATAATGTTTCGCTCGTTTGGGTTTTTTTTTTTTTCTTCTCCGGCAATCGGAAATTTTATTTTGCCACTTTTCTAGATATAATCTGATGCCTCTATTTTCATGAATAATTCATCTGCTCTCAACAGTAATAAAGAGTTAGTCAGGCATACTCCCTTCATGAATAATTTAAACTGACAAAACTGCACCTCTCTGGAAGCGAAAGGTAGACTGATTGTCGCAGGCTGAAAACCGAAGCCTTGGCTAATTATTTAAGCCGAGCTGGGGAGGCAGCGGAGGCGGAACTAAGGATGCGGAGCGCGTCGCGTGAGAAAATTCGAATAATGTGTTGTTCTGTGCGGTAATAAGTGGCGGACAGTGGTCGCTGAGGTGTTATTGACAGGCCGAGGCGGCCACCGTTCTTCTCTATTACCCTTCATTTCCTGCTCCAGCGCCTGTGTTTTCCTCAGACAAACACGTTCCCGCCAGCGAAGGTCAGCGACAGCCTGGACTGCCTCTCGCAGCACTCTTTCACTTCACGCTTTCCAAACACATTTCAACAGAAGGAAGAAACATGACCAACAATAGTCGGACCCCCCAAAATTCAGAGGCTTCTCAATTTTTTTGCCTAGTTTGTTGATAAATACTGAACCTGTATCATAGGACAGCTGCGGCAACTACTAGTACTATTCCAATAATAATCTGCATCTAAAGTTGTGGGAGTGTTTCACACAGAAACACAACAGTGTGGTGCTCTGTCAGCTCTGCACAGTGGAGATGATCACAACAGTACAACTGCTATACACGAGCACTTGAAGATCAAGAATCCCGTAGAGCTTCATCAACACAGCAGCAGGACAGCACCTGTTTACCTGTTTATCTTATCTTAGTAGATTATTTTAAGATTATTAACACGTGTAACATGTTTTTTTCAGTAGTGTCTCTTGAAAAGTCTCATTGATAACCGTTTCTTAATCATCCAGTGTAGAACCTAAGACTGTTCTAGATACCGCGATAGCTTTAAAACACATGTAGCTGCTTCTCAAACGACTCTCTGCCAAAATATACAGTCCACAATGAAACGTCTCGTGCGTAAGACGTGTAGGCTACGTGTTATTTGTGCTTCTAAAAATCCAGTGAGAGCGTAGACCTTTAGTCTTTAACCATGTATAGATCATGTGTATATGAACCTATATATATATATAAAATCATCCATTAGTTACAAATCATAACAAAATAATAAAAGTTTTCATTCCTAACACACTCACATTAGAGTAGTCCAGTTAGATTAATCAACTAATGGGAAAAAAATAATCGTTCGGTTAATCGATTAAGAAATTAATCGTTAGATGCAGCCCTAGTCATGAACAACAGATTAACTCACAGAGATATCTTTATCTAGCTATCGGCCTAAAGTACTACAAGAGTTAGTTATGTTATTAGTGCAGGCTGATTTTTATCTGAACGATAGTTCATTTGTTACTTTTGTAAGAAAACCACTGCTAGAACTAGCCTACTTCACTGTAGCTTCACTAACTGCTGTACCAGCTGCCCAAACAGCCACCAGTGACAGTGAGTATGACGACATCCACAGCCTGTGCCACAAACCCTGCGTCCGGCTCTGCAGCGAGGCCACTGTATCATGTCTGTTGTTTTTCTCTCCCATTGCTCGGGCACCACCTTCCAGTCCTCTCTCACATCCGCTGTCATTACACATAAAACGCCAAAGCTGGTAGATGGTAGAAAAATATATGTAAATGCATGTGTTCATATTATTCCAAATATAAGAGCAATATTGAATATGTCATATATACGAATATATGTCATAAATGTATTAATATGCTTAATAATAACATATGCTTGTATTTAGAACTTATGAAATAGTGTACATTTTTAATACTAACAAATATTGGCTAATGAACCACAGGCCTACAACCCTAGGGGTAGGGTTTGGGGGCGAGTTGGTGGGTTAAACTGAGGGTTGGTGGGTTAAACACAGTTCAAGTTCTTGCTATCTGCAGAAACTGTTGAGCACACTAATGCAGACTCTGCAACAGTCCACATTCAAATGTAGGTATGCTGTTGCCACTGGCCAAACGGTGATGATCTAAGCAGAGCTTTGTCAGTCGATTTTTTTTCTAAGGTGGAAAAAAGGCTCAAGGATACAAGAAAGAGCTTAGTGCTTTGGCCTCCAGCCTGTATTAGAGCACAAGCTGAATTACATTATCACGTTTATTGCCATCAAAGGTGTTTTTGTTATTTACATTATTTATTTAGCAGTCGGAAATCTGAGGTGGACCTAGCTCTGAAGTAAGAGGGCCTAACCAGGGGTTCAGATTTGGTAGTTTCCAACACTAGCATACTGCTAAACCTGGCAACTAACGAACACGTTAAATCAGATGTTTTTTAGCAGGTAAATCGCCAACCTCAGCTCATCATCGACCCTTCAGGACTGGAGCTGTGCAATCCAGTCCTAAGCCCTGTAGCCCCCCAAACCAAGCAGCTAGTCAAGGCAAGTGACATTTTTTATTTTAAGGCTGAAAGAATATTTCACTGGCGTTTCAGCTCCAGTGACTCCAACTTAATTAGTAAGTTTGTCTGCTTGTCTGATTCTACATCAGACTTTCATCTGAGTGATCAACAATCAACGTTAGCCTAAACTAATTCTATGTCAGGCAGCTAACTAAGCATAACCTATATGCTGTAAATCTAATGTTATGTAATTTCAGCTGCTGTCAGGGACCCATTCCATCATCAAACATCCTTAACTTTTCGTGTTTTCGTTATGTTTGGTACCTGTACATGTATCAGCCCATCATTGCAATCATTTATTTGCTCAGTAAAAATATCTTAAATGTTCAAATAGTATTAATACAGTAGTGCTTTTACATATCGTTGCTGTTGCTCTATACCATTTGAACACAACAGCTGTTGTTTACATTGTCTGAAAGGTTCATGATGAATGGACCAATAGAAATGCTCCAAATTAGCTTCTAAGTTTTGTGGTTTCATTAACGTACATTAAAAGAAAAGACGTTTTTTAGCCTCACCTGTAAATCTGCCATTTTAGGGATACTTGTTTTTCGTCGGACAGCGACGATATGTGAGTGTGTTTATTTAACCCTTTCCAAGCTTCTCCTTGTGAAAACAACCCAGTATTATTTACAGTTCTCATCTAATACCTGCTTTGACTGCTCAGTACTTTATTAGCTAAATCAAGATTGCTGCTGAAGGAACTGAATACATTCACACAATGTCTGGGGCGTCCAGGAGAAATCTGGAACTACACTTTGTGGAACTGGAGCTCAAGATATGATCTACTTCTCTCACAATAAGATATTCATGTTACTTTGTATTGTATGTATTATTATCTACATCTGTTCTAATGGTAGCTGGTGTTCTTACTGGTGAAAATACACTTACTGACTTTGGTACAGTAGTGTACATCTCCTAGAAGATGAAGAATAAATCCTTCATTCCGTCAAGCATATCGTTTCAGCTTCACTCCAAAAGTGTTTTGTTGCCACCTTGCTGTTGCTGTATTAAAAGTAATTAGATAACTGGTGAATGATCCAATTATTGAGTGCATGTCAACACACTCAGTTTAGCTCACCATGTATATCCTCAGTGTCTAAACAAAAACATATATCTCAGTTTTTGCCCATTTTTGTTTTTCTGCATGATCTACTGTTTACATTATGTAAAAGTTTCATGATGAGGTGTTGGGAATTTATATAAATCATATCATTTGGTAAAAACGTATGCTTACATATTTTTGCTGATTGCTGCAGCTCGCGGGAAGGTCAGGGTTTTGTGACCCCCGGCAGTTGGGGTATTTATGGCTAGGCTCGAGAACAAGACCCTGCAGCGTTATCTTTAGAACTCTAGGCTCGAGAACCACTCCACCCGAAAGAATTACGACAGGCCAGGTGTATCCAAAATGGCCCGTAGGAGCCATAGCCCCTATAAAGGGACTATGCAGCAAAGACATGATTGAGACCAGGGTAGACCAGGGTGTAAAAGCTCCCTGTTGGTACCGCAGTCCCAAGAATAAAAACCTTAAACTCTGAACTGGTCTCCCTCTTCATTCTGACGGCAAAAACAAAGTTAGGACAGAGGGAACCAATAGAATTGCCCAAAAATGGCTTGGAAAAAAAATCTGGTACCAGTTTTTGTTCTCTCCTGTAAAGTTTTTGTTCTCTCATTCTGGAAATACTTGTTTTTCTGTGGGCAGTGATGATTTACAACCAGCATCTTGTACTTGAGAATACAATTAAAGGTCAGAGGCCACACACTCACGTTTGCTGTGCAAACTTGGATCAGTAAGCAATTTTACGTTTGTCCATTACTTTATCCTTTCATGATGACTGGTGGATGAAGAACACTGCATGCTATTCATACTACTCATTCATTTAAACTTCCATTCATTCATCCATTTATCTACACTGCTTCTCCTCCTGGGTCACAGGGGTTGCTGGAATGGAAAACACCTCTGGAAAGGTCGCCAGTCCACCACAAGGCAAAACCCCCAGACATGCACATACACAGCCTACATCTACCAGCCCATGTAAATATTTGCTTGTATTTGGTGCCGTTAATTTGCCACCCTGGGTCTAATCATCTGCAGAGCCTTGATTGATCTCAGACTCCAGGTGCGATGGTGAAAACCTGGGGCGGACGGGTTCGTGTCTACGAAGCATCACTCTTTCACGCGGTTCTCAATTAAGGTCAGGAAATAAACAGAGCATCTCAGTCACAAGGGCCTGGAGAGAGAAAGTCAAAGACAGCATCAGATCAGAGAAGAGCAGCTTCACACATATTCACTGTACCCTGCTCACCGCGGCCTCCGGCATGATCTCTAATGGATTATGTTCAATGAATAAATTCATTTTCGAGTGGAGTTTTTTGTGGCAAACGTTTAAACTGCAAATACAATGTAGAGATCTGAGGCCTGAAAGAGATTAGCTTCTAAAAAACATGACTATAAATGTGATTTCACAGTATTTTTCCTGCCCTAACAGTCACTGTTCTGTGATCTCTGACCATTGAACGCTACCGGAATAGCATTTCCATTTCAACAGACTCCCCGACTCCATTCACACACAAAACGCCTGGGGGTCTCGAGTAGACGGCTGGAGAAGTTGCATTATTTATCAAAAACAGGCCAAGAAAGCGAAGATTGTGAGTCAGGCCAGTGGAGGTGTGACCGCAGCAGTACAAATGGGAAACGAATGCCCGCAGGTTGGCCAGGATTCTCCCAATAATCATGATTTAAGAACATTGGGCCCGCCTCTGAGATGCACTCCTCTAACTACATCCAAAACATACCAGAGAGCCGGCGGCCAGGCCGTATAATCGATCATCACCTTTCTAGCAGAGCAGATGAACCCGCACTGACCCGCCAGACGGATTATAAATAACCGGTTCCGCGTGGGACGAGCAGTGAGAAGCAGTTCTGGCGTCGTACAAAAACGTGTTAGCAACACAAATCTCTTTCAAGAGCGTGGTTTCTTTTTTCAGCACTGTCAACAACATAAACCTTGTAGCGCGGCATAGACAAGGCGTGCGCCTGCCACTGTGAAAAAAGGCGGCGAGAGCGCCTGCAAGAAGAAACAAACCCCATCTTCTTCATCTTCCTCCAAGCAAAAGAAATCTGTCGCTATTTACCACGAGCAATGTGGCAGCTGCCACTGCAAGCTGTTCCAGTGAGCATGAAAGGCCATTTTCCACCAGCCTGCTCCTGCCAGACAAACAGAGCCGTACTGTAAACGTCTAGCACGTAAATCCACACGCACAGACACCTCCAACCAGAGTTCGGGCTCCAGAGGCCCCGAATCAGCCGGCTTTTTCAGCCTGAAAGCAGAGGCGCGGAGGAGGAGGAGGCGGCTTCAGACACAGGGGCCATCCGCTGGGCCATCAGACCTCAGGCCCGAAAGAGGGGATGTGCTAGGGAGAACCCTTTATTCCACCACCTGCCTTAGAAACATCCATTTTTTATCTCACACTGGCAACCCCATCATCCTCCACAGGACATCACCAGTCAGGCAAGGAAGGCATGCTGTTTCATGTTTCCCAATTTATGGAAGAAGCTAGCTGATCCTTAGTCTGAAGTTATTATTGTTATTTTCTATTCTATATAACATATACATCAGTAAATATATATATATATTTATTTTTTTAATTTTTTTTTACATACATATTCTTTAATCACATGATGTTATGATACAGTGTGTGAACTGTGGTAGGATAGTGGCACACAAAAATACTAAATAAAGGTTTTTGACACTCAGGCACATTATTATATTTAAAAATTATATTTATTTTTTCCAGACAGAAACCTTTTCTCATCTTTATATTAAACATATCAAACAGTATTAATACAGTAAGTAGTGCTTTTACATGCATCAGTATGTTTATTTAACCCTTTCCAAGCTTCTCCTTGTGGAAACAACCCAGTATTATTTACAGTTCTCATCTAATACCTGCTTTGACTGCTCAGTACTTCATTAAGCTAAATTAAGATTGCTGCTGAAATACATTCATACAATGTCTGGGGCGTCCAGGAGAAATATGGATCTACTCTTTGTTCTTCAAACTGGAGCTCAAGATATGATCTACTTCCTTTAGAATAAGATATTCGTGTTAATATTGTATTTATAATTATTCACATCTGTTCTAATCATATCTGGTGTTCTTACTGGTGTAAATATTCTTATTGTTAAGTGTGTGTCTTAAGTTTCTTGGCACTGTTTAATAAGCTTTGTTCAGTAAGAGCTTATTATTGTTCTGTTTAATCAGAGTAACTAATATGTGAATCATATTTCTATTCATGTATTCATATTTATGATAAAATGCTTCTCATTCTCAGCTTTGGGAATCACATCCCTTACACATTAAGTAACTGCACTACTGCAGTAAGTGGCATTACTGTATCAGAGGGAAAAACCTATGCACTGCTGTGAATCAGCCCTGATATAATACTGTATTAATGTAGGTGTCAGTTCTCTTTGAATTATCTTTCAACTTCCTAACAATTATCATATTCATTGATTCAAGGAAAAGGTCCTGAAGCATAAACCACATTATAAAATGTTCCTCCTCCAATTACGCATTTCACCAGAGCGGTCTCCAAATCCCCAAATCTAACTTAGTGTAACTTTTAACAAATTTAACAAAGGGAATCGCATATAATGCAGAAGAGTAGAGTCTTGGCAATTAGAAATAGCGACTTTTGCCATTGATCTTCACTACTGGTGACTTCTGTGGTTCCATTTACTAAGAAAAATAAGAAAAATCCTAAATAACTGGAAATATGTTAAAGATAGCAGGTGAGCAGTTTATTGGTGAGTCGAATTTGATACATTTTTCAATACAGCAGAAATTCAGAGGGACTTAAAAGTTTTATATATGAACTAAACATATATGAACTATTGTACTAAACAGACAAGAACAAAAGTGTAAAGTTTGGTGGAGGGGGGATTATGGTGTGGGGTTGTTTTTCAGGAGTTGGGCTCAGCCCCTTAGTTCCAGTGAAAGGAACTCTTAATGTTTCAGCAGATTTCCAAGAGATTCTGGACAATTTCATGCTCCCAACTTTGTGTTTCCTGTTTCAGCATGACTGCGCACCAGTGCACAAGCAAGATAGATGAGGACGTGGAGGAGCGAGTTTGGTGTGGAAGAATTTGACTGGCCTGACCTCAACCTGATAGAAGACATTTGGGATGAATTAGAGCGGAAACTGTGAGCCAGACCTTCTCATCCAACATCAGTGTCTGACCTCACAAATGCTCTTCTGGAAGAACGGTCAAAAACATTCCCATAAACCCACTCCTGTGGAGAGCCTTTCCAGAAGAGTTGAAGCTGTTACAGCTGCAGAGGGTGGGCCAACATTGTATTAAACTTATGGATGAAGAACTGGATGTCTGTAAAGTTGAAGGCAGACAAGCTAATACTTTTGGCAGTATAGTGTATATATTAGAGATGGACTGATCAGCGTTTTTGAGGTTGATTCCGATCGCCGATCACCTTTCAGTGCGATCTGCCGATAGCCTATACCGATCGAGGGCGGGGCTATATGCTACGGCAGGGCTACATGTAGTTATTAGCGCAAGCAAGTCATGAAACATGGTCTAAACTGGTTTATTACCATTTTTAACAAGCTCATGTGAAACAGCATAATATTTTTGACAAAATTATCAGTAAATAAACAAAGTAAATCAAACAAATATCCCCAAAACTGTAATCATTACATTTAGACCCTTAATTTAAAATGAAAAAAGCTAATTAAATACATGCAGTAAAAACTGGAGTCATTAAACACAGACTCTGTTATTTTAAACAACAATCTGTAATCATTAAATGTAGATCTTGAATTGTTGCTGCTGTTCTGTTCGTACTGGTCAGATCTGGTCTGCATGGTGTTCTGGGTTGTTTGTTTTGTGTTAGCTGTGTGTGCTAGCTCTGCTGTTTGCTGATACTCACTGTATTCAGCTGTGTGCAGTGTCGTATCAGATTAGTAGTGTTAAATTTTTGTCATGGTTCCCCAACGAGACACACTGATTTTACTAATTTTACAAAACGCTCTGGATGAGTCTGCATCACATACGGTAAAACACTGACAGACGGACGACATGTTTTCTATCAGCACATGCAGTGAACGAAAACTGTTCTAGGGAGGCCGCTGCTTTAGTCAGTCTGTTGAAAATAAAAGGGTATGTGTTTCCAGCTAGTGGATTAGATAGGAATTGCAGGGACCTGTCCGGAGGGGGTTTAAATGAAAAGCTAGCTGGAAATAGAGAAATTAGGCTCATTTGTTTAACAGCATCGATCGGCTCTTGAATTGGCTAAATTGGAGAAATATCGGCCGATCACTGATCACATATTTTGGTTAAAAATCGTCCGATACCAATACATAGCTGATCGATCTCTAGCATATATATTGTTAAAAATCATCATACGAATGTCCTCTTCTACCTACAAAGTAGTTTTGAATCTTTCCTTTTGACAGACTTTCTAAAGTTTTCTCAATGAGCTGCGAGTGAGAAGTAATTAATATAAAATGACGCCCCACGTTTGTCATCGGCGGTACTTCTTTTTTTCCGAGCGCCTCTAAAATCTGGTGCGTGCTTCTAAACCTTTTAGCATGATGGGATAAGTGTCTTGAAAACACTACAACAATACTTGGGACTTGACTAAGTTGATCCATAATTCATGCTTTTTAAGCCTTTTGGAGTCCATTTAGCAGATCCCTGCCTCCAGCTGCACTAATGGGAGCTCCAGCGCATTAGCGCCTCTGTCAACAGCATCGAGGGCTTTTTGGTGAGAGGGTAGCGCACAACACAACTCATCTCCGCTCTGCCTGCTGATAACAACACACGGCTGCCATATTCAGAGAGAGAGAGAGAGAGAGTCCGTTCAGACTGTGACGGGGAAGGGAACGAGTCTTCTGAGTCTCGCGGACGATTTGAATTGCTAATGATGCCAAAATTGATTTGACACTCAGAGTTAACTTACAGTGACCTCATAAGGCAGGAGGCAGACACGTAGAGCCATTAATGAGGTTTAAGGAGACCTCACAGCGTGGCTGGTATATTAGTGAGGCTGTGATGATGGCAACAGAATATCAAAAACAAGGACCACCAAAACACTGTCTTCTGAGGGTCTCTTATTTGCTGCCTCATTTGCTGGGAGGGATCATAACTAATCATCTAGGGGCATCTTATCAAAGCAACCTGGGCGGGAAGGTGGGAGGGGGGTCTTATGTGGCTCTGCTATGATCAAGATATTTTATTTTCCCACTACATTTGAATGAAGCCGCTGTCGTTTACACTGTGTGCAAACGTCATAATGGCTGGACCAATAGAAATGCTCTAAAATAGCTTGGAGAAAATTCTGGTTCCATTGACTTGCATTCAAATGAAAGAGATACTTGTTTTCTCATTGGCAATATACAATTATATATATATATATATATATATATATATATATATATATATATATATATATATATATATATATATATATATATATCGGTCAAGCAGAAGTTCAGTAGATTGGTGTGCACTATGATTTGCAATGTACAACCATGATTTAGTGCAATGCAAAGCAACACTATTGTTATCCAGCTTCTTCCTCGTCTTACTTTTTGCTTTCCCCAAGTTTTCAAGATATCAACACCGGTTCAACTCCGGAATGTCTGATCGGGAATGCTGTATGCTTTTTGGGTTCTTATAAAAAATTATATTTCCATATAATATGTCAATTATATTTTGTCTGCTAAACTGACAAACACTATTTCAGGTATTTTAGACCCCCGAGCACAAAATTAATGTTGGTCCCGCAATCATCTGTTTGTCTTTTATCCCCATCCCTCTTTCCTCCCATAGAGTCCCACTCATTTTTGGTCCCACCTAAACCATATAGTTTCCTTTAACCTTTAGCCAGCAAACTGCATGTACTCACTCAAAGCAGGTCCCCAACCTCTAATCCACAGCCATTCTCACCAGCACTTCTTCAATTGTCATTTATTTATCCCTCATTCTTCCCACAGATTCACATTCATTTTTGGCCCCAAACAAGTCATACAGGTTCCTTTTCTTGACAGCTACCAAATTGCATGTACTCACTCAGAGCAGGACCCCAAACTCTAATCCACAGCTGTACTGACCAATACTCCTCTATAATTGTCGTTTATATATCCCTCGTTCTTCCCACAGGCTCCCATTCATTTTTGCCGCCAAACAAGCCGTACAGGTTCATTTACTTGAGAGCCTCACTCAGGGCAGGACCCCAAACTCTAACCCACAGCCATTCTGACCAGCACTTCTCCAACTGTCATTTATCTATCCCTCGATCTTACCATAGACTCCCGTTCAATTTTGGCCCTAAACAAGCCGCACAGGTTCCTTTCCTTGCTGTCCTCACTTCGAGCAGGACCCCAAACTTTAATCCCCAGCGATTCTGACCAGCACAACAAACAAGCCGTACAGGTTCCTCTACTTGACAGTCTCACTCAGAGCAGGACCACAAACTCTCACCAGCACTTCTCAAATATATATATATATATATATATATATATATATATATATATATATATATATATATATATCCCTCGTTCTTCCCATAGACTCCCATTCATTTTTGGTGCCAAACAAGCCATACAGGTTCCTTTACTTGAGCCTCCCTCAAGGCAGGACCCTAAACTTTAATGACCTGCACTCATCTGTATGTCATCCTTTCATCCCTCGTTGCTCCCATACACGGCTATTTAATTTTCAATAACATCTAGCATCCACTTGTCAATTTCCACTCGGCAAATACCCCATATACCATGGGGCAACCTCCTAGCAGCACCTTAGGAGCCAAAAATTATAACATAGCAACCAGAGCTCGCAACAATCTTAAGCTGCGCAATCACTGAATCTTGACCTTTTTTTAAAAAATCACATCAAACCTGAACACATGTATCGATACACCTCTATACAAAACTGTAGCAGGAAATGTTGTGATCACACTCGACATGATGCTAGAGTGACTCACTTGAGGAGTGAAGTGGCATTACAAGACTAGACAGTTTATATGATTCACAATAATCAGCCAGACATGAAGAAACAGCAGTTTTGATGCTAACCAGCTAGCCCCAGCCCATCTGGCCTGGCATTACCAATCTGCACCTCAAGAGGCGATAAAGAGTCACTACATAAAGAGTTAGCTCAAAGCTAACATGCTTGTCACCATACAGTGATACAGTCCACCATGATATGTGGTGATAGTCTGATGCAATTCGATGAGCTGCATCGTGAAAACCCTGCAGAAGATGTTTCTCTCTTGAGCGTCGAGTGAAATCAGTCCAACATGAGAGGATGACAGTGACAAATCTGAGCTGCCATTTGACTTGTACTGACCCTCACGACGGCCTTCCTTGGGTTTCAGAGCTTCTACTATCTTCTGGCCCATCGTGGACAGAGCTGGTGTGTGTGTTGTGAGCGATTTCTGTCCCGCTCTCTCACAAAATGTCTTTGTTCTTCCTGTTCCAGCATTCATGACCCCATGAGGAGACGGCTGCGATTTTGGAGAATCACTGCTTCACAAATACAGCCTTTCATTAACTGCAGGCACTGTATAGAACAAGCCTTCACTGAGCTGTCAAGGAAGTGCTGGGGTCTTTATTTATTCCTTCATTCTTTCTCTTCTTTGCTCCCCCATCTTTCATCTTTTCCTTTTCATTCCCGTGTTAAGCTTCTGCTCTTCCTTCTCCCTTTTTGTACTAGCTAGTCCTGCATTATCTGCTGTTCTTAAATCAGGATTGTGACATCAGCCTTAGGAATACTGATATGGCAGAGATACGCAACATGCAAATAAGTCTTTACCCAATCACTGTTTGCTTTTTAGTGTGCTAAAGGCATCCTGACCAATCACAGACATTCTCTAGGAAAATTAAGGCATTCATAATTAATAAAGATAAATACGTTCAACAGACTGTCATGGCACAAACTACAGATTTTCTACATATTGAACACAATCACAAATTCTCTAAATGTATATGTTTTGCATCACCTATTGTTGCCTAGAATCAATCTAACCAAGTGTTGTGAATTTTTTAATAAATCATAGCATCTAGTGAAAGCGTATGTTTACAGATGGGTCCACTGAATGCTGCAGAGCTCGCGGGAAGGTCATGGCTTTGTGACCCCCGTCATTTGGGGTTTTATGGCAGGCCACTCCAGGCCCGAGAACAAGACCCTGCAACATTATCTTAAGAACTTCGATTCAAGAACAAGACCCGACCCAGGAGATGGACGACTTGGCCAGATGGATCACATGGAGGCAGGCCTATACAGTTGCCGAAACCATGATAGACCATGTTTGAGAGCTCATAAAAAGAACGTCTGTACCGCGGCACCCTCAAGAATAAAGCTTATACTTTGAACTGGTCTCCCTCTTCATTCTGATGGCAAGAAAGACATCCCAACAATCTCCACATGCATTCATTCTATGGCTGAAGCACTGTATTTGGGAAAGGTTATCTGAGCACATTTAAACTTTTTTTTTTTTTTTTCCAAATATAACAATATAAACTTTAAAAAAACAATTCAATGTGACTTTCCCCATTATTGCTCATCTCTGGCTGATTTACTGGCTGTTTTTGTCCGGTATCTGTAATCTACTGTCCCTCACACACACACATACACCCACACCTTCCCTTAAGGGACGACTTTCCCCCTCAGTACTTTGCAGCAGGTGAAGGATCACGATGGTCATTCCAAAGGCCTGACCCACTTAGTTGAGCCCAAGCCTCATTAGCCACCGCCGGTGATGTACGGAGGCACTCCGTCAGGGGCACTGGGGCTAAAGAGAAAGCCAATCAACTGAGAATAATTGTGTAGTTTAAGGCTAGACCGGCGAGCTAATTAGATCCAAGCAGTCAAGGATTCTACCCACTCGTTTCTTCCACAGATCCCTATTCATCAGCAAAGCCGTGTGCGTGGCCCACTGAGCTTAGCTTGCTTCTCTGCCGGGAAACTGGCTAGCACCATCTCAAGAGCTCATTTTCATGTAACAAGTGGCTGCAAGGCTGCTCAGGGCATCCTGGGAAACACTCAAGGTCAGCAATCCTTAGGAATCCAGAGTTATTACTGCTGTTTTTTTCTATGCATGACTACATGATTAAGTGATTAAGGAATAAAAAAATGACACTGTGTACTGCCAGGTTCCACAAGTCTGCACCTGCAACTTCCAACTGTACCATAAGCACAACCAAAGACCTCAGAGGAAAATATGTTCACTCAACAGGCATCTTGGCAACACAGTCTGGCAGATATATCCATACATGCGAGAGCAGGCTCCTATCTCTTAGAATGGTGGGGACAACCTATTTAAAACATATTTAAAATCACTGGTAGAATCTGCTAAAATGAAGGTCTAGCACAGGAGTATTTAATTAGAGTTCAGTAAGGTCCAGGAAATTTCCTCAGACCAAGGCCCGGACCGTCATCATTTCTAACTTGTGTTATGATTCAGTGGTGTATCCTGTTTACTGAAGTAGTCTAGTATCAGTATCTTATACCATCAGCTACTGAAACACTAACACATCACGCATACTGTTCAGTATATTTATTGTTTAAATGCTGAACTTCATATAAATGCTTTTTTCATCACTTTTAAGTAAAAACAAGGGCTACATTGTTTGAAAAAAGTGTATCATAAAGTGTTTATTTATTTTAAAAAAATAAAATGTTTGGTCTTGTTGACTGAACAGTTTACTTTTGTATTCCTCCACACTTTCTCTTGTTCAGTGAGAGAAGTGAGCTCTTGGTTGCCAAATCAGGACTTTAAATCTGGGCTGAAATTGTGTTAGGACTATTCTCACACACATATGAGATATCCGGGTTGGTCTGTGTGGAGTGTGTATGTTCTCCCAGTGCTTGAGTGGGTTTCCTTTAGGTACTCCGGTTTCCTCCCACAGTCCAAACACATGAATGTTAGATTGATCGGTCACTCTAAACTGCCCGTAGGTGTGAGTGTATGCGCGTAAGTGTGTGTTGGCCATGGGATGGACTGGCGACCTGTCCCTGCCTTCGCCTGATGATTCGCCACACTCCTAAATCTGCACAGATCTGATTGGCTGAGGACAGGAAAAGACAGGAAAGCTTACGCAACTTAAAATAAACATAGTCAGTATTAAACTCTTTTTAATACATTATCAGTTTGGGTCTGCATTGAAAAACGTCTGGGTCTGGCCCTGGACCACGGTCCGCCTATTAGTGACCTCTGGTCTAGCATCTCACTACTGGCTTTATGGGGCCATAGACACATGGAGCAGAGCCCTGTGGAGCAGTGAGTGCACAGCACCACGAGTAGTGCCTCGACAGCTGTAAGAGAAACGTAAACATGTGACAAGTTTGTACTGATAGCTTAAAGACGTGTACAATTGCTTGTGCCATTCTGTACAAGGCTGTGGGGCTGTTTAGTGGGGTCATGGTGCAGTATTAGTGCCCACTGTTGTGTTGAACTGTGCGGGTACAGACTACTTGCCTGCTATCCCAGCTGTTCGGTTGCGTGTGCGGCAGGCTCCTCTGCTACCGTGTTCAATAAAAGAGCTCTTGTCTAAAGTGCTGTGGTTACAGCGTCTTCATACTCTACGGAAATGTCCCAATAATTTGCGGTGTTTGGCTCAATAACGCACTAAACATGTTTTTCATCGGGATGTTCCGGCCACTGAGCTTTCAGGGGTGGGGGGTGTGGTATTAGGGGTTGTTGGGAGGTTTACCTTGATGGCTCTAACACCTTTTTTGTTTCCCATAGCTAACTGTTTTCGTATAAGTAACGTTTGTAGCCATGGCTTTGAAAGAAGTGTGGTAGTCTGAAGCTTCTCCAGTAGGGGGAGCTATTAGCTTTCACTCACAATGAACCCACATCAGCAGGAGTTTAAAAATGCAGCCAAATAAGGGGTGAAATTGTTCTCAAAACTCATAAACACATGTCTAGGTTGCAGTGGGGACTGAGGCAATGACATAATTGATATAAATACCAGCATGTTTACTGTAAACATTCAAAGCAAAGTATTATCAGTGGCCGTGGCTGGTATGGAGCTCCAGCGACCATTGATGAATGACCACCTCCTTTCCACATGATGACAAAGGTGGATATCTGGCTTGTTATGCTACTTCGCTGCCAAATACGTAGAGTGGACGCTCAATCATCCCAGATAAGCAAGCCAAGTCATCGGAAGAGCTTCAGTTAAGACTGGAAATGGTCCATTAGCGCATGCAAATGTACAGGGTGACATATGGGGCGTAGCAATTATAGTTCTTAATGAGTCGTTCTATGTCACCTCCTGGAATAGCAATCTGTCAATGTAAGAAAAGTCCGGCCAACGCTAAAGGGAAGCGAGGGGAAGGTCTAGTGTCTGTGCTTCTGTTCTGAATAACCCTCTAAGCCATGGTGAAGGGTTCAAATAGCGCCTCTCCCATCAATGCCTTGATTATGTGTGGATGCTCCTTGCCTTACATCACTCTTTGGCAGTCATGGAGACACCGCTGGGGGGTGGGGGGGGAAGAGTGGTGGAATACTGGATGACTGCCATCTTCAGACAGGGACCTTTACCACTCTCGGCGACATTCTACTCCTCTCTGCAGATTTCCCCCAAGACAGGATTTGTCATATGCGGTCGGAGACTTTCTCAGGCTGCCTCTATATCTCCGACTCACATATCTTAATGTTCCCGTCATCTTAAGAGACTCAATTCATGTTCAATATTCCCCTAAAAGCGTTAGACTATTACAGGGTTGCAGCATCTCGTTTCACGGATACCTTGAACTGCGCTGACCCTGAGCTGCCTGCATATGGTACACGCAGACTAATGGTGGAACGCTCCTCACTGAAAGCTACAATGTAAAGACAGTGAGAGTGGAAGTGATAATGTGCTGCGTGTTGTCGTTCGCACTGCCTCTCTACACAGCTCTTACCCCTGAGGGCCTGTATGTGGGCCCACACTTTCATTCCTCTCTTTCATAACTACATACCGTAAGTACTGGGCAAAATATAAATCACATATAAAACAATCTACTTGCATAGAGAAGGAGAAAAACTGAGTTTAAATGAACAGTAAAAGAACTGGTCACTATTCCACTATGAGAATAGCTTAATTTTACGATTTTGATTTTTTTAAATTATTATTATTTTTATTTCCTTTTACCATTCTTTTATCTTGAGTTTTATTACTCTATTTATTATTGTTATTATTATTATTATTATTATTATTATTATTATTACATTATATTTTATTATTATTTCTTTTACTATTTTATGTTTTACTACTATATTTATATCTATTTTTATTGACTTATTTTTTTTTTACTTTTGTCTTATTCCTGTTTTTATTTGTTTTTCTTTTACGATTTATCTTAATTTTGTCTCTGTTCTTAGTGTTTCTTTTACATTTTAAGTACTCATTAAAATTCATTTTAATTAATTTTCAATCCCTTTTTGTTTAACAATTGTAATGCTCGGCGACATTGAGGGTCTCCCTTAATGTACTCCTGGGTGAACATAAAGGTTGATTGATTGATTCATTGAATATCTTGTACTTAATGGGTGCTACTTAACGGAATTGAAGTAAAGGAACAGTCCCTGACTGATACAGTGCTGTAACTTAAATATACCTATGTGATACTGATTATGAGTTAAAGTCATAGGGAACACAAAACATACTAAAATGTGTGTATGATACTAAACTTAAGTGTTATCGGAAAGCCTAATGTGAAATTTAAGTTATAAATATGACAAAACACGGCTTATAAACTGCTGATTAGCTAAATCAGAGTACTATGTGGGTGCGGCTATTGAGCAGCTTGATTGACAGCTCTGTGTCCAGTACTCCTATACTGCTCCGTCCAATCATAAAGAACTAACATCATTATCCAGTTTATATGTGATGATAACTGGACAATAATAGTCTCAGACGAACAGATAAGCAGACGGACTGAAGGATGGACAAATTAAGCAACGTGTAACTGACGGAATGAACAGACATGCAGATGAACAAAGCAACACATGAATGAAGTAACGAACAAGCCAACTATGTCTACAGATGAAAAATAAACAGACGACAGGAGCTACAGGCAAGAGGTCTAGCTTTTTAGTGTTTGGTTACACTGGTTAGCTTGTAGGGGTATACGTAAATGTCAAAATATCAAATATCGGGATATTATGTTACATGATACTGTATCAATTCTCAAAAACACAGTATCAATACACAGATTTTTGGCAGACAGTGAATCGTTGTGTGTTGTGTTTAAACCTCTGACCACTAGATGGCAGTGTTGTAATCCATTTTCAGCTCCACTCCAACATTAACAAGCAGCACAAGGGTGCAATGCTATTGTAAACATTGGCAAACCTGTTCATACAGTTTTAATAGTAGGATTTGAAGGAGTGCAGTATATAATTTTGCTTACAATATCGCAATATATTGAGATATATTGAATCGTGTCCGCTGTATCACGATATGTATGTGTATTGTATTGCCAGGTTCTTGCCAATACTATTAGTTTTTACTCACCAGGTTTCTCTGACTCTGAAACTGTTCTGTGTGGGCGGGGCCAGAGATACCAGCCTTGTGATTGGTTAGGAAATGCTTATGGAAGCTTTACCCAAGATTAGGCCTGACCACTTTACATGAAGAGGAGAGACATATGGTGAAATACAGGGAAAGTATTTGGGAAAGTATTAAATAAAAAAGACATACTTTATATATGTATCTCATTTACCAGAGGAACAAGATTAATTTGGGAGAAAACTCAGATTTAGGTTCCCTGAGGCTTTAAGATTAATGACTGAATAACAGGCCTACAGTTTAAGAGGTTGATGACTGGCACATTTAGCCCAGCCCTCATATTTAACGAGTGAGAGGTGATGAATCTCGCTCCATCTCCTTCTCCATTTCCTTCTTTCCACCTTCTTATCTTTCATGGCCAAAGCTTCTGGCTAACTCAGCTTCAGCTGACAAAAGCATTTCATCTCCCTACCTGTTCTTTTTCATATTTCCAACGATGTGGAAAACATGTACTCTGCACAGAATGTGTTATCAATGCCTGGCAAAGCCCACCATTACACATAATGTAATCCATTGAATACAGTGATTCTCTTGAATACAATGAGCAGGCTTTATTTTTCACATAGTTCAATGGTTGAGATGAAAGTCATTCAGAGACTGTGGCGGTGATGGAAACCAGGGGCTGCAATAACTCCAGTTTAAATATAGCCATTTTAGTTAACATCCAAACAAGCAGCAAAACCACATACTTAATAAAATAAAATAAGTCTCAATAAAATAAAGGTAAGTCTGAAACACTACATTGTCTTTGGGGACTATTTTACCATTTTAGGCCAAATTCTTAAGCCAAAACTAGCATAAAGCAACATGTCAGACATCAGGCACTGCACTAATATCCATTTCATGTCATAACTTTTCATAAGAGAGCTTGTAGAGGCTTTTCAGACCTCTGCTTCCCATCAACACCACTGTGAACGACTTGGGCACTTCACACCATTGTAAATGAAGAAGAGAGGCCAGTTCAGAGTATATGGTTTACTCTTGAGGACACTGTGGAACAGATATGCTCTAAGAAAGGTCTAACTTGGACTTATAACTGCACAGTCTTATAGACCTGCCTCCATGTGTTATCTGGCGTTATAGTCGTTATCTCCTGGGTTTGGGCAGGTTTCCTTGGGAGGTTCCAACCGTAAAACGATGGGATTTGCTGAACCATAACCTTCTCGTAACCTCTGTAGCATTTGGTGTGACGGCCATCTGTGTCTAAACAGACTCACATAATCAGATGGGCTTGGGATATAAGAAATATTTACAACACCAAACAAGTTATTTTATTTACAACTTATCTGTTAAATTACGCAGATATTTTGAAAAAAAAAATGGTGGAATTCCCCTTTGAATGCTTCAGATATCTGGTTCCTATCACCACCTCTGTAAATATGTAAGGTAGTAGGTAAGGGGTGGCAACGAGACGAGGGAGGGGGATACATACGCATTAGTCTTTTATTGAAGTCTGTGATGAAATACAAAAACAAAAGAAACAACGTAACAAAAAAAACTAATGAATACGACGGAATGAAGACCGGAAAAACAGAGAAGGGAATCAAGAAGCTTGACAGAAAAAAAAGCCGACAACACGGGAAACAAACAAAGGGAATAAATATAGACAGAGAACTAGAAACAGTTGGGAACAGGAGGGACCACTGATATGAAACGTGAGAAAGGCGGGGCTAGGGCGGAGACGAGGAGCACATGGTCAAAACAAACAGAAACACATGGCAAACACGTGACTACACTGTAAAATATTTCTCTGTAAATTTTCTGTAAATTTTACAGTGCTTCTACTGTCATTTATTTAAACAGTATTGTACTGTAAATCGAATCACAGTATATGACAGTAAATCAACTGCGTATTTATGGTACTAACCAACTAGCCAGCCAGCTAGCTAGCTGACTCTGTTCAGGCTACACTGTAAAATATTTCTCTGTAAATTTTCTGTAAATTTTACAGTGCTTCTACTGTAATTTATTTTAACAGTATTGTACTGTAAATTGAATCACAGTATATGACAGTAAATCAACTGCGTATTTATGGTACTAACCAAATAGCCAGCCAGCTAGCTAGCTAACTCTGTTCAAGCTACACTGTCAAATATTTCTCTGTAAATTAACAGTAAAATACTGGCAGCAGAGACGCCAGTATTTTACTGTTATTTTACAGTGCTTCTGCTGTCATTTATTTTAACAGTATTATACTGTAAATTGAATTACAGTATATGACAGTAAAATATATGCGTATTTATGGTACTAACCAAATAGCCAGCCAGCTAGCTAGCTAACTCTGTTCAAGCTACAGTTTTGGGTTTTTTTGCAAAATTTAGACACTAAATGAAACAGACCTAACTAACATCTTATATGTTAAAAGTTTAATAATTATACTGACAAAACCATATCGCTGCAAACTTTAGGGGACGCAATGTTAACAGCTACCTTTTCACAGTTCTATGGGAACCGCCGCAGCTGCAGTCCAAACGTGTCAGTTGTTAATGCACCAGCTCGCGTCTCCTCGTCTAAGAACTGATTTAGATTATCTTTCTTTATTTTACGAATGAACTCAATACAAGCTGCCCAGCACTTCCTGCACTTACTGAATGAGCTGAAAGAGTCTTAACTCAGCTGAGCCCAATAGGCTGGCCCCGCCCACTGCATATATTTAATCCATTAAATGAGTAGAAGCAGTTTGGACAGTTTAATAAAAAAGGGTTATCATTGAAAGGAACATTGCAACCAGAGGAGTCTGTTCAGTGACCGACTGCTCCTACCCAAGTGCAAAACCAACAGACTCAAAAACTCCTTTGTCCTTCATGCCATCAGACTGTACAACTCCTCTCTGCAGGGGAGGAGGGGTCACAGGAGGACAGAGGATGGGATGGAGCAGTAGATTGATAATGACACAACCGGACTAAGTGCAGTAAAGTGTTAACATTTAACATTAAACAAGTGCAATAACACTAGTTAACATAAACAAGTGCAATAATAGTGTGCAATACCTCCCCAGTTAGATTTTTCTTTTTCTTTTCTTTTTTCTTTATTTTGTACATTGGATTTTTTTTTTATTTATATTCCTTTCATATGTTTCTTGTGTGTTTATTGTAATTTATTGTGATGCTACTGGAATCTTAATTTCCCTGAGGGAACCCTCCCAAAGGGATCAATAAAGATCCATCCATCCATCCATCCATCCATCCATCCATCCATCCATCCATCCATCCATCCATCCATCCATCCATCCATCCATCCATCCATCCATCCATCCATCCATCCATCCATCCATCCATCCATCCATCCATCCATCCATCCATCCATCCATCCATCCATCCATCCATCCATCCATCCATCCATCCATCCATCCATCCATCACCAGTACGAGTTTGATGGATAGTGACTGGACTGTAAAGGGATGATGGGATATTTCCACAGGTTGACAGAAAATACTGTATTTTGCTGATAAATTACAGTTATTTGCTGTTGTTGTGCAACAGGTTGCATTACTGTTCATTTACATACACTGTGTGTTTATTCAACAGTATTTTACAATTATTATATAAAAAAGTAAGACACTGTTGTATATCTACAGTAAGTTTACATCAATTCATCAGAGTGTAGGATGAGGGATGTAAACAGTAGAACATAGACAGACGGAACAGAGCAGGAAAACTTATTTAGGACATCAAACTTTACTGAACTATCTTCTGTTTACATCTGAACAACTGAAATAAAAGGAATTCCCACTACAGCATTGGAATAGAAGCTGATCCGACTTCACTGGGCTTTAGGCAGGCGAAGGTTGCTGTAGGTACATGCCCACGTGTGGCAGGTCACGCTTGCACTGTGGGCTGAAGTGTTGCATGAGGAACTTCCTCAAGCCTTTATGCTGCTCGAGTCGCGATGATAAAAGCCGGCTGTCAGCAGGGATCCAGACGCTGGCGGGACTTTTATAGCTACGGCGGCTCTTTCATTCAAGAAGTCTCATGATAACCCAGAGATGACAGCCAGAGACTTCTGGAACATACATCAGAATCTCCCGTTTTTGGGCATTGTGGCACATTTCTGTGATGCATTCCGGCGGAGAACGATTTTGGAAGAAAGCGTAATGAAATGCATGATTTCTCTTTGAGATCCGCCATCGCTCAAATCAAAGCTGATCTGGACACGTCCCGCCCGCATATGCAGAGACAAATTGAATCCGGGGTGTCCTTCGTTCACCAGCAAACTGACATATTGGTGCGTCACTCTGGGCTTCACCTTGATTAATCATGTTCCACTGGAAGGATTGCGGCGTCGAATGAGCGATGATCTTTGACTTTGCGGAGAGACGGAGAGGGTAGTTATTAGAGGGGAGCATTTCTTTTGCATGGGGTATGTATTATTTGCTTGTTTAGTTGCAAGGCAGCTCACTTGACTGTTCTATATTGCATAAGCACTACAATCAAAGGGATCAGAGCGAGCTGCACTGAACACGACTGCAGGCACTAACTGACCTCTCGCTAATTCAACATCAGCTGCCCATACTCTGCTCCAGAGCCCTGCTGTTGAAGACTTACACTAGGCTAAGAAACAGGAGGACCTGAACAGGACAGGGATTAGAAGGGACAGGGAACAAGATTAATTGCCATGTATACTCATTTTATCCATTTTATAAGATAAGATAAACCTTTATTAGTCCCATAGTGGAGAAACTCACTGTGTTACAGCAGCAGAGGGATGGCACGGCACTCAGTACAAAACAGACAAATAAAACAGTATAGTATATACTAGAGATGGAAGGATCGATCGACTATGTATTGGTATCGGCCGATTTTTAATCAAACTATGCGATCGGTAATCGGATGATACAGCGGATCGATGGTGTTAAACAAATGAGCCTAATTTCTGTATTTCCAGCTAGCGTTTCATCCAGGAAGAGGAGCCCTCCGGCCAGCTCCCTGCAATTCCCATCTGAACCACTAGGTGGAAATACATACCCTTTCATTTTCCACAGACTGACTAAAGCAGCAGCGTCGCGAGAAAAGCATGCGCTGATAGAAAGCATGTCGTGCGTCTAGCAGTGTTTACCGTATGTGACTCAGACTCATCCAGGACGTTTTTAAATTAGTAAAATCAGTGTCTCGTTGAGGAACCAAGACAAAGATATTTAACTCTACTAATCTGATATGACACTGCACACAGCTGAATACAGTGAGTATCAGTAAATAGCAGAGCTAGCACACACAGCTAACACAAAACAAACAACCCAGAACACCATACAGACCAGATCTAACCGGTACAAACAGAACAGCAGCAGCAATTCAAGATCTACATTTAATGATTATGGTTTTAGTTTAAAATAACAGAGTCTACGTTTAAAGACTGCAGTTTTTACTGCATTCAATTAATTAGCTTTTTTTATTTTAAATTAAGGGTCTAAATTGAATAATTGCAGTATTGTGGATATTTGTTTGATTTACTTTGTTTATTTACTGTTAAAAATATTATGCTGTTTCACATGAGCTCAATAAAAATGGTAATAAACCAGTTCAGACCATGTTTCATGACTTGCTTGCGCTAAAAACTACATGTAGCCCTGCTGTGGCATATAGCCCCGCCCTAGATTGGTATCGGCTATCGGTCGGTCACGCTGAAAGGTGATCGACGATCGGAATCGGCCTCAGAAACGCTGATCAGTCCCTCTAGTATATACAATATAAATAATAAAAAGTCAGGAACTCTTAAGATTGTATTTACAAATAATTGCATGTAGCTGCTTTATTGTACAGGTGGGTGGAAAAATACAGCATTACATCACACTCAAAAACTACATTTTCTGTAAGTGTGTAGTGTGTAGTGTGTGTGTATATAGTCTGCTTTGTATGTGTGTTCTGCTGGGAGCAGAGCTGGTTATCAGCTCCACTTACTATATAGGAAGACTTTATTTTTCTACAATCACAGACTGCAGTCCATCGGTTTCTCTGTAGACCTTGTTACCCGGTTCTTCAAAGATCAGGACCCCCACAGGACCACCACAGAGCAGGCACTATTAGAGAGGTGGATGATTTTCAGCACTGCAGAGACACTAACATGGTTGTGGTGCGTTAGCGAGTGTTGTGCTGGCATGAGTGGATCAGACACCTCAGTGTCACTGCTGGACTGAGAACCTGAAATATCCAGCCCACAGTGTTCGGTGGGCAGCGTCCTCTGACCACTGATGAAGGACTACAGGACAACAATCACAAACTGTGCAGTAACAGATGAGCTATCGGCTCTAACTTTACACCTACATGGGAGTGTCTAATAGAGTGGACAGTAAGTGGACACAGTGTTTAAAAACTCTGGCAGCACTGGTTTGTCTGATCCACACGTACCAGCACAATACATAACCCCAATGTCAGTGTCACTGCAGTACTCCAGGTCTAGGTAGACGGCATGGCTTTATGCCTGGTTTTTATACCCCTGTTAGCAAAAGGGGTGGCTGAAATCTCAAGAGATTAAGAGAGTTGTCCACATACTTTTGGCCATTTGTAGTATTTGATTCGAAAACTAATGATGAAAACGCAGCCAATCTTTGTTGGAAGATACATAAACATATGAAGACCTTGAGAAAAATGAGGCTTGTAGTTTTAGGTTTTTAGGTGTCTGCCTATTTAAAGACAGCCTCCTTCTAATCTGACTGGATATGGTCCTTAGAGGAAAGTCTCTAGGGTAGTTATTCTCATTTGTGTAGGATCAGATGGGGAGAGGCCTTTAAAGCCAACACTGAAAGCAGCACTAACATTTCAAAGATCTGTTTGGAATGACTGACAAAATCAGACTTAAACAGTGTAAACAGACTGCAGCATTTAACTCCCGTTACTGCACACGTTCCCACAATGGGAGGTTCTACCACGTTCAGCTTTACCAGCAAGCTAACTGGCTCAAACTGACTGAAGGAGGGGCCTTTTCTCAGATGTAACACTACCTTCACCTACCTGTGTACATGTAAACTGTAACACTACCTTCACCTACCTGTGTACAGATAAACTGTAACACTACCTTCACCTACCTGTGTACAGATAAACTATAACACTACCTTCACCTACCTGTGTACATGTAAACTGTAACACTACCTTCACCTACCTGTGTACAGATAAACTATAACACTACCTTCACCTACCTGTGTACATGTAAACTGTAACACTACCTTCACCTACCTGTGTACAGGTAAACTGTAACACTACCTTCACCTACCTGTGTACATGTAAACTGTAACACTACCTTCACCTACCTGTGTACAGATAAACTGTAACACTACCTTCACCTACCTGTGTACATGTAAACTGTAACACTACCTTCACCTACCTGTGTACAGGTAAACTGTAACACTACCTTCACCTACCTGTGTACAGGTAAACTGTAACACTACCTTCACCTACCTGTGTACATGTAAACTGTAACACTACCTTCACCTACCTGTGTACATGTAAACTGTAACACTACCTTCACCTACCTGTGTACAGGTAAACTGTAACACTACCTTCACCTACCTGTGTACAGATAAACTGTAACACTACCTTCACCTACCTGTGTACAGATAAACTGTATAACTACCTTCACCTACCTGTGTACATGTAAACTGTAACACTACCTTCACCTACCTGTGTACAGCTAAACTGTAACACTACCTTCACCTACCTGTGGACTACAGGACTGGAGCTGAGAAGCACCGCTGTAGAAAATAACTTGTCAGCACATCAAGGAGAGAAAGAGGGTCCCACTAAAATAAAGCCGATTAAGACAGTCGGATTAAATTGCTTATAAATGTTCTATGAAGCTCGTCGAGACAAATGCACATTAAGTCGTAAACAAAACTGTGAGGCTCGTTAAGAACTTGGGAGTTTCACAAAGCAGCCTAAGTGCCAACTTAATTGTAGCTCAGCCCCTGCTGAGTCAAGCAGTGCAGGTCCTTCCGACCAGACTGAATTCCTAATTAGAGACAATGATTAAACGGCCAGTCACACCGTGGAGAAGGCTTCTAGAACAGCCGCTCCGTGAGCAGAAACAGGTATCAGGACGGGTTAGTCATCGTTATGCCTGGGTGTGTTTCTAATTCTTGCTAATGTCGGCCGATCAGTAGAAGCCATTAACAAGACATGACCGCTTTTTACTGTCAGAGGGATTTTGATCTATCTCCGTACTTCAACTTGCACAGTTCACATCATGTTCACATATTATTATACTATTATATTATACTAACAGTCAACCACTTTAAAACTGTTTCAAAACATTTGACTGGTAGTGTACTAAAACGTTTGGCTGGTAGTGTATCTAAAAAGTTTGACTGGTAGTGTACTAAAACATTTGGCTGGTAGTGTATCTAAAACGTTTGGCTGGTAGTGTATCTAAAACATTTGGCTGGTAGTGTATCTAAAACGTTTGACTGGTAGTGTATCTAAATCGTTTGACTGGTAGTGTACTAAAACGTTTGGCTGGTAGTGTACTAAAACGTTTGGCTGGTAGTGTACTAAAACGTTTGGCTGGTAGTGTATCTAAAACGTTTGGCTGGTAGTGTACTAAAACGTTTGACTGGTAGTGTACTAAAACGCTTGACTGGTAGTGTACTAAAACGTTTGACTGGTAGTGTACTAAAACGTTTGACTGGTAGTGTATCTAAAACGTTTGGCTGGTAGTGTACTAAAACGCTTGACTGGTAGTGTACTAAAACATTTGACTGGTAGTGTACTAAAACGTTTGGCTGGTAGTGTACTAAAACGCTTGACTGGTAGTGTACTAAAACATTTGACTGGTAGTGTACTAAAACGTTTGTCTGGTAGTGTACTAAAACGTTTGTCTGGTAGTGTATCTAAAACGTTTGTCTGGTAGTGTACTAAAACGTTTGTCTGGTAGTGTACTAAAACGTTTGGCTGGTAGTGTACTAAAACGTTTGGCTGGTAGTGTAGTAAAACGTTTGACTGGTAGTGTATCTAAAACGTTTGGCTGGTAGTGTATCTAAAACGTTTGACTGGTAGTGTATCTAAAACGTTTGTCTGGTAGTGTACTAAAACGTTTGGCTGGTAGTGTACTAAAACGTTGGGCTGGTAGTGTACTAAAACGTTTGACTGGTAGTGATCTAAAACGTTTGTCTGGTAGTGTACTAAAACGTTTGACTGGTAGTGTATCTAAAACGTTTGACTGGTAGTGTATCTAAAACGTTTGACTGGTAGTGTATCTAAAACGTTTGGCTGGTAGTGTATCTAAAACGTTTGACTGGTAGTGTATCTAAAACGTTTGACTGGTAGTGTATCTAAAACGTTTGGCTGGTAGTGTATTAAAACGTTTCTCTGGTAGTGTACTAAAACGTTTGACTGGTAGTGTACTAAAACGTTTGGCTGGTAGTGTACTAAAACGTTGGGCTGGTAGTGTATCTAAAACGTTTGACTGGTAGTGTACTAAAACGTTTGACTGGTAGTGTATCTAAAACGTTTGACTGGTAGTGTATCTAAAACGTTTGACTGGTAGTGTACTAAAACGTTTGGCTGGTAGTGTACTAAAACGTTTGGCTGGTAGTGTACTAAAACGTTTGGCTGGTAGTGTATCTAAAACGTTTGGCTGGTAGTGTATCTAAAACGTTTGGCTCGTAGTGTATCTAAAACGTTTGGCTGGTAGTGTACTAAAACGTTTGACTGGTAGTGTATCTAAAACGTTTGTCTGGTAGTGTATCTAAAACGTTTGACTGGTAGTGTACTAAAACGTTTGGCTCGTAGTGTATCTAAAACGTTTGGCTGGTAGTGTATCTAAAACGTTTGGCTCGTAGTGTATCTAAAACGTTTGGCTGGTAGTGACCGTTAATACAATAGTGAACTGAAAGAACCTGAAGTCTTCCTAACTGATCCCTGTAAGATATGCTGCCCATCAAATGTTTTAAGGTTCACACATTAAGGGGAACACTGTTATGGTAAGGTTGGGGATCATTAGCATAATACAGCCTCTATCTGCATATCACGGCTCATGGAGCTACATGCCAAAGCTCTGTCGGCTGTACCTGAGCGGGTAAAGGCTGTTTTTGGTGGTAATATAAAATTGTACAGTTGGCTGAAACCTGTATCTGTGTGCTAACCACTCTGTGTCTAGGACAAAGCTGAAGTCCGCTTCTTATTCGCCAGCTTCTTGTTTGAAATTAATTGTTCCACCTTAGAATTTTCATAGAATGCTTCTGACATCTAAATAGGAGGCATGTGACTTGGAGTGAAAAATGATCAGATGCAGTATTCCATGCCCACTTATACCCCATAATCTGACCCCAAATAAGCTCGTTAAAAAACTGACGAACTCTCTTCTGATTGGCTGGTTTAGAACCAAGATTTACATGAACAAAAATAAACCTAGACAACCAGACACACTATGAAACCTTCAGCTGATCTGCTCTCTCTCTCCGTGAAGCCTCAATACTGTCCGAGCTTTGAAAAACTGTCCAGAGTGAAATGTAATAACATCTAATAATATTACCTGAGTTATGACTGTCCAGGATCTTATTAAAGATGTGGGCGCTTGAGTCGGCTTCCTGTTCACAGGCTGTTTTGGGAATTTCATCGATGCCCAATGATTTGAATGCGGAACGAAATCTGCGATTGAGAAGCTGTGGTGCATAGCAAGCCACATTTTAGCCTTGTGTGAAGATTAACATCTACCATGCCCCTTCAAAGTTACTTGAAAAGGGTGAGAAGAGCGCAGACATCTCCAGCACAGCCTGGAAAGCACATTACTGCAGGTTCTGCTGGTGCCTATACAAGCTGTAGCATTTAAGGTGGAATGGAATCTTCAATTAAGAAGCTGTGGTGCATAGGAAGCCACATGTTAGCCTTGTCTGAAGATTAATATCAATCATGCCCCTTCAGAATTACTTGAAAAGGGTTAGAAGAGCGCCAACATCACAGCCTAGAAAGCACATTACTACACGTTCTGCTGTAGCATTTAAGGTGGAATGGGACATTCGATTAAAAAAGTTGGTGTCTAGGAAGTTAACTTCAACCTTGTTTGAAGATGAACACCAACCATGATTGGACATGGTATGAAAAGTATTGACACAGACCGAAAAGGTAGACAACAGTCAAGTGTGACAACAGTTTGTCAATTCAAGTTTATTTGTGTAGCACTTTTTACAACAAAGCAGCTTCACAGAGTTTAGAAAACAGACAGTTACAACAGTGAGCAAGCCAGAGGCGACAGTAGCAAGGAAAACTCCCTCAGACTGGAAGAAGAAACTTTGGGAGGAACCAAGACTCATAAAGGAGAGACCCATCCTCCTCTGGTCAAACAGTATTTACAGTTGAATAAACTAGACAACCAGACACAAAGAAACGAGTCTCTGTTTGAAATCTGGATGGCAAAGCTTCAAAAGCTGCACAGGTAGAGGCAGTCTCTGACTGAGGCAGTCTTTGACTGAGGCAGCCTATGACTGAGTCTTTATGTAAAGTGGGCGTGAGCTGAAACAGTCCCATCCTATCTCAATGCTGGTGCATCTGGATGGCACAGTGATGTAACTGAGGGTGTAGCAGTTGACACAAATAGACAGGAGAGCTGGAGTAAAGAGAGAAAGTTAGTTTGGCTCAGTAGTATGACTGTAGAGAATATGTAAGTAAACAGATTCCAAATTTCCATTTTTAATTCTATAGCATCTTTAAATGGTGCAACATGCACATTCTGGAGTCCCAGGCGACTGCTGTTCACTACTGCAGCGTTTAAGATGGAATGCAAAATTTTGAACAAGAAGATGGCAAACATAAAGCCTACTTGTGTCTCAGCATAGTAATTCAAAAGAGGGATCAATACCACCACCATACTTTGTAAATGCTTATTCCAGTGCTTAGGTATTCGCTATAATGGTTACATTTACCAAAGCAGAAGATGCCTAGTGGAATAAGCATGTATATACATTTATGGAGAGTTATGTCAGTTGTCATGACAAGCTTATGAGATAATGACTGTTCCTGAGATAATGACTGTTGGAAGACTGACCATCAAGGCCTCCTCCTCACCTATCACCAGCCAGCTCTCCATTTTAGCCAACTGCAACACCCTCAGATACATCACTGTGCCATCCAGATGTACAAGCATTGAGATAGGATGGAAGTGTTTCAGTTCACTCCCACTCAGAGTCAGAGACAGCTTCTACCTGTGCAGTTTCTAAAGCTTTACCATCCAGACTTCTCTCAGCTTGTATTTGGTATTTAGCTTAATAAACTGTAAATACTGTTTGACCAGAGGAGAGTCTTGGTTGAGAGTCTTTGGTTCCTCCCAAGGTTTCTTCCTCCAGTCTGAGGAAGTTTTTTCTTGCCACCATCGCCTCTGGCTCGCTCTCTAAAGGGTATATATGTTGTAACTGTCTGTTTTCAAACTTCTGTAAAGCTGCTTTGGGACAACATTGTTGTAAAAAGAGCTATACAAATAAATACACTTGAATTTGAACTTATGTTATCAGTACCCTACAGTAAAGAGTCCCAAACATGTCTCCAAACATTTGAAAGGCAGTGTAGGCTCAAATGTGACACCAGAGATCTCTTAGGGCTTTTTTGAAGAATGAACGACAAGACGAAGGCCTTCCAGCCAGATGCTGTCTATAGGCCTTTGTCTTAAAGGGGCCACGTTCCCCTCTGTATATCTCCACAGTCTTCAGCTGTTCACTGCACAGTCATGGTGGCACAGGAAATGAGAGAAGCACTGCGAGTCTCTGTGAAGTCCAGACTGCTTATGTGAAGGAACTGGACGCCCCAGAACAACAGATGCAGTCTGTATTCCCCTCAATGCAAGCGAATGCATTCCACCTATTATCTGCTAGGTTGCCAGGCAAAGGACTCCATTCTTTAAGGGCTATAAAATTACTTTTAATAAGTAACTGTGAGGAAAAAACGGATCTGGAATGTTAGGAATTGTGCTGGGTACTGATTGTGTGCCAGTACAGGGAACTGACTTTAAGAACTAGGCATTGTAGATTGATAGCAGTATATCAGACAGATGCTAAAGCTGGCCCCTAATGATGATACGACCTGCTTGCAAAATGATACTCATCATTAACAATACAAACTCATCATAAATGAGTGTAACATCTACCTGAATGTGAAATGTCCTGTAAACCCTGTTTCCAAAAATATTTCTATCCCGTGTAAAGACATAAAAAGACACCACGCTTTCTCTCCCAGAGTGAGAACTTCACGGTAAATCTCTCTCCTCATTTATCTGCGTAGCAGTGGAAAAGAATGCAGACGCTTAACAGAGTTTTATTGATTACTACCCGCGCCGCTACAATTACCGAGATTGTTCTGTTTCATCATTGCACAATAGAGCAGCCATACGTCTTATTATGAGCAGAGCAGAAAACTCAGCCAAGTCTGTAATTGAAACAAAAGAGCGCCATTGAATGAAACACCACCTCCATTTTCTACTGTACGCCGTAATTGCCTTGTTCCCATCAGCCCTATTTTACCCAGGAGGCAGCCACGGACGAGACTGTACGGAAAGTAATGAATTTGGAGGACGAGACCTTTTCGCTCAGGATTTTTACTAACCATGCAGAGGGTCATTATCGCCCGCTGCATCGCACACTCCGCCTGAGGTTTTACAAACCAGCCACGTCGGATCGTCTGAGGAGAGAAGGCGCTGACACCACCTGTCACGGATCCCCGAACATCTGAGCATCCGAACACACGGTGTGAAGTCAAAGGCGCTGCTCATGCGCGATTTGCCTGAAAACGATGAAATATCTTGATGAGAACAAACAACAGTTGCCGTTTTTGAGTTCTGACATGATGGAGGTTGTTATTTGATAAACGCTGGGTTTGAAGAGCAATGCATTTGAAAGTGGCTACACGTATCTCTATGTTTAATTGGAAAATGATTGGTTTCAAGGCCTTTAATCATTCAGCACAGCATCAATTATTTGTATCGATTGGGGAAGTCGTGGGCTGGAGGTTAGGAAACCAGCCTTCTGACCGAAAGGTTGCTGGTTTCAACCCATGTACCGACGTTCCTTGAGCAAGGAACGTAGTCCCTAACTGCTCCCCAGGCTCTGTGGTAGGGCTGCCCACTGCTCAGGGCAAGTGTGCTCACTGCCCCCTAGTGTGTGAATATGTGAGTGTTTCACTGCACGGATGGGTTAAATGTGGAGATCTTGAATTTACCTTTGGGATCAATAAAGTATCTATCTTATCTAATCAATGAAAGCTGATTTTTCTTGGCATAACTTGAACATAACAGATTTAACCAGCACAGATTTTTGTTAAATATCACATAATCAAGGAAAACTAAATTCGCGAACTGAACTGCAAAAACAGCCAACATTGAATTCACTGTTTTTATGATGTCACCAGTGCATCCACATGACATATAACACAATATATAAAATATAAGACTAACTCAAACTGGATGTGCCACCTTTACCAGCAACCGCTACAATCAAACATTACCTGGTACACTGTTCTTCGCAGAATTGCTGTAATTCAACTAAACATATATAACCTGCGTCTTGCCAATGCTAGCGACTGTTTTGACAGTTAGTTTGTGAATCGTGAATCGTGTTGCAGACATGCTAACAGTTTTTTCCCCAGAGCTGCTACTCTCATTAACCACAGTGGTCGACATGCACTTCAAACTCATACCGGAACTGAATCTCACTGTATTACAGGAACTCCTTTGTAACATAATGCTTATTAGCACAGCTGTACAGATTCTGTAAGTGATAGCTCTTATAATATATCTCTACTCAGACTCACTTATGTGTAGAATATCTGTACACGTATAAGCACACATTTTCATATATTTCATCAGCACCTTTCCTGGCTCTTTGCTACTCTTATTAATTCTTATTCTTATTCTATTTATTGTTGTGCGCTTCTCTTAGTGTAATATTGTTTATGTTACATGTCAAACATGTGTGCCTCACCAAGATGATTCCTTGTATGTGTGACATACTTGGCGAAATAAACAATTCTGGTTCTGATTCTGAGATATCTACTGAAGTTAACACGGCTGTGAGTTATTGTGGCACCCAGTCCAATAAGTCCAACATGAGAGGATGAAGAAGTAGCACTGCTGAAGGTGCTGCACCCAGTTAGATCAATGAAAAGAAAAGTAAACTCAATGATGGCTGAAGCTCCTGGCAAGCAACTATTACAATGACTGTCGGTAAAAATCCACGATCAGCAGCAAACAGAAGAAGTGATACAAATAGAGGAGTAGTGTAAACACCAATGGAGACGCTCTTGGTGAGTAAAGGGACGCTGAACTTGCAATGTTTCTTTTAGACTGGTAAGAAGTAAAGAGGGAGGAGGAGGGACTAAGAAATTTCCTAGTTTCTTATGACAGAATCAGAAGCTACAAAATGTTCTGGCCCCTATTGTTTGCAGTATGAATTTGATGGGTTGCATCATCTTACAAATGACTCCTTTAAAGGTACAACATCAAAAACAGCCAGACAAATGGAGTCATATAAAATGAACGCATGCTCACCCACAAAAACATTAACAAACAAAGGATATGACTGTTTAAGTGTATATTAATAAAATAACAGTGATAATATGACCCGCAGTTAAACAGCAGCACCAAAGGGGTTTCCTTACTATGCACTCTATTCACAAACGGCTTACAATAATTGCTACCATGTCATTGTGTGCTCTTAAACAGGGGTTCCATCAGGCTCATTCACAGTAAATTACAGAAGGCACTCTTCCATGCATTGCCTTAAGTAGAGCTAAAGAAATGTCACCTGGCCACTGATGGTGTTCTACACAGCAGGAGCAGAGGTAATATGCCAGCTCCTCCACTGAATGGCCCTCAATGTGCCATACAGCAGGCGTTCTGAGAGACGCTTCAGTATCACACTGTGCGCAGCGCCTGCATTATCACTAAGAACCTTCCAGCACGGAGAACTGATGCTAGGAATGCATTTACCACCCCAGTCCTGGACGCCTGTGGTTTCCAATCCTCTCCAGGTTCCATACATGACCTTTTCTTTATGTCCATGTACATCCATATACATTCCAGTCCAGGAGTAATTCTGTCCTGCTCTCATTTCCTGCTGCCTCGACTCAGGAAGGAGGGGCTGGTTAATTAGCTCATTTGACCGGGTGTGTGAGAGCGGAGAGAACACTGCTGTTTTGTGAGGTCACAGAAATCAACACGTTTACATACATCCACATACCCAACTACTCAGCCATCCGCAATTTAGCCCCGCCCATTCACACTGAACTTCGTTGCTGTCCAAATAAAAACGAGCATCTCCCAAATAGTTTTAAAGGAGAGGTCAAAACTGTCTTTACTTTTAATGCAAGTCAATAGAACCAGAATTTTTCCCAGCTATTTTGGAGCATTTCTATTGGTCCATTCATCATGACATTTTACTCTGAACACTACCATGTGACGTCACTGGTGGACAACACTGAACAGCGCCACAGTAAAACAGCATAGTGACTGACTGGGACTGAGAATGTTCCAGAGCTGCTTCTTTAGATTCTGATGATATTTCAGAATATGAATTTGAAAGAGCTGTAATGTAGAAATAGACCATCATATCACTTAGTCCTGATACTTTTAGTCAAACCACACCCACAACAGCAGAGTGTAAACAGTATCTAGCTAAATAATTCATGACAACAGCCTAGCAACCAGCTAAACTCAGATATAGCAACCAGCTAAACTCAGATAAAGAGGTACAGTTATTGTTGTAAATATCATCGAGGTCGAACTCGCACTCATACGACTCTATACATATTCATAATTCAGCTACGTTAGCTTAGCATAATTTGAGCCATCGAACTTAGCAAGTGAAGCTAATGTTAGCTAACATCAGCTAAAGCAGGCTCAGTAACTGAGCTTACCTGGTTTACCTCCACGTACACGGAGGCTCTTGAACACCTCTCGCTGGTTTCCTTACACACCCATATTGAACAGAGCCAGTCTTAAGAGCCAGTCTTAAGATCCAGTCGTCGTGTAAGCCTACACACACAGTTTTCGAAATATCAGCTTCGTTCCAGCTCCAAAAAGTCCAGTGTGATTGTGTGATTGTGTGCTTTGGGCTTGTTTACAGCTTTTTGATCAGATGCGTGGATCATACGTGCAATTTTTTCCCATAGAAAATGAATAGGATGGAAACCTGCAAGCCAATCTACTGAACTTCTGCTCGACTGACACACACCGTTTCGCATACATTGACTCAGGGCAGACCCCCAAGCACAAATTCACTATTGGTTCGACTCACACTCATCTTTTTGATGTTTTTTTTTCCATCCCTTTTTTCCCCATAGAGTCCTAGTCATTTTCGGATATCCCCAAACCTCATGTTTTCATTTAACCTACAGTCTCCAAACTGTGTGTACTCAATCAGAGCAGATCCACAAACACTAATCCACAGACATACTGACCCACACTCGTCTATTTGTGGTTTATTCATCCCTCGTTCCTCCCATAGGGTCCCATTCATTCTCAGCCAAACCTAAACATTACGGTTCTGTTCAACCTACAGCCAACAAAAAATGCCTCTACTCACTCAGGGCAGATCCCCAAACACTAATCCACAGACATATCGACCTGCACTCCTCTATTTGTTGTCATTTTACCAACTGCACGCTCCCACATCATTAAAGCTTACTAATAGGCAGTCATGGGCAGGAGGTTAGGTATCCAGTCTTGTTACGGGAAAGGCTGGTTCATTCCCTTGGACCACCAGGACACGACTGAAGTGCCCTTGAGCAAGACACCTAACCCCCAACCGCTCCTTGGGCGCTCTGGGCAAGTGTGCTCACTGCCCCCTAGTGTGTATGTTCACAAGGGTGTGTATATGTAGTTTCTCTGCACTGATTAGTTATGGTGGAGGTCAAATTCTTCTGTGTGGCAAGTAGTTCTAAATCCTGGCACCTTTTACCTGCAAAACCAGCCACAAACTAACCTCAGTAGCTGGTAGCTCACATACGTGTCATGAACATGTAGCTGCTAATTTTCAAACTAAAAATGAAAGAGTAATACAAGTGGGTAACCAAATTGGTTATCCTCCACAGTGGTCACAGGACGCGGCTGGCTGGATAGTTTTGGCCGGTGGACTGTTCTCAGTCCAGCTTGTGACACTCAGACAGGTTTTGACAGCAGGGCGTGAATCAAGTACCCACTTCCGTCTCCATCTTCCAGCCTTTGTTGCTCACAGAACACCCCTCCCCCAAAACAACAGCAACAATGTTTTTTTCTGTAACAACAGCCCTTCCCTTATGGCTTAATACTGCGTTCACATGTTTGAGGTAGATGGACGATGGCAATCTAGATATTCCATTGTTTATAAAAACAAAAAAGCTTAGCAACATTCCAGACATGAAGCTTTTATTTACTCAGCAAAACACTTTATTTTTTAAATATTCAAACAGAATTAATACAGTAAGTAGTGCTTTTACATACAGCCATGTGTTTGTTTAACCCTTTCCAAGCTTCTCCTTGTGGAAACAACCCAGTATTATTTACAGTTCTCATCTAAAACCTGCTTTGACTGCTCAGTACTTCATTAAGCTAAATCAAGATTGCTGCTGAAGGAACTGAATACATTCACACAATGTCTGGGGCGTCCAGGAGAAATCTGGAACTACACTTTGTTCTTCAAACAGGAGCTCAAGATGTGATCTACTTTGTATTGTATGTATGCTCATTTACATCTATTCTAATGATATCTGGGTTCTGTCCCAAAACCTAGTGAGGGTCTACATAGGCAGCATTTTATGTCATAGAATGCGCTCCCAACATGTAGACTGTCCCAATTCTTACAAACTTTAAACATGCTGTCTACTGAGAAACCTTATTTTAACCTGAGTTTAAGAAAGCATTGAACGCTTCCTCAGCCGCTAAGACAATCCCAAACGCAGGCAAATCTACAAGCAGTGATGTGGTTTTAAAATGTAACTTATTTTGATTATTTTGTGTTTCTTGTCATATAATCACACAAAACAGTATTTTATTTATAACTTTTTAACGAGTCGTTGACCATTAAGCAGTTTTATACTCGAGCTATTAGCATTTATGCTAGCGGATTTTTAAGCCTCTGGCTATTTTTTTGGATGCCGGCCGGTAGCTTAGCAACCAACTAAACTGGTCACATGCTGCAGTGGGCGGGAACAAGCCGTGACGCAGTCTCTCTCTAACTAGAGCGTCTCAGTAATCTGTTTTATGAGGAGAGACGAGGAGAGAACGCTGCTACTTAAACAGCTGCTACCTAGACAGCCTACTTACACACTCACTAGGTTTTGAGACAGACCCCTGGTGTTCTTACTGGTGAAAATACACGTTTTGGCCAGTAATGCCGTCACTGTGCCAACATTTGTGTGGCTGCATGCCACCGTTGGTCATGCAGCCACATGCAACCTGTAATGTGCGGAATGACATTCGTTTTAATGCAGACATGTGAACGCAGTATTTGTCCTGTTCTTAATTGAATATCCATCTATTTAGTCTTAAAAGATGATCTGGTGGTATTCAGGGGTTACGAGAAAACATTAATTTCCCCCAAACAGAAAGCCTGCACTAGGGGTGTGCCATATCGTATCGTACACAATAATATCGCCAACATTTCTGTTGAACGATATTATACTCTGAAATATCGAGCCATATCACCCATCCCTAATTATCACATCAGGGTACTACTTTTTACTGTTTTTAGCAAAAGAAAATTTCACACTTTTCTCATTTCCTATTATATATCTACTAGATACAGATTTTATCTGTCCAGTATCATTCATTTTACTTCAGTCCTGGATATATGGAGATATTTGGAGTGTATTATTTAGTATCGTCACATTCTGGATCATTGACTTCTGTTACAATCTGATGGATTCTTGTATTTTTAATATCTCAGTTAGGGGTGTGCCATATCATATCGTATGCAATAATAAAATTAGATTTTCATTTTGTTGCAGTAGTGTATTGAAATATTTTTCTTTAAATCAATGTTTCGTCATATCACCAAGAGTATCGTTATCGCAAAAATACCATTAAATATCGTGATATTATTGTAGGGCCATATCGCCCACCCCTAGCCTGCAGGTTCTCATGTCGCTGATTATAAAAAAGATGCACAACCTCAGAGCTCTATTAAACTGTATCAATCTGTGGGTCCACACTTCCATCCCTCACTCTCAATACTACATAAAACACATACCCGTTTCACAGCGGCTACTGAATAAATCATTGTTAGTGGATAGTACGTCTTAGTGAGCTCATGTTCAGCTCTAGAACAGATTCAGATTCATCTCTACACTGTGTGCTGCAGTGGCCCCAGAGGACCCCACTGGGCAACCCGAGCCGGCCGCACGGATTCCACACGGCCGGACATTGTTGTGGAGATAAAGGCGAGTAGAAGGGATGAAAAGGACCAGCAGATGGCAAAGAGAGCAAGCATGAGCTCCAATCTGATTCAGGACCACCAGCTGTCAGTGCACACACACACACACACACACAACATTCCACATAACTCTAATTTAACCGTCTCTCTCTCTCTTTATCTATCTCTCTATCTCTCCATCTTCTTCCATCTGTTTTTTTATATCTCTCGTTCCAGCTCTCTGCGTCTCTCTATCTGTCTATCTCTCCATCTCCCCAATTCTGTTTACCACTCTCTCTCGCTCTCTTTGTTTCTATCCATCTATCTTTCTTTATTGATCTCTATTCCTTCTACTGTCCTCTTTCTTTTGTCTATAATTCCATCTCTCTCTATCCAACTTTTTCTGTCTTTCTCTTAGTATCTGTCTCCCCATCTCTATCTGTCTCTGTGTATGTATCTATACTTCTCTCTCTCTCTCTCTCTCTCTCTCTCTCTCTCTCTCTCTCTCTCTCTCTGTGTGTGTGTGAGGTCAGTGCTCCACCACTAACACTGTCTAAATCACAGGCATTAAGACTGTTCAGCGTTTGTTGTCCTCCCGCCGTCCTCATTAGACTCCGCGCGCGAGAGTCAGGACGGCCGCGCTGCTGAAGACTCTGAGGCTGAGGCGCTGCTGAAGGATGGAGTGACGGCATTAGAGGACTTCATCATTTTTGCTCAGTGTGAGCGCACAACAGGTCCAGTGTGCAGGCAGTGTGAATAGGCATTCTCAGAGAAATCCCCCCGGCACCAGCGGGACCTCGTGAGTGATGGGGACGCACACCGCAAGACAAAAGAAGAGCGCTTTGTATCGCTCTTCAGGACCCTTCAGCCACGGAGATGATGCAGGCAACCCCTGCGCTTCCCCAAAAACGGTTAAATCCGTAACACCGGCGAGAGCATTTAAACAGAGATCACACAGCTTATATCTCACTATCAGACTGTAGTAGGAATATTACAAGACAGTCACATTCACAGTATTATACATATAATGTGGTAATGCATATATACTATACTACAGTCATAGTAATATTAAGCTATACTACACTATACTATTACTACACTATACTACACTTATACCTATACTGCCCTGATACTACACTATATTACGCATACACTATATTAATACTACACTATACTACATTAATACTACACTATACTGATACTACATTAATACTACACTATACTGATACTACACTATACTACATTAATACTACACTATACTGATACTACACTATACTACATTAATACTACACTATACTGATACTACATTAATACTACACTATACTGATACTACACTATACTACATTAATACTACACTATACTGATACTACACTATACTACATTAATACTACACTATACTGATACTACACTATACTACATTAATACTACACTATACTGATACTACACTATATTACGCATACACTATATTAATACTACACTATACTGATACTACACTATACTACATTAATACTACACTATACTGATACTACACTATACTACATTAATACTACACTATACTGATACTACACTATATTACGCATACACTATATTAATACTACACTATACTGATACTACACTATACTACATTAATACTACACTATACTGATACTACACTATACTACATTAATACTACACTATACTGATACTACACTATACTACATTAATACTACACTATACTGATACTACACTATATTACGCATACACTATATTAATACTACACTATACTGATACTACACTATACTACATTAATACTACACTATACTGATACTACACTTATACCCATACTGCACTTATACTACACTATTTTATGCATACACTATATTAATACTACACTATACTGATACTGCACTATACTATTACTACACTATACTACACTTATACCCATACTGCACTTATACTACACTATATCACGCATACACTATACTGATACTATACTGTACTACACTTATACCACACTATACTGATACTACACTGTACTACACTTATACCACACTATACTGATACTACACTGTACTACACTTATACCCATACTGCACTTATACTACACTATATTACGCATACACTATATTAATACTACACTATACTGATACTACACTATACTACATTAATACTACACTATACTGATACTACACTATACCGATATTACACTATACTGATACTACACTATACTGCACTTATACTACACTATACCGATATTACACTATACTGATATTACACTATACTGATACTACACTGTACTACACTTATACCCATACTGCACTTATACTACACTATATTACGCATACACTATATTAATACTGCACTATCCTGCACTTATACTACACTATACCGATATTACACTATACTGATACTACACTGTACTACACTTATACCCATACTGCACTTATACTACACTATATTATGCATACACTATATTAATACTACACTATACTGAACTATTTTACACTACACTAATACTGCACTATATTATACTTATATGGTGCTATACTGCACTTATACCAAGCTATACTTGCACATCATACCGCACTATACTACACATCACCTTCACTACACTACCCTACACTTATACTACATTGTACCATGTGTGGTACATTATACTACACACATGCAACAATATACTCGTATTTCACTATGCTATACTTACACTACATTATAATATACTACATCATTCCTTACTTAGACTAAACTATACTGTGCTATACTATATCACACTTATGCTGCACTCTACTCTACATTAACTATACTAAAATATACTCTACTTATGCCACACAATAATCTGTTGTGATATAAATTTCATTAAGTGAAAATAATTTACCTGCATCAGTGGTTAAGTTTATCATCTTCAGAAATGATTTATTTTAAATGATTTAAATTTCTTGCATTGAATGAACAGTCTCACAGCCATGAGGATTATTAGACATGTTGCCTACAGGTGTTTTTCATGTGATGTTTTGCTGTGTGCTCTGTAGTTAAGTCACCTGTTCTTGAGTTATGAATGCATTACCACAGACCATGATGTGAGCACATCACCTGGTGCGCCCAGTCCCTCAGAAGACAAAGAGGGGCGGATTAAAAGACAGCTCAGAGACGGAATGTTGTCCATCCTTAGAGAACAAATCACCTGAAGCGCGTCTAACCTACAATTAAAGGGGTGCTAATTTGGCACCACACTGATCTCCCACCGTAGCGTCCCCTGCGCGCGTATGGCTAAACTCCCCCCCGCGCAGGGACAAAAAAAAGGGGGGACTTGGGAGTAAATCCAGCGCTCGGGCTGCCATCTCAGTGCAGCAATGACGTTTCCATAAACGTGCACAGCATTACAAAAGTTGGAGGGAATCGGAGAAGCCAGCCAGCAGCGGGTCAGTTCGCGTAGCGCCCACCGTGAACCCTCCGTCAGCCCACCTCCCACTAAAGAGAAGGAAAAGTGGTGCGCAGCTCTGCTTACCTGTTAAAGACTTTCCTCAGCCTGTGCAGGAGCGTCGGGGAGGCTGTGGCGGTGTCTGACGGAACCGTCTCGATGGTGCTAACGACATGATTGTGCTGCTCGGAAATCATGTCTGCGCTGAAGGGCACTATCAGGAGCTCCCGTCTTAGCTTTCCATCATGTGGAGAGAGAGAGAAAACACACCAGGAGGTCGTCCAGGAACAGAGAGAGGGGGAGATGGAGAGCTGGGGAGGTGCAGAGCGCAGGTTTAAGCGTGTAGAGCTCGGGTCCTCCTCTGCTCCGTGCTGTCTGTGTGCATGCTGGGAGCAGCAGCGCTGCACTGGCGACTCTATCTGCTGGAACGAGCTCCGCTTTCACCCGCAGTTACAACCAGCCTCCGGCAGGGGGAGCAGTGAGCGCAGCTGCGTGGAGGAGCTTGGGCGCTGCTGGTCAAACTGCTGATTGAAAGTTTAGTGAAAAGTCACTTGGGCATATTTAATGATTATTAATGAATAATAATTAATAATTAATAAAATCCCCCCAAAAATTTGGCACAAACCTCTTTGTTGTTTTTCAGATTTTGACAAAATTTGAAAATGTTCCTCCTCTGTTTTGTGATGAATGGACCAAAAACAATGGCTTAAAAAACTCTGGTTACCTCGACTTACATTGAAGATGAAGTTACGTTTTTCCTTCTCCTGAAAAGTTATCATTTTGTAGATCTTCTTCTTTTTCTTTTGGCTTTCCCTTTTCAGGGGTCGCCACAGTGAGTCATCCTCCTCCATCTCACTCTGTCCTCTGCATCCTCTGTCCTCACACCAACTACTTTCATATGCTCTCTAACTGCATCCATATATCTTCTCTTTGGCCTCCTCCTTGTCTTTGTTCTGGCAGCTGCATTTCTAACATCCCTCAATATACCAATATACCTGCTGTCCCTCCTCTGGACATGTCTCAGTCTGGCCTCCCTAACTTTATCTCTAAATCGAGTTGTTTAACCTGTGCTGTACCTCTGATGATCCCATTCCTAACCCTATCCATTCTTGTCAATCCCAAGGAGAACCTCAACATCTTCAGCTCTGAGCTGATATTTTATCCCTCTATTAATTATCTGCCACTTAATCCCGCTAGTCCGGGTCACTGGAGCCAATCCCAGCATCATCGGGCGAAGGCGGGGTACACCATGGACAGTTCGCCACTACATCGCATGGCCAACATTCACTCACACACACACTCACACCTGCAGGCAGTTTAGAATGGCTGATCAACCTAACATGCATGTGTTTGCAAAGACATTTCGCCATAACAAACGACTCACTAATTAGCCCATTCTCAGTCTCTTTGATTGTCTTACTCAGCAAAAACGGCTGCAGCATAAGTAAGGCAAAACTAAAGACTCAGCCGTCTGTGTTTTAGCCAATGTTCAGGTTGCAGACCCAATTCATCTTTTCCTGGAGGGTCCACTAAACCTCTAGTGTCTGTTTCAAAGAGATCTGTTGAAATAACAGCTATTGAGCTATTGCTGGTCATAGTTTGGTGTCACCAAACTGCATTGAAATGTTTCTTTTTAATTGGAATGCACTTGCTCTTGGCTAGAATAGCTTCTCTAGGCTAATTAGCCACGTCTACTGTTCGCCGGCAAGAACAAGATCAACAAACTTAGAAGGAAAACACAGATATAGGTTCTCAGTAAGGGGTGGCAAATCCATCCACTCACACCTACAGGCAGTTTAGAGTGACTGATCAACCTGACATGCATGTGTTTGGACTGTGGTAGGAAACCAGAGTACCTGGAGGAAACCCACTCAAGCACGGGGAGAACATACACACTCCACACAGAACAGCCCGGACCGGGAATCCAACCCAGATCATCTTGCTGTGAGGAGACAGTGCTAACCACTACACCACCATACTAACCACTACACCACCATACTAACCACTACACCACCATACTAACCACTACAACACCGTACTAACCACTACACTACCATACTAACCACTACACCACCATGCTGCCCCCTCAGGTGACATTCCATGTTTTATTTTATCTTTCCATATATCTTAAACTGAGCATGTAAATTATACAGTAAGATATACAGAAATGAGCAATCAGCCACGCTGATGTAAGATGACCAACCTGTCATTTCCATGCTCTAAACAAACCCAGCCAACATGTCCATGTGGGCCCCATATGGGTTTTATCTGGGCTGTAGGGGTTTTACGTGGGTTTGTAGTGGGCCCTTTGATTGGTGATATATGGGTCTCAGTTGGGCTAACGCTGGGGGCCCAGCTGGGTTACAGTTATGGGACCCAGTTAGGTGCATTTGCGGTCCCAGCAGAGTTACAGTTACTTCGGTTTTGGCCGTGGAGCCAGTGGATGGTTGTTCACAATTGCAGCCCAGATTGGCTCCATAAATGGCCCACATGGGCAGCCAGTAAACACATTTTTGTGGGCCCCAACTGGGATGCCTACAGAGGAACCAATTGGCAGCCCATCTTTTCATCTGTGGTCCTTTCTGTGCGCCACTTGTATGTTCTCCCTGTGTCCAGGTGGATTTTCTGGGGGAGATCTGGGGGTTCAGGAGATCTGGGGGTTCTTGGACACAGAGGTTTATGGTAAACTGATATGTTAGTGCTGTTGTTCCACCACTTCACGCGATCACACAGGTTTGTTGATGGTGGAGTGGGGGGACCCCAGTCTCTCAGGGTACTCTCATGTCCATGCTACCTTCTGGTTCTCTCTTTTTAGTTTAGGCTGTTATAGTTAGATCTGCCGGAGTCTCCAGCCACACTCTAAAATTCTGAAAATTCATATTCTCTACAGTCTTACTCCCGAGCCCAACTAACTCTCTCTCTTTACTCTTCCTGAGGTAATGACTGTCCTCCAGTCTGTTGAACGCTGTTGAAGGACTGATCATCGGGCCATCACCCCACCATCACCAGCCAGCTCACCTGTCCATTTACTGCTATACCCTCAGTTGCATCATTGTGCCATCCAGATGCACCAGCACTGAGATAGGATGGGACTGTTTCAGCTCACGCCCACTTTACATAAAGACTCAGTCATAGACTGCCTCAGTCATAGACTGCCTCAGTCATACACTGCCTCTATCTGTGCAGCTTCTAAAGCTTTGCTATCCAGATTTCAAACAGAGGCTCCTTTCTTTGGTATTTATTTTTACCTGTAAATACTGTTTGACCAGAGGAGGATGGGTCTCCCCTTGTGAGTCTGGTTCCTCCCAAGGTTTCTTCCTCCAGTCTGAGGGAGGTGTTCTTGCCACTGTTGCCTCTGGCTTGCTCACTGGGGGATATATATGTTATAACTGTCTGTTTTCAAAACTCTGTAAAGCTGCTTTGAGACAACATCGTTGTAAAAAGCGCTATATAAATAAACTTGACTTGACTTGACTTGACTTGACTTTTCTCCAGGTGCTCCAGTTCCTTCCCCCAGTCCAAAGACAGCCAGCTGAACTGAGGGTCCACCCTGTGCTAGACTGACGGCCTATCCAGGTCGTTTCCTGTGCTGGGATAGGGCCGCCGCATCCCCTGTGACCCGGCAGGATAAGCATTGTGGAGAATGGATGAATATTTGAACATGTTTTATTAGTGCAGCATTGGGCTGATCCTAAATGAAAGTGGCTTCAGTTCAGGTGAGTTGAGCGAAGTCCTTGTAATCACTCAAACGTTGTTTGATCATGAATATTTGACTGCTGTCACTTCCGAGTAGAAAGCTATAGCTCAGTTTAAACAGTTTTCCCCCGACAGCAACGCGCTGAGCGAGCCCCGCGAAATCTCAGCAGTGCTATAAATTCAGTAAGCGGCTAAGTTTAGGCCTAATTACCGCGTGGTCTTTCAGGGCAGAGAGCGAGCTATGGAGCTGAACCAGATATTATGAGTTTAATTTTAGCCGTTCACCTCACACCTCTTCATGAGCCACGGATGGAGGGGATTTCATGCGGTGATTAAATCTGAAGTTCTGAAGGAGAGGAGAGTCCAGTGCCCAGCTTCAGATTCCAGTCCCGGCGGTCTACTGTGGATGTGTGGGTTTATAAGAACTGTGATGTTTGTACACTTGGAATATGTTCCATAGGTGTTCTGCTCTTTCTTTTGATTTCAATCTGCACAAACAGCACAAAAAGCTAATATGTGTCCAGCCGATGTTCTGCTGACCTGCTTGAGTCCATTCTATTCATTCTCCCTACACGGTCAGCATTTTGCTTATTGCAGCTCACACCATGTGCACTCTTAATAAATAAAGGGCTCTTTGGAGCAATGCCATAGAAGAACCAGATCGAGGTCCCCAAAGAAGCATTAAATAGATTTTTCTGTCGGAGTATTGTACGTCCAAGCCAAAAACCATTTGGAAACCATTATCTTTATTTTAGCACGCGAGTAATTAGTCTGCCTGCAGCGATGGGAAAAGAGCTAAGACTCCACAAGTTTTAAAATCTTTTAAAAGGGTATTAAAGCGTTCCCACCCAAGTTCTGAAGGCGCTGAAAAATTAACACATGGGCCCTCGCAAAGACACTTCGCCATAACAAACGACTCACTGATTAGCCCATTCTCAGTCCCTTTGATTGTCTTATTCAGCAAAAACGGCTGCAGCATAAGTAAGGCGAAACTAAAGGCTCCGTGGGTGTTTCGGCCACCATTCAGGTTGCAGACCCAATTCACCTTTTCCTGGAGGGTCCACTAAACCTCTAGTGTCTGTTTCAAAGAGATCTGTAGAAATAACAGCTATTGCTGGTCATAGTTAGGGCTTTGGTGTCACCAAACTGCATTGAAATGTTTCTTTTTAATTGGAATGCACTTGCTCTTGGCTAGAATAGCTTCTCTAGGCTAATTAGCCACGTTTACTGTTCACCGGCAAGAACAAGATCAACAAACTTAGAAAGAAAACACAGACATAGGTTCTCAGTAAGGGGTGGCAAATCCATCCACTCACACCTACAGGCAGTTTAGAGTGACCGATCAACCTGACTGCATGTGTTTGGACTGTGGGAGGAAACCGGAGTACCTGGAGGAAACCCACTCAAGCACGGGGAGAACATACACACTCCACACAGAACAGCCCGGATCGGGGATTGAACCTGGATCGTCTTGCTGTGAGGCAACAGTCCTGACCACTACATCACCATGCCGCCCAAGCTTGAGGAACCAGGTAACTTGGGACTGAAACACCAGGCCATGGGAATATACAGTTCATAATATAGCTGTATATTTTAAATATAACACTATATAATATAAAATTCGACATTATTATTAAGTGCAGTCAATTTGTTTCCAACTCTCAGCGCCCATATGGATAGTGTTTCCTCCAGAATGTCCTATCTTCTGTTTGGGTCTTCGGGTCTATGAATGGCTGGTTCACACTTCTTATTGAGGAAGATAGGAAACATATCACCGCTGTCCAAAGAAAAATAGATCAGTAGAAATGCTCCAAAATAGTGTGGAAAAATTCTGGTTCCATTGACTTACATTGAAAGTGAAGACCTCTTCTGTAAGGTTGTCATTTTTTCATTGGACAGTGACGATATACTGAATATTTTAAAAATAAGAGTGGGCAATGTAGAGATCTGGAAAACACTGCAGCCTGGGAGCATATGGCTGTTTCTAAACAAAGGTGTTCGGGAAACACTGGAGCCTAGGAACATAGGGATTACCCAACACAACTATACACAGAAACATCCCACGTTACCAGTCATCTTACATTATTCACATTCATATTCATAATCATATTCGTAATTCAGCTTATTCATGATATATTCATCATGCTGTACATTTTAAATAAGTAGTCTTATATAATGTTTGGGTTCATGTTACGTGCTAATAGGTGGAGCATCGACTGATTTGAGATATAACAGTAGCAAATTACATTGCACCTGACTGGCCATTACATTATATCCACCACCCTGTATCTACAGTCACTGTTGTCATCTCCACTTGATTTAATGGATCAATGTGTAGTTCTACACTCATAGACCATATACTTTAGTACCTTGTTCTTCAATAGTCAGGACCCATACAAGACCACCACAGAGCAGGTATTATGTGGGTGATGGATCATTCTCAGCAGTGACACTGATATGGTGGTGATGTGTTAGTAGTGTGTGTTGTGCTGGTGTGAGTGGATCAGACACAGTAGTGCTGCTGCTGCTGGAGTGTTTAAACACCTCAGAGTCACTGCTGGACTGAGAACAGTTCATCAACCAACACTATCCAGCCAACAGTGTCCCGTTGGCAGTGTTGAGTGACCGCTGATGAAGAACTAGACAAACAAAAACTGTGCAGTAGCAGATGAGCTGTCATCTCTGACTTTCCATATATGAGGCGGAGTAAGTGGACAGTAAGTGGACAGAGTCACTGCAGCGCTGAGATGATCCACCACCCAAATAATGCCTGCTCTGTGGTGGGTCTGTGGGGGGTCCTGACCCTTGATGAACAAGGTGAAAGAGGGGTAACAAGATGGACCTTCGTCTGTAATTGTAGAACTACGATGTGCATACTAGCTCACCTGTTGCTGCACAGTTTGTGTTGGTCTTCCACCAGTCCTTCATCGCTGGTCACAGGATGCTACCCACAGCACAAAGGTTCATAGAGGAGCTCATGAGATTCTGTTTAAGGTGAGAAAGTGGTTGGAATAAGTAACACTGCTGCAATATGAATTATTTGAATTGACTAAAGGCTTACCCATAGGTGTAAGTTCAGACCCAATATACTCTTTCCTGACCTTACTAACAGATAAACTGCGAAATTCCTCTCAGTCCAGCCAAACGAGACGACAGTGATCAATACTGATCCATACAGAGCGGCCTTGACAAGTCTAGTCTTCAAGAATACCACCCTGATGTCTGGATTTCACTGAGAGACTGAATTAAAATCTGATCTCGTGCTCTATACATACAGAACGAAGGCACTAAATCCCAATAATTCCAACCTCATTATATTTCTACAAGGTTACAGACCTTGTCCAAGTTCTGAGTTGTAGAACTCATTTATTTCCCAAGGTCTCTGTAAACTGCTGTGCTGAGTAAGCATAACGTGGGGCTTTTACTATACAGCAACTGCGGCATGCATGTATAAGAGTGGATTGAAAGTGGTCTCAAAAAGCATCAACAATCACAGTAATAAAAAATGACTGCTTACTGGCTCATTAGGAAAGCATGCCAAATGAATACAGCTAGCTAATCTCGGTCTACTGTAAGTCTTCTAGTGTATAGAATGTATTACCACCATTCATGGCCCGTCCGTATTGTCTATATATGGTATTTATGCTGTCTGTTTTGAATTCTTAGGTACATTTCCGCCAGAGGGCAGCTAATTAGAATAGAGGTCATGTACATACAATACGTCCCAAAGGTCCTAGGCACCTAAGCTTATAGTTTAAAAGCCTTTATCTTAGCTATAAGTGTATTGTCACTAGTAGGAACACCAGATATCACTAGAACAGATGTAAATAATCATAAATACAACACAAAGTAACATAAATATCATATGATGAGCTCCAGATTGAAAAACAAAGTTTAGTTCCGGCTGCTAAACTGAATTAATTATTTATAAACTTCAAATAAATGTTTTTTACTCACTTCAATAAAAACAAGAGCTACATTAAAAAACAGAATGCTTTTGGAAAATGTGCATCTTAAATTGTTTATTCATAGAAACAGTAAATTCGTTTGGAGCTGCCTGTGAAGAATAAACATATACTCCTCTCTATTCCTGGTTAAAAACAGTTGGTGTGTGAAGTGTAGACCACTAAGGCAGAGCAAGGAAGGGGAACTCTGAGAAACTTGGGGCTGGAGTTCTGGGTGGCTTCGGCTGCTGGGATTTGAAGCCAGGCCCCCCTTTGCCAAGCAAGGAGTGAGTAAGATTTTGGAAAAGAGGGAGGAGCTGGGGAGGTAGTGGGGTGCGAATTTCATCACTAGAAGGTACGGATAGAGGAGTGGTTTGTAAAGAGTGTGTAATGATGAAGAGGAGTTCGGGTGTGGTCCTTCTCCCAAACTTAAGTTATTTCATAACTTCATTTTTCACTGTCGACTTTTCTTTTTTTATTTTCTGACAGCTGCTTCTAGCTTTGTACCTCGCCTGTGTGTGCGCCATACTCCAAAATCTGCACAGATCTGATTGGCTGAGGAGCGCCTTTGGTGATCTTACAACACACGTGATTGGTCTGTGAGTTGACTGCATTGTAAAGCCCATATCCGCCACTAAAAATAAACACTGTAAGAATTAAATTCTTCTCAGTAGTTTATCGGTGTGCGTCCACATTGGACAACGTCTAGGTCCGGTAAAGTTTATGTAAAAACATCAAAGGAGAATTTAATAAATAATAACAAATATATCTTTAATAAATTAAAATAATAAATAATAAATGATAATAACCATTGATGACTCTTTCTGGGACATTTACACACAAACGCTGAGTAAAAAGTGGACAAATAACGAGCCAGAGGAATGTAGGATATGGTCCCTGCAACAGAAGCACTGTTTTTCTTTCCTGAAATGCAGACCAACGAGCCAAACTTATCCCTGCAGCTGTCAGAGCAGTCAAAGGGCTCGAGAGGCATGAGTCAAAAAGCTATCGACAGTTTGAGGCAAACTTTGTGTTCGGAATTGTGTTTGTGAGAGGGAGATTTATCTACAGCTCTCTGAGTTTTGGCATGACAAACAACCACCCAAGAGAGGTGCTTTCACAAAGTCGGAGGAAATGTTGTGGCCTGGCATTCACAAGTTCTGAAGACACTCTTCTACATAAAACATTCCTAAATGGTGCTTGGACTAAATGTACAGTTCTATAACAGAGCTTATTTCTGTATTAACTTTAACCATAAAGTAGTACATTTTATTTTTATTGTATTGTGGACCAGATGAGCCTGGGTTTTTTCCAGAAATGTCAAATAACAAAGTACAAATACTTTGTTACCTTACCTAAGTAGACATTTTGGTTGTTTATACTTTACTGGAGTAATTATTTTTCATATTACTTCTTACTTCTACTCCTTACATCTACACTCCATTATCTGTACTTTCTACTCCTTACATCTACACTCCATTATCTGTACTTTCTACTCCTTACATTTACACTCCATTATCAGTACTTTCTACTCCTTACATTTACACTCCATTATGAGTACTTTCTACTCCTTACATTTACACTCCATTATCAGTACTTTCTACTCCTTACATTTACACTCCATTATCTGTACTTTCTACTCCTTACATTTACACTCCATTATCAGTACTTTCTACTCCTTACATTTACACTCCATTATCAGTACTTTCTACTCCTTACATTTACACTCCATTATCTGTACTTTCTACTCCTTACATTTACACTCCATTATCTGTACTTTCTACTCCTTACATTTACACTTCATTATCAGTACTTTCTACTCCTTACATTTACACTCCATTATCTGTACTTTCTACTCCTTACATTTACACTCCATTATCAGTACTTTCTACTCCTTACATTTACACTCTATTATCAGTACTTTCTACTCCTTACATTTACACTCCATTATCTGTACTTTCTACTACTTACATTTACACTCCATTATCAGTACTTTCTACTCCTTACATTTACACTCCATTATCTGTACTTTCTACTCCTTACATTTACACTCCATTATCTGTACTTTCTACTCCTTACATTTACACTTCATTATCAGTACTTTCTACTCCTTACATTTACACTCCATTATCTGTACTTTCTACTCCTTACATTTACACTCCATTATCAGTACTTTCTACTCCTTACATTTACACTCTATTATCAGTACTTTCTACTCCTTACATTTACACTCCATTATCTGTACTTTCTACTACTTACATTTACACTCCATTATCTGTACTTTCTACTCCTCACATTTACACTCCATTATCAGTACTTTCTACTCCTTACATTTACACTCCATTATCAGTACTTTCTACTCCTTACATTTACACTCCATTATCAGTACTTTCTACTCCTTACATTTACACTCCATTATCTGTACTTTCTACTCCTCACATTTACACTCCATTATCTGTACTTTCTACTCCTTACATTTACACTCCATTATCAGTACTTTCTACTCCTTACATTTACACTCCATTATCAGTACTTTCTACTCCCTACATTTACACTCCATTAAAGTAAAGTTCTCCTGTAAAGTCGCCAACCCGGAGACAGTGTCTATATGTAAAGGACTTAGTTCTGATTGGCCCATTGGCTGCGGGACTGGTGATAACTATCATCTCAGTGGAGGATGAAACTGACTCTGTACTGGTGGTTTTTATAGCGATCTGTATGAATGACTGTCACGTTAACTAAAAAAGGCTTGGCCTTTTTTCAAGCTGGTTAAAGGTACAGTATACAATTTTAAATCAATACACTTTTTGTAAAATTCCAAGAATATCTTCTTACAGTCCACTATCTGTCTATTCTGTGTACCATCCCTGTGTTGCTTTACAGCGCCAGCAGTGTAAATGGGAAATAAACAAAGTGGCTCAGGCAGAACTACACCACACTCTTCTAACCAAGCAGTGACTAGGGGCGTTCACGCTCACACACAGGTTTGGCTGTTCACCCAGCTTGGTCATGCTGGTTGGCGAGCATATCAACATCAACATATTATGGCTGTCTAAAGAGAAAACAGAATCTCTAAGATAGTCATTTTACTTTCAGTGTAAGTTAATGTAAAATTTTATTCTGAGTGCTTGCTGTCACAAGGTGAGTTGGGCGGGGGGCTAACCCAAACCCTAACCCTAACCCTAACCCTAACCCTAAACCTAACCTTACCCTCACCCTAACCCTAACCCTAACCCTAACCCTTACCTAACCTAACCTAACCCTAACCCTAAAGCCTAACCCTAACCTTAACCCTAACCCTAACTAACCTAACCTAATCTAACCCTAACCTAACCCTCACCCTGACCCTAAGTGTAGAGTTTGTTAATTTGGTTATGTATTTTGTGTTTATATTTGTGTTGTAGTAGAAAAGAGGGTGCTTGTGTTTTAGTCACTCTAGGCAGGAATCTAACCACCAGACCATAGTACTCTACCCATGACCACCAAGGGGCAGGAGATGAGGCAGTCTGAATGCCTCAAAAGCATTGTGGGGGAAAAAATGTGGGAAACGACAAACAAAGGAAACATCAGAGTGTGGCCTGTTCAGACCAAAAGACCAGCTAAACCCCTCAGGAAATAAAACCCAAAAAACTCAAAACCCTCCTTAAACTTCATTCATAACTTTTCTTTTCTTTTAGATTTTAGTTCAGCATTTCTCTTAATATTTTCTGATCTTTTTCTATTTTCTACAGGTCATCTTTTCTCTCTTTCCTTTCTTCTTCTTTTACTGACTTTTCTATTTTTGTTTTTTTTGTGTTTTTCCTTTTTCCTCTTCCTGAATACCCACCACTTACCAACCGCCCCTTCTACAGGTGCAATGCGGACTGGTGTTTGTGGCTGACTTAAACAAGGCACAGCACAGGCGCGCCCAGTCAACGCTGATTGCCACTAAGGATCCTGGGAATTTGAGTTCTTTCTCCTTTTCCTGCCAGGCCTCCCTCTGCACTGACTATGCCCACTGCTGGTGACTGGCAGGGCGACCTGGGCCCTGGGGAGAGGGAAGGCTGGGTTTCTCTGCTTAGACTGCGGCCCTGCGACCTGGATCCCCGGAAAAGTGGTAGATAATGGATGGATGGATGGACCAACCAGCATGACCAGGCCGGATGACCAGCTAAACCAGCCCCAGACATACAGTAACATACAAAGGCATCATGTCCCGCAGATAAGAAAGTTGCTTTGATAAGTTAAAGAGTTTCTTTGCTCTCACAGTGATAAATCTCAGAGTTATCCTGGAGTTGTTTCAGCCTAGTCATTGGATCTTGAATAGACTGGATACCGGGAAGCTGAGCGCGGCTGTACGAGGTGAGCTATTCTTCAATCAGCTGACAGCAATGCATACGCTGTGTGGCAATTACTCTTGCATCTATCTGGCTTTGCTTGCAACTTTATTTGCATCGCTATTAATAAAAATAGCAAATAGGAAGAAACACCAAAAATAGAAGCAACGCTGAACTTCAATTTGCTTCACAGACGATGCATGTGATTCATTACTGAGACATGATAATGAGGCAGCGTGAGGTTAGCGTGTTTGCCCAGGCGCCGTTCACAGCCTGAACATCCAGATAGGGATGGAGGAGATAAATAACGGCCAGCTATTGGAGCGAGCTGACACTGATAACTGAGGTCGGGCTTTGAAATGCTCTGAAAAGACAAATGACTTGGTTTTGCTCTTGCTCTCAGATGAACCAGGATCAAAAACAGAGGATAAAAACAAAACACAAAGTCAAAAAATCACCTCCAGAACCACCAGACTTTTAACTACTTTTAAGAAACGTGGTCTGAAACTATGCTTATAATTGCTCGACAAGCTGCTGTTGCATCATGCTTTAATAAAAGTTTAGTCTTTCAGTGGACTCAGACCTTTTCTGTGAAGGACCGGCGTTTTATTTACACTAATAGACATTATTTAACCGCTAAAAATCCATTAATAATTCCTAGAAGGCTTTTTCACTGACATGTGCATGACTATTTATTGACTGTGATAGCTCTTTAAAGGGCCCATATCATAAAAAAAACTGAATTTCCTGTTTATTCCTGTATTTGTTTTAATAAGGGAGTAATAAAGAAAGAAAGAAATACGTAAACTTTGTTAAAGTTTCAACATTTCCCATTTATCCTTCAGTCCATACATGCCATATATGAAAACTAAGCTGTAAAAATTACCAACTCATACCCATATATATATATATATATATATATATATATATATATATAGTATATAGTATAGTATATAACAGGAGATCTTAGATGTATCTTAAAGGCACAGTAATAAAAAAGCCTGTTTCATTCTAAGCTAGAGCTAAAGCCAGTTTGGAAATGTACCATATATAATGAATTTTCAATGCCACAGTTGCCATGACATGCTTGATATCAGCAGTAACGGCATTCCTTGCTAATTAAATAGAAGTATTATAAACGAGTGAAAAGAGAAATCTTTAAAATATCACATGAATTATTTCTGAGTTCTTTAGTATATGGTATTTGGTACCTTCTTTGCTTTAATGATGTTGTACACTTGACTTGCATGAGCATGCAGTAGCCTCTGATGAACAGATGAATTGAATTTAATTACCTTAATAGGTCAAATTTGCTTAAAGGACCCCGTGGTACATTTTACCATGACTGTTTTTTGCCACTTTTTATCCCATAGAATTAAACTATTTGTATTACTGCGCCCTTGAGACTGATATATGTAAATATATATAACAGGAGTGATTCAGTTCTGAGAATTTTTCTAAATGAGGCTCAGTACAGGACAGCCAATGAGAACTCATTTATCTTAGATGTGTCTTAAAAGCACAGTAACAAAAAAAAAGCCTCTTTCATTCCAAGAGTTTGGAAATTATCATATATAATGAATTGTGGCCATGTTTGGTATATAAAACCACAGAAATCTTGTAAGAGAACCTCAAGAAGAAAAACCTAATATAAATATTAAGATATGGGCCCTTTAAGGCTTCAGAGATCATCATGATTAGCTTTTATATACATTTGTCTACTAATTTCAGAAATTTCAGATACATCAATTCAAAATACTAAGAATTTCACTGACTAAATTGTCAACTATGATGTTTTCAATGCCACAGTTGCCATGGCATGCTTGATATTAGCAGTAATGGCATTTTTTGCTAATTAAATAGAATTATTTAATTATTTTTCATTACAGTTATACTATCAGTATAACAATGAACGAGTGGAAAGAGGAATCTTTAAAATATCACATTCATTTTTTCTGAATTCTTTAGTATATGGTATTTGGTAACTTCTTTGCTTTTATGATGTTGTGCACTTGACTTGGATGAACACGCAGTAGCCTCTGATGAACAGATAAAGTCATCTGAATGACCTTAATAGGTCAAATTTGCTTAAAAGACCCTGTGGTACATTTTACCATGACTTTTTGCTATAGAATCCCATAGAATTAATCTATTTGTATTACTGTGCCTTTAAGACTGATATATGTAAATAAGCTCTTCTCTGATTATCTTATATTAGGCAGTAAAGACTGGAACACTCCGTCTCCAGGTCTCTAGGACACAATTTTAGTAGATGTCTCTGCAACAGGATACATAGACGTCTTTAACATACCATCAAAACTGTTATTTCTATGTATTCTGTTAATAATTTTAGTTAATTTAGGAACAATTTTTACATATTGCTCCTTTAATGCAAGATGAAACAACATGATAAATGGGGCATTAGATTTCTAGACCTTAATCAGATGTAAGAAATCAGAGTGTGCTGTTGGCCTGACCATTTGAATAATCACTGCATGCTGATGAGGACTCGGTATCTTCTTACAGGTGGTATTTTCCCCTGCCCACATCCCCCCTCCCCCTACACTCTCTCCCCCTCATGGCCAGGGAACCAGAAACAGGCAAACAGTAAGCATGTACCAAGTTGACCATTTGAATAACATTCAATGACCAATAAATGACCAACATATTTCACCATATTACTCTCTTCTCCATGTAAACTGGATGGTCTTAATCTTGGGTAAAGCTTCCGCAAGCATTTCCTAACTAATCACAAGGCTGGCATCTCTGGCCCCGCCCACAGGATCAGAACAGTATCAGAGTCAGAGAAACATTGAAGCAGCAGCTTAAATCTGGTGGATCTATAGCATTAATTAAACGATGCAGAAAGAAGATGAATCCTTATAGAAATATTCTATCATAGTGGTCCATGCTTGAACTCCAGCTAGGATAGTATCCAGGTGGGTTTACGGCCCTTTATCAAAACTATTACCAGCATTAACACTACAAGTCAGCTTCTTATTCATCAGCTTCTTGTTTGAAGTTTCCAGTTCCACCTTAAATGGTGCAGCAGTCATTTTAATGCTTCAGGTGGTAAAATGAAACTGCACCACCATTTAGGTGGAGGTTGCACACTGCTCCTTTAAAATAATCACAAATATTTTAATAGCCTAAATCATCTTATCAGGGGGAAAGTAGTCACAGAAGCAGTGATAGAAAACCTGGTGGAAGGGGTGTTCAATAAGTTGTAATACACAACCTCACTGCTGGAGGTTGCACACTGTTCCTTTAAAATAATAACAAATATTTTGATATCTTAAATCAGCTTATCAGGGAAAAGTAGTCACAGATGCAATAACAGAAAACCTGGTTGATGGGGTGATCAATAAATTGGAATACACAACCTCACCACTGGAGGTTGCACACTGTTCCTTTAAAATAATAACCAATATTTTGATAGCCTAAATCAGCTTATCAGGGGGAAAGTAGTCACAGAAGCAATGACAGAAAACCTGGTGGATGGGTGATCAATAAATTGGAATACACAACCCCACCGCTGGAGGTTACACACCGCTCCTTTAAAATAATAACAAATATTTTGATAGCCTAAATCAGCTTATCAGGGAAAAGTAGTCACAGAAGCAATAACAGAAAACCTGGTGGATGGGGTGTTTAATAAGTTGGAATACACAACCTCACTGGTGGAGGTTACACACTGCTCCTTTAAAATAATAACAAATATTTTGATATCTTAGATCAGCTTATCAGGGGGAAAGTAGTCACAGAAGCAATGACAGAAAACCTGGTGGATGGGGTGTTCAATAAGTTGGAATACACAACCTCACCGCTGGAGGTTACACACTGTTCCTTTAAAATAACAACAAATATTTTAATAGCCTAAATCAACTTATCAGGGGGAAAGTAGTCACAGAAGCAATGATAGAAAACCTGGTGGAAGGGGTGTTCAAAAAGTTGTAATACACAACCTTATTGCTGAAGGCTACACACTGCTCCTTTAAAATAATAACAAATATTTTGATAGCCTGAATCAGCTTATCAGGGAAAAGTAGTCAGAAGCAATGATAGAAAACCTGCTGAATGGTGTGTTCAATAAGTTGGAACACACAACCTCACTACTGTGACTTTAGTGACATTAAGCTGTACTGTGAGACTTCCATCGTGTTATCATCACATAAAAGCTGGATAATGATTTCAGCTGTGTACGAGTGGCAGAGAGCAGTGAGACAACTAAAATAGCTGAATAGTGATTTCAGTCTTTGAATACTGCTGACATCGGAACTGTACTCGGGTGCCTGTGCACGTACATCCTTATTATTTAATATTATTTTTATTATTATTTTGATAGCCTGAATCAGCTTATCAGAGGCTTATCAATATGTTGGAACACACAACCTCACCTCTGGAGGCTACGCACTGCTCTTTTAAAATTATATTAAATATTTTGATGGTCTGAATCAGCTTATCGGGGGAAAGTAGTGACAGACGCAATGACAGAAAAACTGGTGGATGGGGTGTTCAATAAGTTGGAATACACAACCTCACTGCTGGAGGTTGCACACTGCTCCTTTAAAAAAATAATAAAAATTTTGATAGCCTGAATCAGCTTATCAGAGGGAAAGTAGTCACAGAAGCAATGACAGAAAACCTGGTGGATGGGGTGTTCAATAAGTTGGAATACACAACCTCACCGCTGGAGGTTACACACTGCTCCTTTAAAAAAATAATAAAAATTTTGATAGCCTGAATCAGCTTATCAGAGGGAAAGTAGTCACAGAAGCAATGACAGAAAATCTGCTGAATGGTGTGTTCAATAAGTTGGAACACACAACCTCACCTCTGGAGGCCACACACTGCTCCTTTAAAATAATAATAAATATTTTGATGGTCTAAATCAGCTTATCGGGGGAAAGTAGTGACAGACGCAATGACAGAAAAACTGGTGGATGGTGTGTTCAATAAGTTGGAATAGACAACCTCACTGGTGGAGGTTGCACACTGCTCCTTTAAAAAAATAATAAAAATTTTGATATCTTAGATCAGCTTATCAGAGGGAAAGTAGTCACAGAAGCAATGACAGAAAAACTGCTGGATGGGGTGTTCAATAAGTTGGAATACACAACCTCACTGCTGGAGGTTGTACACTGCTCCTCTAAATTAGCTTCTTGGGGAAAAAATAGTGACATTAAGCTGTACTGTGAGACCTCCATCGTGTTATCATCACATAAAAGCTGGATAATGATTTCAGCTGTGTACGAGTGGCAGAGCAGGTTAGCAGTGAGACAACCGAAATAGCTGAATAGTGATTTCAGTCTATGAATACTGCTGACATCGGAACTGTACTCGAGTACCTATGCACGTACATCCTTATTATTTATTATTATTATTATTATTATTATTATTATTATGTAAACTATCATTTAAATAGCCAGGCAAAGAGTGGTGAAGAATTATTGGAGACTTGCGTTGAATCATACTTAAATCAGCTGAAGTGAGAGTTACTCATTAGCTCTGACTGTTGGCTGAGAGAGTACACAGCTGATGTGTCTCACCTATGGGGCCTGGAGTCTAAATTTAGCAGCTTGTTAGCGCAGCAGAAGACAGACAAGGTTAACATTGTGAAAAGAGAAGATCGGTACATTGATCGCTGCTGTTCTCAACACATTCTGCTTAATGAAGCTGACGGCCGGGGCAGCACCTCAGGTGCACCGCTTCTCGGACTCCTGTGCATCTCGGTTCATTATTTGGGTCAATATGTCCATGACGTGCTTTAACATATCAGATAAGCAGGACACAGAACGGTGAGTTAAAGTGACAGTCCAATGAAAAACCCAATGTACAATTTGTGTTTGTGAAGTGTGCTTGCATAGTTTTAGCACTGAGGCTACGAGGCTGATGTAGCTCACAAGTAATGCGACCATAAAACGCCACTTAGAGGTCATTTGCAAACTGCATGCCTAAATCACAGACTAGCCTCAAACCACTATGAGCCGTTAAGCAGTCTCTAATAGGCATGCTTATGTGGTTTCTGACGCTGTCTGATGCACTGTGATGGCTACGATGAAAACGGGCAGACAAAATTCACACTTAGTTAATAGTTGCTGCTGTTTTAAGCTATGCAAAGTAGTTTTATCCATTTGTACAGACATCAGTTATTTACAGTGCAAGCAAGTCTATTTGAAATTACTCGGCATGGTTTAAGGATCTAGGGGGCAGGTAGCGCTCTACACAAAACTATGGGTAGGATATGGGTAGCCTAAATCTCGAATCAGCAAACTTTGCCAGCATTAAAGGAGCCATGTGTAAAATTCTGGGGAGCATATTAGCAGAAACAGAATATAATATAACCTTCAACTGTACAGCATCATATCCACACAGTAGCTGCAATGTTTCTACTGTAGCCCAGAATGGACAAGCCACGCACTGGCTGTAGAGAGTGACTTTCATGTTGTTACATTAGTTGTTGCTACAACTAAAGTGTCAGCTTAAATTTGGTGGATCTATAGCGTCAGTTAGAAGATGCAGAAATAATATGAATCCTTGTTGAAATGTCCTATCGTAGTGCTTCATGCATGAAACTCCAGCTAGGATAGTATCCAGGTGGGATTACCGCCCTTTATCAAGAATATTATCAGCATTAAAAATAATTTAATTTTACAGTTCCACCTTAAAGGCTAAGCACCAGCTAATATGAAAATGTAAAAACACATAAATACATTGGAATTTGAGATCCTAACTGGTGATTATTAATCGTCTGTGATGGGGTCAGTGAGTCTACCCCATCTCCAGGTTTGTGAAGGGACACTGGGGTATGTAATATAAACCTAGGTAATTATATTGAGTAATAGTGCACACAATACTTACCTGTGACCTTGTCTTCAGTTCGGGTCCTTAGGGGAATGCGGCCGCCTTCCAGGGCTCCCCTTGGAGGTGAAATCCGGGAACCTGAGGGAAAGGATGGAAGAAGGATTAATTGTGACTATATATACTGACCGGTAAATGTATGTATTGAAATTTGTGTATTTTATGGTATGTCTGTAATGTTTACTGTATTTGGTTTGTTTGTTTATTTGGTTTGTTTGTTGTTGTACCCCCAGTCCCACAGAATGGTAGCATAATTGGTGGGCAGGGCTTGGAGGGTCTATAAAAGAGGATTTTATTGTGGATTATGGGGGAATGTATGGTGATCTATGTGGCCTCGCGGCCTCCAACGCACACTGGCTGCTGTGATGCCAGTAGGGACTGAGTGCCTGTAGCTGAAGTTATGTAAAGGCCTGGTGTGTGGACAGACCCTAGCCCTTTTGTTTCCCTTTTCTTTTCATAAGTTTTCCTTTTTTTTCCACGTGTCGGCCGATCCAGTAAATAAATGTTGTGACTGTGCAAAACTTACCCTTGGAGTCTGGACTGATCCTTGCGGGGCAGAACATGCCCTCGTGATTGGTGCGCTATCTCAGTACATTCCCACATCGTCAGATAACTTATTTTTTTGTATTTTTTGTATAAGTCAAGAAAAACGGCATATAAGACAGTTTAGCCCCACCCACTTCTCCAGAACTACCATAGGCGTTATGTGTGTGACATAGATGGTGGATAACAATGCTAGAAGATGCACTTATGGTAATGCACAATGACAGAAAGCTGTGTTGTTGCTGTGTCGCTGCAATAATTGGATGTTCAGTAGAACCCCTGAGCACAAACAACCCAAAGACCCCCAAATATCCTGGAAGTGGACTAAACCTATCAACATTAAACAGACACATTGGAAAGGACCGTCCTCTCACTCCATCATCTGTACAAATCATTTCACGTCTGAGGATTATCACGACTATGGGACGTAGGCTTACACGACGACTGGATCTTAAGTCTGGAGCTGTTCCAACAGTATGGGCGTGTAAGGAAACCAGCGAGAGGAGTTCAAGAGCCTCCGTGTACGTGGAGGTAAACCAGGTAAGCTCAGTTACTGAGCCTGCTTTAGCTGATGTTAGCTAACATTAGCTTCATTTGCTAAGTCCAGTGGCTCAAGTTATGCTAAGCTAACGTAGCTGAATTATGAAGATTTATAAAGTCGTATGAGAGCGATTTCCACTTTGATCATATCTACTACAATAACTGTACCTTTATATCTGAGTTTAGCTGGTTGCTAGGCTGTTGTCATGAATAATGTTGGTTATTTAGCTAGATACTGTTTACACTCAGGATGAGCTGCTGTTGTGGGTGTGGTTTGACTAAAAGTATCAGGACTAAGTGATATGGTGGTCTATTTCTACATTACAGCTCTTCCAAATTCAAATTTAGAAATATCATCAGAATCTGAAGAAGCAGCGCTGGAGAATTCTCACCCCAAACCTCCTCAGGACAATCTAATCCCATCCACATAGTGTTTAGGAGTGATCTGAATGTAATCCTGTTAGTAAGCACTCTACTTTCTACTGTAATGTACCTGTAATCTGATCACTGTCCTGTAACAGAAGACAGTTACCGTTATTCTTTTACCCCGGTTTCGTAAGTCGGTTACTATCCAGTACAGCTTCCATCACTGTCTCCTCAATAGTTACACAGCAAACACCCCAACTACTCACAGCCCGGCTTCATTTTGGGTAGTGGGTTGATTTGATAATATGTTTTTTATTTGGTATCACTTTAGAATAAGACTACCCTTATAAAGCATTTATAAATAGTTTATAATTAGTTTATTCATAGTTATTATGTAGGTCATTAACACTTTATGAAGTATTAATAAGCAGTCATAACACGTTAATAAAAGGGTAACAAAGTACACTGAGAAACTGATGGACTACAGTCTGTAAGTGTAGAACTACAAAGTGCTCCTATATGATCAGTGGAGCTGATAGAGTGTAGATACAAGGAGGTAACCCATTATTATTATTATTATTATTATTATTATTATTAATATATGGTCAATAACATTGACAAAATGGACAGTGAGTGTAGATACAAAGAGGTAACCTATTATTATTATTATTATTATTATTGTTGTTGTTGTTGTTGTTGTTATTATTATTATTATTATTATTATTATTATATAATGCTGCATATAAAAATATTATTAAAATTTCTGTCAATTTTCATCTTAAAATTGTATTTGGGCGGTGGATTCTCTCTGTGGTGGTCCTGTGGGGGTCAAGACCACTGAAGAACAGGGCAACAAAGTATACAGAGAAACAGATGAACTACAGTCTGTAAGTGTAGAACTACAAAGTGCTCATATATGGTCAATGACACTGACACAATGGACAGTGAGTGTAGATACAAGGAGGTAACCTCTTATTATTATTATTATTATTGTTGTAGTTGTTGTTGTTGTTATATAAAGCTGTGTATACTCTAGGCACATTTCCTGCACAAGCCATTAACACTGTAGGTTAATTAGCTCTTTCAGTCAGTTGGTGTATTACTGTACCAGGTCCTTTTTATTTATGTGTTATAATAGCTTATTAATGATTTTAGGTGTTTGAGACCTAATTAATAACCATTAAAAAAACATTATTAAAATATCTGTCAATTTTATCAAACCACAGAGCAGGTTTTACTTGGGTGCTGGATTCTCTGTGGTGGTCCTGTCCATTGAAGAAGAGAGTAACAAAGTAGACAGAGAAACCGATGGACTACAGTCTGTAAGTGCAGAACTACAAAGTATGGCCAGTGGAGCTGATAACATAGAGTGTAGATACAAGGAGGTAACCTATTATTATTATTATTATTATTATTATTAGTTGGTGTATTACTGTACCAGGGCCTTTTTTTATTTATGTCCTTTTTATTTACTGCTTATTAATAATTTTAGGTGTTTATAACCTAATTATTAACTAAGAATAAACTCACTTTCAAATATCTATAGACGCTGTGTAAGGGTAGTCTAGTTCTAAAGTGCTACCTTTTCTTCTTAGCTGAACTGCCACTCTCCTCGCTCCACATTTTGCTGTGTTTTTGTTTGGATCCCGGCGCCCCAGGCAGGAGCGGCTGAAAGCAGGAGCAGCGTTGGCTGTGAGTTGACTGACAGCGAGCACGGTGATTGTACATGTTGCACGTTTACTAGGCAGGCTGTTATTATTCAGAAGCCTTTGTCGTTTGGGTACTAAAAGCTGGCCTGCATGTTGTGGCTGTTCCCGGCTGGAGCTTTGATTGAGGGTCACGCGCAGGTTACAAAGGTTGTTTCCATACAGACCCCAGCCACCCATCGCCTCTCTGTTGTCATGGAAACCTGTTTCGACTCCTACCGAGCTCCCCGCCTAGACCAGAGGGACGGCCGAGGCAGCTGGTACCTGTATATATCCCCCTAGGTACATACGCGGCGCAGTCGTTGCGCCAACCGTGTGCCGATCATGTTCATCGCCCTGAACATTCCTCCGTATTGATTTCTTCATCTTGGGGCAGCCTCTGTATCCCTCCTCCTCCTCCACACCAAGCCTGCCTCACAGCATAAATCTGCCTGCAATTTCCTGCAGCTGTTCAGACGGAGAGCATGTTCAAACCCACGTCCTATTGTGTTCTCATCTATTCTCTGTACTGGAGGTGCAGCCTTGGGCGTGGGGAATGAAACAGCATTATTAAAGCAATAAGGCCGGCGGGCTCCATCGGTCAGCGTCTCATAATTGCACGCCCCGGACGAAGGGCTATCAATCGCCAAAACCCATTTCGGATTGCAGGCCTTGCGCGGAGCAACGATACACAAGGGAGAAAACGTTCATCTTCCGAGCTGAGAGGGTTCTGTTACTGGAGCATAGCTGCTCTGCTGGCTTAGTCTAGCAAGACAAACACCCTGTTCAGGAAAAAAGGGGGGCTCATAGTGCCGCCACTATAAATAGATCTGCATTCAAATCAATAAAACAGAGCAAATGGTGCAGATTAGAAAAGCAAGTCCTTGCATTTATTTATGTCTCTGCTAATGGGATCTTGGCTGCACTGCCTGTTCCCTAAACCAACTCAATAAGAATTCAGGTTGTGGTTAATCAACTCAGAAATATATTAGCCGGGGAGAAAAAAACATATTAACCAATAAAGATCAGAGACCATGATTCATTTATTCAATTTTCAATCAAAAAGGCTATTCGGTACAAGTTATTCATTGTTTAGTGTCAGGAATGCACAGATGCATATTAAAGTATTACAATTCAAATCAATTCACTGTTACAATATTTAAATACACTGATTAGCCATAACATATAGGGGCACCCTGGAGTTCATCTGATTCTCTGTATACTTTGTTACCCTGTTCCTCAATGGTGGTCACGACCCCCGTAGGACCACCACAGAGCAGGTACTACTTGGATGGTGGGTCATTCTGAGCACTGCAGTGTCACTGACGTTGTGCTGGTATGAGTGGATCAGACACAGCAGTGCTGCTGGAGTGTTTAAACACTGTGTCCACTCACTGTCCACTCTATTACACACTCCTACTACTTGCTGGTCCACCGTGTAGATGTAAACTTGGATCATAGTTTGTGATGGTCATCCTCCCGTCCCTCATCAGACGCCTTGGTCTGGATAGTTTTGGTTGGTGGACGAGTCTCAGTCCAGCAGTGACACTGAGGTATTAAAATACTCAGGCACAACTGCTGTGTCTGATCCACTCACACCAGCACAACACACTATAAAACCACTACCACCAACATGTCAGTGTCACTGCAGCACTGAGAATAAGCCATCACCCACATAATACCTGCTCCGTGGTGGTCCTGTGGGGGTCCTGACTGTCGAAGAACAGAGTAAATGAGGATTAACAAGGTATGCAGAGAAGCAGATGGACTGCAGTCTGTAAGTGTAGAACTACAAAGTGCTCCTATACAGTAAAGGGGTGAAAAAACAGATAGAAACAAGGAGGTAACCTACGTTTATTATATAGAGCTGTGTATTATATAGAGCTGTGTATTATATAGAGCTGTGTATTATATAGAGCTGTGTATACTCTGTGCACATTTCCTGCACAGGCCATTAACACTACAGGTTAATCAGCTCTTTCAGTCAGTCGGCGTGTTACTGTACCAGGTGCTGGTGTGATGTATTAGCCGCTCTGTTCGCTGCAGGCCAGGTGCTCATCTGCGCTCTGTTAATCTGCGGATGTCTGTACGCGAGCACGTCCCATTGCTGGCCGTTTTAGAGCAGCTGCTTGAGCGCGACTTGATAAATGGTTCGAGTTTTCCACTTAACTTGACCAAGCATTTTTTTTTTGTACCCCCCTTCTTTCTCTTTAGACTTTCTCTTAAGCTGCCCTTGCAGTTTAAGTCCTAAAGCCATGGACACGAGCCCAAAGCCTGCATAGAAATATGCTCTCATTATCATTCAGTTCAGCCAAGCACTGAGGTCCAAACTGCTGACCCACTGAAGCCTGAAGAGACGCTGTTCTTGTGTTTTACTGTTTTCCTCCTGAGGTCCACTTATACTTATACTGTTGTGGGTTTTGTGTGCACCAAAATATAGATCAGTGCTGGGTTTTTTTTTTACTGTTCTCCAGACTTTCTTTATCCTATAACATTAAAGAGCCCATATTATGGAGAGTGTTTAATGCTGTACAAAAACATTGTTAAGATATGCATGTTTCTGCCATTCTTTTGCGCTTAGTTTATTTTTAACAGACTTAAAATTAAATAAGTAGCATAAAATCTGCCATTCCTTTTCCACAGTTTAGGTTTTGCATGTATCATTTTGTCCTCAACATGCTAATAAACCGTAATTAATAAGTGTGTTCTCTGACGGGGATGTGTGACTTACTTCACTTGGAAAATCAACAAACTGTTTAACTTCATCTTTAATATCACAGGCATAAATCAAAGTACCCAACAGTATCTAAGTGAATTAATCCAGCCTTTCAAACCCACACGTATGCTCTGCTCACAAAGTAGCAGCCTGCTGACAGTTCCTCCAATTAGAAACACCACAGGGGGGGTTCGAAAACCACCTCCCGTCCTGTTTAGGACTCAGATACACTCTCTACCTTTAAAACTAGACTCAAAACTGAGTCTGCTGATATCAGCTGTATTATTACTCTAGAACATCTCTCACTCTCAATATCGCTCTCTCTTTCATCACTTGGAAGCCACCAGAGCTGCTAGAAGTCAACGGAGCTCCATCCCCACTGGCTGATTAGCTGTCCCTCCTGTCTGACCTGCTGATGCTCTCCTGCCCGTTAGCCTGAATGACCAGATTACTACAGTAGAGCCCCAACATCTGCACCATCTCTCACTCTGACAGAGAACCTAAGAAATGGTTCAAACTCTACATCACTACCTCCTGATCTAGAATATTTCACATGTTCAAGCAGAGTTTCCTACTGTATTCGGTCATAAAATCTCATTACAGCTTTGTTGTTCTCTCTCTATCCGGGGTCAACCAGATTAGTAGGAGTTCCTCCCTCAAACCTGTCAAGTTCCTCTCAAGGTTTCTTCCTTCATTAGGAAGTTTTTCCTCACCACCGTCGCCTCCGGCTTGCTGTTGGGGGTTTAGGACCTGGAAACCCCTTCTCACGCTTTGCTGTGGATGGACTGTTTTCTTACTGTGTTTCTCTTTGATTCCTTTTTTTCATAAACTGTTTTTCTGTGACGCTGCTTTGAGACAACACTGGCTGTAAAAAGCTCTCCATGCTGATTGATTGGTAAATTCAATTTCTTATATAAGTTAGTGTAAAAATGCAGTTTAAAACTTTCAAAGCTTACACACATCAAATGTCCATATTTCAGTCAGAAGAAACAGCATCAAACCCAGACTGAATCCCAAACAGCTCAGTACTCCCTACATAGGGTTCTATGTTGATTTTAGCTCTAGCTTCTACAGCCATACACTGGATTGGTGCTATAAGAGTCAGAGTGGTAAGTACATCCATCAATCCAACCATCATTTTCCGCTTTATCCCGCTAGTCAGGGTCACTGAACCCAAATCCCAGGCGAAGGTGGGGTACACTATGGACAGGTCACCAGTCAATCACATGGTCCACATTCACACACGCGCAAACCCACACCTACAGGCAAATTAGAGTTCCTGATCAACCTAACATGCATGTGTTTGGACTGTGGGAGGAAACCGGAGTACCTGGAGGAAACCCACTCAAGCACAGGGAGAACAAACACACTCCACACAGAACAGCCCGGACCGGGAATCCAACCTGGATCATCTTGCTGTGAGTCTAGTCAAGTCAATTTTATTTATATAGCGCTTTTTACAACGATGTTGTCTCAAAGCAGCTTTACAGAGTTTTGAAAACAGTTATAACATATATTCACCAGTGAGCAAGCCAGAGGCAACAGTGGCAAGTAAAAACTCGCTCAACTGGAGGAAGAAACCTTGGGAGGAACCAGACTCACAAGGGGAGATCCATCCACCTCTGGTCCTCTGTGAGGAGATAGTGCTGACAACTACACCACCGTACTGACCACTACACCACCTTACTGACCACTACACCACCTTACTGACCACTACACCACCGTACTAACTACTACACCACCATACTAACTACTACACCACCATACTAACCTCTACACCACCGTACTAACCTCTACACCACCGTACTAACCACTACACCACCGTACTAACCACTACACCACCGTACTAACCACTACACCACCATACTAACCACTACACCACCGTACTAACCACTAGACCACCATACTAACCACTACACCACCGTACTAACCTCTACACCACCGTACTAACCACTACACCACCGTACTAACCACTACACCACCTACTAACCACTACACCACCGTACTAACCACTACACCACCGTACTAACCTCTACACCACCGTACTAACCACTACACCACCGTACTAACCTCTACACCACCGTACTAACCTCTACACCACCGTACTAACCACTACACCACCGTACTAACCACTACACCACCGTACTAACCACTACACCACCGTACTAACTACTACACCACCATACTAACCACTATACCACCATACTAACCTCTACACCACCATACTAACCACTACACCACCTTACTAACCACTACACCACCGTACTAACCACTACACCACCTTACTAACCACTACACCACCATACTAACCACTACATCACCATACTAACCACTACACCACCATACTAACCACTACACCACCATACTAACCACTACACCACCGTACTAACCACTACACCACCATACTAACCACTACACCACCGTACTAACCACTACACCACCGTACTAACTACTACACCACCATACTAACCACTACACCACCTTACTAACCACTACACCACCATACTAACCACTACACCACCATACTAACCACTACACCACCATACTAACCACTACACCACCATACTAACCACTACACCACCGTACTAACCACTACACCACCATCCTAACCACTACACCACCTTACTAACCACTACACCACCGTACTAACCACTACACTACCTTACTAACCACTACACCACCATACTAACCACTACACCACCATACTAACCACTACACCACCATACTAACCACTACACCACCGTACTAACCACTACACCACCATCCTAACCACTACACCACCGTACTAACCACTACACCACCATCCTAACCACTACACCACCGTACTAACCACTACACCACCGTACTAACCACTACACCACCATACTAACCACTACACCACCGTACTAACCACTACACCACCATACTAACTACTACACCACCGTGCCACTATATATTGTACTCAAAATAAACTACATTTCTTGGCAAAACTCTTGTTTATGTTGATTAAAACTGGTGTGTTTATCATATTTTATGTTGGCTGTGGTTCCATGAACGCAATAAGCCACTTAAGGCCATACGTTGCTGTGACTTTCTCATAAGGAGGGGTTTTTACTTGTGCTTAAAAACACAGATCCTGATACAGTCACAGAAACACACACACTTATTGCTTCATACTGTATTTAAACCATTAAAAAATCCATCAAATTATGAACAGTCAGTAGTCAGTGTAGAATTCTGGTAAAGCTAACTAACCCTAGAAAATTGATTTGTCTTCACTACGTCACAAAACAATCACACTGCCTTTATTTTTAAAATAAGTTTTTTTATTATCTATTTATATTCTGTATATTTACTGTGTCAGACAGTTGTGTATCTGCAGTCTAGGTAGTCCTGTATGATGGGCTGCTGTTGTGTCAGAATCTGAAGAAGGACATTTAATACCAGTGTATACAAGATACACACCGAGGAATGACAATAAGGACCACTTGACTTCACTGTGGGCCCTTTAACCCACATCATGCATGAGGTCCCCTTTGACCAGAAAATTGAGTAACAGTGGCTGCGGTTATTTTGGTGTCAACATCGGCCACAGTGTCCATCACTACCTGTACTGGATGATGAACACTTAATATGAGCCCACAAACAACAGGGTACGGAACAGGAACCCTGACTTTGCCCTCGCTGTCTCGCCAGGTAGTGTTCTCTCTGGCCTTGAACAGAAAGACACAAACATTCAAACCTGCCCTGTCGTCATCAGCACTCGGCCACCGTCTGGTTTTTCTCTCAGACAACAACAACCACCACAGCCCTATTCACAGCTTCAGTCAGCTCCCAGTCCATCTCTGCTGGAGGAGCCTGAAGAGTCTCTCTCTCTCTCTCTCTCTCTCTCTCTCTCTCTCATCAGATCAGAGATGAACAACAGTTGTAACAACAGCAAATAATGACAAACCTAAAATCTCAGCAAGATCAGAAAAGGTGGGATATTTAACCTCTGATCAAATCCACAAACTACAGCTTCTCTACTAAATATCAGTCTGTAATCTGTCCGTAATCTGTCTACACAGAGCTCCTCAACACAGCTCAGAGAGAAAGAGAGCAAAAGAGAGAGAAAAAAAAATCATGCAGAGAACAGAGAGAGCAAGAGAGGAGAAAAAGATCAAGTAGAGAACAAAGAAAGAGAGAGACAGCGAAAAAGAGAGAGCGGGAGTGAGTGAACAGGGAGAGAGAGAGAGAGAGAGAGAGAGAGAAAACGCACCGGGAAAGAGCGATTGAGACAGAACAAAAGATAACAGAGAAACAAAAGAGAGGAGAAAAATGTAAAGGGATAAGGGGGGGAGAGAGAGAGGACAAAGGGACATGAAAAAGAAAGAGAGCAAGAACAGGGAAAGAGAGAGACTGACTGACTCATTTGGGCTTCTGTCATCTGTTTTCTTATGTTCAACACTGCTGAAATACAAAGACTGACAAAAATATAAAAAGTGCCATTTTCTGCCAGTAGAGAAGCACAGAGACACACAGACAGAGACACACAGACATGCACAGAGACAGACAGATGCAGACAGAGACACACAGAGACAGAGGCAGAAACAGACCGAGACTGACAGATGCAGACAGACAGACACAGACAGAGACCGACAGATGCATAGACACACAGAGACACAGACACGCAGAGACAGACACACACACACACACAGAGACACAGACACGCACAGAGACAGACAGACGCAGACACACAGAGATAAACAGAGACCGACAGATGCAGAGACACACAGACAAAGACAGACAGACGCAGACACGTAGGGACGCAGCCACACAGACACAGAGAGACACAGACACAAAGACGCAGACTCAAAGAGGCAGGAATGCAAAGACGCAGGTAAGCACAGATGCAGACGGAGAGACACAGAAACAGAGACACAGGGACACACAGAGCTGATACATACTAAGAATCTTGCAGCAATAAAATAAACTTGAATCTAATTTAAAGGAGCAATATGTAAAATGATGTAATTAATATTAAGATTTTTTTTTGTTGTTTAAAACATTTCAAAACAAACGAAAATGATTGTGAGTGTAACGAAATAACTGTCTATGTACTGTATCTCGAAGTAAGCATGCTAATCAGTCCCAACCTGTTCTGTCTCATAATACCACTCTGTGCACCAAGAGGTGATACTGAGTCACTGTAGCATTGAGTCTGACTTCAGTTCTCACATAAGCAGTTAAAGCTCGACAGCTCATTTGCAAATATAGCAGCCAATAAAGAGGCATTACCTGCCACTGCTGGAGACGCTCCTGGCGAATAAAGAGATGAAGAAGAAAGCTGCAAAACTTGGAGGAGGGACTGCGTGGAGTAGAAATTTGAGAGGGCAGGTACTGGTACCTAATGCTTCTTTAACTGTACTCATTAAAAAGTAATATACAAGCCCAACATTCCCCATCAGACCATCAGGCCTGGTTGAGCTGCATCGCTGCTGTGTAAAATTAAGCCTATTCCACTTTTGGGAATGCAAAACAAAATAAATAAATAAACAAAAACAAGAGATTTTATTTGTATTCGTTTTGGCTCCAACCATTTGTGTCAATCATCAGTCCCCAGGTTTCGGATCAGTGTGTCCTTAAACATCACATGGGCAAACAGGGCTACCTCTTCGGAGGAATCCACCATAAAAGCACCACTGAGGGGAGACTGGACTCCTGTTTTGGGTTTCAGTAACATTTATTGGGCATTCCAACTGGACACTATTACAGCAACCCTCCTATACGGCGACGTGACGGACTGACTGACTGACTGACCTCGCATGTTAAGACTAAGAACATTAGAACAGGCTTCTTTTAGAGCAGGCCTCTGAGGTTAGCAGTCCGGTGAGAAGTCTGTAGTGTTCCTCCAGCACAAACCTGCTGCATACTGAGATCTGTGTAAGACACATCAAATAAAACAGAACGCAGAGCAGCTCGTTCAGAAAGGAAACCATCGCACTGCTGGACGGAGCAATAAATATTGAAGTAACTGCAGTAAAAAAAACAAACAAAAAAAAACACTTGAGCAATTAAAAAAAAACTAAACAAATCATAAACATACAGAATGTAGCTGACAATCCAGAGAATCTGACTGTAGATCACTGTCAAGTTTATTTGTACAATCATTTGATTGAACGCACACCAATAGAACGCACGCAGCCGCTTCCAGCTCAATCTCATACCTAAAACAGTCCACATGCGGAGAGCTCGTCCGTGCACTCGTACCTCTGGAAAAGCGGCTGACGGACTCGAAGCGCGATGATTTGCGGCGCAGTAGGTTCGTCGAGAAGGTCCTTACAGAGTTCTGAAGATGCTGGAGAGATGTTCTGGAGGAGGTTGGATGGCTGCACGTCCACCGTAATGTTCAGCGCAGTCCGCACTGCTGCATAAGTCAGGCAGCAGTGTTTCAGTAGGCTGACCGCTTCAGGCCTACAGACGAGGACAGTAGATTTACATCATAAATGCTAACCGCACTGACCGCAGCTCACTGGGGGGGCTACAGGAGCTGCTCTGAGTCTGGACTGTATGGCTCAGTGCTGGAGCTCCATGAGGTCAGTGGACGTAGCTCCATGCTCAGTTACCTTGGCAGGGTATGCAATGCACCCAGCAGCAGAGGAGGCTCTCTCACACACATACACACACACACACTAACCCGTGTGCACATTAACCCACACATGCCATCTAGGGATGCTTGGAGTCCTAGCAGTATCGGCAGATATTAAAACAAAATATATTATAATAAAAAATAAAATAAAATATTAAATCAACTGCCAGATGTTTCTATCTGCCTGATACCTGATGAAATCTTTTTTTACTGCAGCTGGTACGTGTTTAAGGCGGCGACGCTGGGCTAAAATGTTTTATATCATCATGTGCACCCTACAAAAATAAACCCCTTATTTCTGCATAATCCAGATAAGACTGAGCCCCAATTTATATTTATATTTATACATATACCTCATAAATGCTTACGTGTTGACAGATTATGCACATGGATCACATCACATAAGCGTTCACACAAGTCCCACATCTGTGCATCCTTAATGCTCATCCATGGTGGCTACTCTGAGGAAGAGAAGTGGTCAGACTGCCCCCTGCTGTTTGTGTTCCAAACTTAGGTTACCAAAGAATTGGATGTGAGGCACATTACAATAAAACCTGCCACGCTGCTGCAACAGTTCGCCCCATTTGACTCCGCGTCAGCGTCCCGAATGATTAAAAGCTGATAAAAATTAACTGCAACTCCTCACAGTCACATGGCTGTTCTATGGCTATTCTGCTCTTGTCGTGTTTTCACAGCTACTGTGCTTGTAGGTTCGCTTGTTAAGCCTGAAGCATGAATCCAGTCTTAGAGAGTTCCCAACAGCAAAATGAACAGTGATTTAAAACCGTTTCGAACACAACCAGCAGATGGCGTGTGCCTGCACTTTCTCCATCAGCCTCGGAGTCACAGACGAGCCTCATGCGTGTGTTTTTTGTGTGTCGTGTGAGAAAGATGATGATGTACTGTCTGGAAACTGCTGCTGCTGCTGCTCTGCTGCTTGTGCTGTAAACAGAACAGAGAGAAGGATCATCCACGCCTCCTGCTCTTACTCCTTCTCTCCTGTGTTCCTGCGGTCCCGTTCTTTGAGTGAAGGTTCCTTCACTTCCCCACTCTCTGCTCGCAGGTCGCGTAGCGCCGCAGGGCACCAAGTAAGTCCTCGTAGGAGACGTCTTTGTGAGAAGGCAGAGAGCTGCAGACACACACACACGCATGTTTAATCAGACAATGTAACCCACAGATGGAGGCTGAGGAATGGGCTGCTTCAGGAGGCAGGAGTGAAAACCGGGACTCAATACAGGTGAATGGAATGTGGATGGAGGGCATCTACTACCATCTAGTGGACAGTCAGGGAGAGACATGAAACGACGCTCAGAACCAGCCTGAGCAGTTTATGAACCTGCATGTATGTGTAATTAAAAAATTATATCAAATTATATTATATTTGTGTAGCGCTTTAAACAAATTAGGTCATCACAAAGCAGCTTTACAGGAATTTAGTGATAAGGGAAGTTCAATAGAACATAAATAAGCATAAGAAAATAAAAACATAGAAGTCATAGAAATTATAGAAAAACCATAGAAAGCCCGCTGGTGAGAAAGCCAGAGGCGACAGTGGCGAGGAAAAACTCCCTCAGAGCTGGAAGAAGAAACCTTGGAAGGAACCAAGACTCACAAAGGGGGACCCATCCTCCTCTGACCAGACTACTCATACAGTACTGATATAATGACTGTACCACCATATACTTCGGTTCAGCTACTCAGGTGGGCTTATATAAAATTAATATGATATAACTAAGATGAACTATAGTACAGATGAAGAACAGTGAGAGTGATGATGATGGTGAATGAAGGTAGAGGGTTAGTGGTAATTAGTTAGAGTTCATGTGTTAGGCAACACTGGCTGCGTTTGTTTTCCACTTAGCCCGACTTTGGCTGACTTGAGGATCGATATAAACCGCAAATTTTCTCTATAAATTTTTTCTATAAAGTAGACAATAAACAAGAATGGTGAATGAAAACTTCCTTCTATAAATGTTTATCCTTTTCTAATTCTTTTACACTGTGTCAACAAAATGATCAAAAACGTTATCATTTTTGACTTTACAAATTGTACAAATAAGAATACTTATTGTGTTTGGTGGCCATTAGGACTGTGTATTGGCAAGAACTTGGTGATACAATACGTATCATGATATGGGGGGGTCACGATTCAATATTTTGTGATATTGCAAGCAGTGATATACTGTGATTTTTCAAATCCTACTATTAAAACACACCACTATATGAACAGGTTTGCTAATGCTTACAATAGCACTGCGCCCTTGTGCTGCTTGTTAATGTTGGAGTGGAGCTGAAAATGGATTACAACACTGCCATCTAGTGGTCAGAGGTTTAAACAACACACAATGATTTACTGTCTGCCAGGAGTCTGTGTATCGATACTGTGTTTTAGAGAAGCGATACAGTATCACCAAACAATGTCAAGATATTCAATATTTCGATATTTTCTTACACCCCTAGTGGTCATACATAAAAAAAATTATCTGCCAAAAGGAGCAAAGCAAAAAGAGAGAACCAGACCTCAATATTTTATGTTAAAGTTCTGCAGTGCCAGTGAAAGTGGAACAAAATTTCACATCTAATCAGCCAGGATATGTTAGATATACAAAATTCACTTCTTCTGAAAAGTGTCACACAATCGCACGCATGCCTTTGAAACGTATAAGTGTTGATACTGTATGTATAGACTGGTATCTATCAATATGGACAATATTCAACACAATTATCTATATACAAATAATAACAAACGTTCCTCAGGCAGCTAAAAGCTATCAAATCAGATTTTTGTCAGTCATACAGTGTCAGAAACCACAATCAAGAATAGTTAAGATCACTTAACATCACTTAACTCAACCTGCAGCAAGTGTATAATATGGCTATGCAGTTATTGGTGGGCTATCAACTTCCAAAGCAAAACTAAAGCAGCAAACTGACTGCACTAACACTGACAAGTTATTATTCATCAGAATATTCAGTGAACACTGAAATGATAATTCCAGCTGTTTCTCAAAATTCCATGTGTTTTTGCTAAATTTAGCAGTCAAGATCTAAACAGTCATTCAGAGTGATGTGATGCTTCATTCTAGAGAAACCTTGTGTCAGAATCGTTCACAGTGGTGGTGATAGAAACCAGACGACTAAAGCATTTAAAGATGAACTCCACTGGTTTATCTCGGTATAATTAAAAGTTGGGATGCAAGCAAAGTCACTCCACACGGTTTGGTGAGAAATGCAGTTCTAGAGAAACTAGAAAATCGTTCACAGTGGTGGTGATAGGAACCAGACGGCTGAAGCATTTAAAAGCACAGAAAGTTATTCCACAAAATAATAAATAAATATGCTGCCTGTAGTCTAAAACACTGATTTATCATAAGTTTGTGATCAGGGTGTTTGACCATCACCAGCATAACAGAACATCAACTGTCATTTTGGACTGTAAATAAATTATCTTCTCTCGTAGACGTGGTTATAATCAGCATCACTGTAAAGACACCTAAATCAAGTTTCTCTGCAATGCCACATTTCATATCAAACCACTCTGACAATGTAAACACAAAGAAATTAGTTGAATTTCCCTTTAAGCAGCAAAAATAAACTTCAAATAGAGGAATAACAAACAGAACGATTACAACTGTTCCAGTAAACATCAAATCACACCTCCAGGAGGCGCACCTGAGCAGCACTGCTTTGTGCAGAAATACTCCCATCACCACACTGACTGCTGCTGATGTAGCTGTTGTGCAGATAAGTTACTCAGGCTGAGACACTGGTCTGATAAAGACTTATCCTGATAATCACAGAGTGTCAGTGTCTGTTCCTCTGAGCTGATCTCAGTCAGGTGCTGCCACTTTAAACAGTCCTGAAATACGTGAGGCAGCACCTACAGGTTTAGCAGGTTTAATCTCTGCAGATAATCACAACCCCCACAAGACCCTCCTCCATACAGGAGGAGCAAGCCGGCACTACTCTTGTAAATCCTTATTTAGAGCAGTACTATGCGAAGAGCTTAGGCAAGCCAAGAAAGTGCTTGTATAATGATTTATCTACATGTGGTAGGAAGTGTGCAAGTGTGTTTTGCTAGTTAAAACACTATAACATTAGAATTACACACCTACTGATATCACCTTTGCCCTTCCAATACGGAAACCTGATGCTTAAATACAGGCCACGGCCAAGTATCGATACTGACCTGCCTGATACTGATCCTAACATAGCTAACATATAACTAACCTGACAGATACAGATACTAACTTAACATATAGCCCACCTGCCAGATAGCAATACTAATAGAACTAACCTACAACTGACCTGACCGATACCAACTTAACTAACCAGACCAATAGCAATACTAACCCAACTAACCTATTACTAACTTGACTAATATCAATACTAACTTAACTAACCTATAACTACCCTGACTGACAACGATACAAACCTAATTAACCTATAACTAACCAGCAATTAACCTTACCAATACTAAACTAACCTATAACAAACCTGACTGATAGAGATACTAACTTAACTAACCTGACCGACAGGGATAATAATTTAACTAACCTATAACTACCTTGACTGACAACGATACAAACCTAATTAACCTATAACTAACGAGCAATTAACCTTACCAATACTAAACTAACCTATAACAAACCTGACTGATAGAGATACTAACTTAACTAACCTGACCGACAGGGATAATAATTTAACTAACCTATAACTACCTTGACTGACAACGATACAAACCTAATTAACCTATAACTAACCAGCAATTAACCTTACCAATACTAAACTAACCTATAACAAACCTGACTGATAGAGATACTAACTTAACTAACCTGACCGACAGGGATAATAATTTAACTAACCTATAACTACCTTGACTGACAACGATACAAACCTAATCAACCTATAACTAACCTGACCGACAGAGATACTACTTAACTAACTTGACCTACACCAATACTAATGTAACTAGCCTATAACTAATCTTACAGATATTGATACGTAATCAACTTAACCTGATTAATAGCAATACCAACTTAATAACCTAACATGATGTATATAGTACTACTCTAACTAACCTATAAGTAATCTAACTAATATCAATAACAATCTGGACCAGTGACTTTAGGAGACTACACAGCAAACAAAGTGCGGGAAAAATGTCTGGCTCAAATATTCAGGTTTAAGTTCTTTCAAAAAATAAATAAATAAACACTACTGGTACAGATTTGGCCATGAGCATTTTTCTGCTGCTAGTCATCCCACACAGCCGACACGTTGCCAAGCTCTGTTCACGTGTATGTGCATGCATCAGAAATTGTTTTATGGTTTCTGTCACCGACACTGCCATTGTGATAGCACAAAACAAATCAGAACATACAATTACACATAAATAATCCCACCCCCACCAAATTCCCAGATTCAAAATGAAATACAGAAATTAGGCTCATATATATATATATATATATATATATATATATATATATATATATATATATATATATATATATATATATATATATATATATATATATATATATATATAAAATTAAATCATCATCCTTTAATTTAAAGGACTAAAGAACAGAAACCAGGACCTGATAGTAGCTCCTGGTCATTTGGTTACCACAGACAAAAGTAACCTGAACTTCTTGTTTTTCTTGATATCTTGAGGCGTTTCCTTTGGATGCTTCTCCTCTATAGTGGACGGCAGGCCAACATTCTACTTTGACACAGACATATATTATGTTTGTTATGTTCACAGTTCACCAGTAAACAGTTCACAGAGTACTAATACTGAGTATTACCAGAGGAAGTTACCTGCTGTGGGGAAACAAGGTGACCACAGCCACAACTGTTAGGTTTTAATACGCTGAAACTTAATCTGGGGTCTCAAGCTGAACGCACATAATGACAGGTCCCTGTTTAGAGGATCAAAGGTCTGGTTCATCTTTTCCTCCATGCATCTCTAGTCATTGTATAGATTTCTTCAATCACACCAGCAGGACACTTGATTGCCTTGAGCACCTGTTTGCCTGCATTCTGGACCAGTTTTCCCATCATGGAGCTGTGTGCTATCCAGTGCTGTGTGGAAAACTCACCTGCATACCACTGACACAGATTTAAAGACTATCTGCTTAATTAATCAGTGTCGTTTTCTTCTCCTGCTCTAATCAGTCCTTTCTTCTCCTCCTTTCTGTCTCTATATTCATTCATGCACAGAGCTTACTCTTATTGTATTTGTACTGGTTTTGCTGACCAGTGTGGACCAGAGGAGGATGGGGTCCAGTTTTTGAGTCTGGTTCCTCTTGAGGTTTCCTCCTCTTGATCTGAGGGAGTTCTGTCTTGCCACTGTGGCCCCTGGCGACCCTTATTGGGGGGCCTAAACCCAGATTTTTTTTGTAAAGCTGCTTTGTGACAACATATGTTGTAACCATGACGTTAAGCGTGGTAACTAAACACTGGCATGCTTCAGTATTCCTAAACCAATCACACACACAATCTGTTTTTATTAATGCCTGCTGGTATTAATGTTCAAGATGCTTATTATTTGGCTTTTGTACAGAACAGTGTTGACAACTGTGCCTTCAAACACCCAACCCTGATACTCACATGAACTCTGTTAGTCTGATATGCCAAGGCAAGAACCCCAGCGTGCTATCCACTGCACCAAACTTCAGCACCAGGTCAGGGTCTGGGATGTTCTTCGACTCTAAAAGAGGGAAAGAAAAGACAAATATCTTGTGTGAGCCGGACGGCCGAGGGGGCTTAACAGTCTGCGGCGTAAGCTCTGTGGTCTCCAAGACGATTACAGAGTGTCTTTTAATGTCGCCACTGGACAGCTGCAGGGCCGGAAACGAGTGTGCAAAGAACAGCTGCACTGAGACAGCGTACAGAGACTGACAAAAGCTACAACTACAGTCCTGTTCAGGGGGACAAAGACAAGTCCTGTTAAAGCAGACCACATGTACTCAGTAAGAGTAACTAAACTCAGAATCAAACCCCATAAAGATTCAGAGCAATAATAAAAAAGGCTCTACACTCACTGACAGTCAAGCCCTCTAACTAAGACACACACACACACACCTTGTCAACCCCTGAACCACTAAAACAGCTCTGCTCTGATTGGCTGACTCTTCACTGAACCTCAGAATGAACCGGGTTGTATGATGAACCTTTCTCTAAGCCTGGGTATCGCTTGAAAATGTTCAATACCGATACGATACTTTGAATTCGATACCGATATCAAAATGATACATTTTTCAATACCTTTTTTCTAAACTGTAACAAAAAATACAAACATTTATGTATTTATTTAACAGAAAACATGAGTAATCTTAGTCTCATCCTGTTACCATAAGAGATTATCTTTATTTTATCTTATTATTTAGATTTTGTTCAAACAATGAACTTTATTAAGTTCT